>CM055908.1:1881859-2481859 GCA_029582155.1 Panopea generosa | reverse complement strand
TCCTGAATGTCAAGTCTCTAAAATGGCTACGACACCTTCGCAAACCCTTTAAATGATGTTGAAACCATTAACACAAAAGGCTGTGGGTTCAGTCACAGCTCGGCCCAATGACCTCTCAAAACAACACACAGTACTAGTTCTATCAAGAAAATTGACTCGATAGATATTCATTTAAGATATTCACAATCAAGCTAAAGTAAATTAGTATTAACTAGACATTTAGTTAAAAAATTAACATTGATGCCAGTTTCTACAGACCATGTGTACCTGATACTAGTAACTGGTTTACAACTACTAACAGATTACTGCATACAGTTTTTCTTTGCATTAATGAAACCTTAACTCATTACTAAATGTGCCATAGATGGTTATTGTGTGTAAAGATTGGGGTACTGACAAAGATGGTTATTGTATGTGGGAAGGTTGGGGTATTTACAGAGGTGGTTATTGTATGTGGGAAGATTGGGGTATTGACAGAGATGGTTATTGTGTGCGGGAAGATTGGGGTATTGACAGAGATGGTTATTGTATGTGGGAAGATTGGGGTATTGACAGAGATGGTTATTGTTTGTGGGAAGGTTGGGGTATTGACAGAGATGGTTATTGTGTGCGGGAAGATTGGGGTATTGACAGAGAGGGTTATTGTATGTGGGAAGATTGGGGTATTGACAGGAGATGGTTATTGTTCGTGGGAAGGTTGAGGTATTGACAGAGATGGTTATTGTATGTGGGAAGATTATGGTATTGACAGAGATGGTTATTGTGTGCGGGAAGATTGGGGTATTGACAGAGATGGTTATTGTATGTGGGAAGATTGGGGTATTGACAGAGATGGTTATTGTTTGTGGGAAGATTGGGGGTACTGACAGAGATGGTTATTGTATGTGGGAAGGTTGGGGTATTGACAGAGATGGTTATTGTGTGGGGGAAGATTGGGGTACTGACGAAGATGTGTGTTGTGTGTAGGAATGTTGAGGTATTTGCAGAGATGGTTATTGTGTGCAGGAAGATTGAGGTACTGACAGAGATGGTTATGTTTGTGGGAAGATTAGGTACTGACGGAGATGTGTGCTGTGTGGGGAAGGTTGAGGTATTTACAGAGATGGTTATTGTGTGCGGGAAGATTAGGGTATTGACAGAGATGGTTTTTGTTTGTGGGAAGATTGGGGTACTGACAGAGATGGTTATTGTTTGTTGGAAGATTGGGGTACTGACTGAAATGTGTGTTGTGTGTGGGAAGATTTGGTATTGACAGAGATAGTTATTGTGTGCAGGAAGATTGGGGTATTGACAGAGATGGTTATTGTATATGGGAAGATTAGGGTATTGACAGAGATGGTTGTTGTTTGTGGGAAGGTTGAGGTATTGACAGAGATGGTTATTGTTTGTGGGAAGATTGGGGTACTGACGGAGATGTGTGTTGTGTGTGGGAATGTTGAGGTATTTACAGAGATGGTTATTGTATGTGGAAAGATTGGGGTATGGACAGAGATGGTTATTGTTTGTGGTGGAAGACTAGGGTATTGACAGAGATGGTTATTGTGTGTGGGAATATTAGGGTATTGACAGAGATGGTTATTGTTTGTGGTGGAAGATTAGGGTATTGACAGAGATGGTTATTGTGTGTGGGAAGGATTGGGGTATTGACAGAGATGGTTATTGTATGTGGGAAGGTTGGGGTATTGACAGAGATGGTTATTGTATAGCAAATATAAAGGTATAGGTATGTCCAGAAGTTATTACATTCATGTATACCCTGAGATGGTTAGTGTAAAGGAAATATTAATATTGATTCTGTGAAGTGACTATATACTGCCAGAGAGGGTTATATTTGTGTTGCCTTAGATGTGGTGATTTATAACTTCGAGTATAATTATGTTGTGAGATTGTGGAGCTATAAATAGTTTTGTTCAGTTAAGAGAAAGTGCCTTGTTCTGTTGTCTGTGGAGAAGAACACCATTATTTACAAATATTTCATGTTTTATAATTTTAGAATATTACCTGTCCATATTTTGTCTTTATATTACTATATAGTGTTAGATATTGTTGTTGCATAATTCTGTATTGTTGATAATGTTGGTGTTCCATGGTTTATGTTAGAATAAGTGTAATCTATGGATGTACCTGATAGAAAATTTAAATTTACACAACTCAGTAGGCTATTACTATGTATAAATATGCGGTTAATGTCACAAAACTTGTCATTTCTACAGGTGTGAAGGTTCTAGTCAAATAACTGTTTATTATTTTCAGTTAATCATCAATATATATCACTTGACAGCAAAGTTGTATTAATGCTGTCATTCGAAAGTAAAATTGGCAATAAATTATTAATACCGGTAGCTTGCTTAAAATGACATCTCTGTACAGTTACTCAAATTTTTTAAACATCTGCTAACAATAAATGGTATGCAACCCTCTAACAAACAGTAACACATGACAGGAAAGAAATTACAGTTTCATTGATGAAGGTCATGTATATTTGATATTTGTTTGGCAGTTGATGCAATGTCAGTTGACCCAATACAAGAGCAACAATCACTTTGCCCACTGGCCATGTGTCATTGTTTATCCAAGTAAATACAATGTAGTGTTTATTTAGAGATGGTTCATTTGTCTAAGGAAAATAGCATAGTAGCCACAAGTATTGATCACTGATTGGATTATAGATTTGTTTGATTGACATTTAATTTGTAAAATTGTCAATAATTTTTTTAAAAAATAACAGTTCTCACAACTCATTAATTAGGCGATATCTGGACTTGTAATCAAGGAGGGATGAGGTCAGTCTGTTTTTCAACATTTTTTAAAAGAGACTTAACGACAAGATCCCATTATATCAATGCTTTACACTCGCCATGTAACTTTAGTTACGACAGTTTTTCACATACTTATCTTTTATGAGGAAATAATTCATTTCTTAGTTTAAAATATTTCAACTCAATATATATTTTTTTCTAATTATTGTTGTAATTATGCAAAAAATCATATTTTATTCTATTTAAAATTAACACAACATATAGAAGTAGAAATGTATGTGGAAAATAGAAAACATTTACAAAAGTAAATAAAACTATAAATACACTTATCAGTTTAAGGACAAATTAGATGTTGTTGCAATTTGCGTCAGCATGATAATTTATATCTGTGTTACCACAACAATGGGTTTTGCTTTGTAGGATTTAATTGTGTGGTAAAAACAGATTTGAAATAACCCTGAAATTTCAATTTATCAATTTGTCAGCCACATTAAAGTGATTTTGTTCCATTAAAGTGATTTTGTTCCATTATAATGATTACCTTCATTGAGAGGTGTAAACAAAGTTGCAATAGGCGCATTTTGAAATGTTAAAACACTACTTAGTATCCTGTACTTTATGGATTTAGTTTGCCTGTGATCCTTTAATGGCAAATGTTCTCAATAGATCTTACCTGTCACCGCTAGTCATGGGTTTGAGCCCAACTCTGTCCAAAAATCTTAATGTGAATAAGTAAGATAGTTAACTGTGGAAGGAGGGTCAGAATTATTTTTAGGTGTTCCTTCTCTTCTAAAACCAGGTATGCCATACTACAGGTTAACATGCTGTGTTTTGAAAGTGGCTTTAAACCCTGTTCATTTAATGTCCATTTTCATGCATATATCTGTCTGTTTGTCCGTCTGTTAAGTTTTACGATGTTCTCATTTGAACACGTACATTTTTATTGGATCTAAATGACAGCTATAACTTTGTTCCAATGGAAAAAATTGAAATATTTCATAATTTTTTTTTGTCTTCAATACACTGTTTGCCATATATAACCTGCTTTTTGCTGGAATTAATGAGTTGGGACTTAAACGGTGTTCTGACATGATATACATAACGTCACCAGGACAGACAACTCCAGTTTCACTCTCCTTGTTCAGTGTTCTGACATGATACACATAACGTCACCAGGACAGACAATTCCAGTTTCACTCTCCTTGTTCAGTGTTCTGACATGATACACATAACGTCACCAGGACGGACAACTCCAGTTTCACTCTCCTTGTTCAGTGTTCTGACATGATACACATAACGTCACCAGGACGGACAACTCCAGTTTCACTCTCCTTGTTCAGTGTTCTGACATGATACACATAACGTCACCAGGACGGACAACTCCAGTTTCACTCTCCTTGTTCAGTGTTCTGACATGATACACATAACGTCACCAGGACGGACAACTCCAGTTTCACTCTCCTTGTTCAGTGTTCTGACATGATACACATAACGTCACCAGGACGGACAACTCCAGTTTCACTCTCCTTGTTCAGTGTTCTGACTTGATACACATAACGTCACCAGGACGGACAACTCCAGTTTCACTCTCCTTGTTCAGTGTTCTGACTTGATACACATAACGTCACCAGGACGGACAACTCCAGTTTCACTCTCCTTGTTCAGTGTTCTGACTTGATACACATAACGTCACCAGGACGGACAACTCCAGTTTCACTCTCCTTGTTCAGTGTTCTGACATGATACACATAACGTCACCAGGACGGACAACTCCAGTTTCACTCTCCTTTGTTCAGTGTTCTGACATGATACACATAACATCACCAGGACGGACAACTCCAGTTTCACTCTCCTTGTTCAGTGTTCTGACATGACATACATAACGTCACCAGGACAGACAACTCCAGTCTCCTTGTTCAGAAGCTAATTACTGCTAACACTCGTACAGATTGCAAAAAAAATAACAAAAGAATAAGCAATATGAACATAGAACCTTGAAACCTGCAGAGTTGCAGAAAATTTATCCAGTACTAAAAGTGCCTGCATATGATGCATTGGTCATGTTTTGTGTTTGATCGCTGGCCGGATTCATTATTATTTCTGAGGACACTCGAAGAGTGAAAATGTGGAGTTTTGAATGGATTCAAAACACACTTACAAACGACTTAACATTATTAATTCAGTTTTTATTGTTTGGGTGATTTTTTATGACAGAAACTTTGGAAGAGAATTTGGCTATTGTCTATATTAATATTGTATGTTTTTAATTTTATTACTTTCATGGGTGTTCACTTGAGTTTGTTTGTTATATTCTTAACGGTGGAATAAAAATTTAAGATGAATGTATATGTTTGTTTTGTTTTTTAGAATACCCAAGTAAAAAGCTCAAGGTGAACTGTTATGATTGGTGTGCGTCCATCGTCCATATTTTTACATTAAAGCTATGAGTAATTAAGCACCTATTTTTTTTTCAGAATCTTGACAAAACTGATCATTTAAACTTTTATATTTTACTTCAAATGTGAAACACTTTATAACAACTAAGACAAATCATACTCAAATTATTCCTGGGTTTAGTACCAGTACTAAGCATAGGCCGGATAAAGTGTCAGCTCACATAGCAGGAGGATGGAACCCACGGCCTACAGCTCTACCACTGAACCATGCATGCCACACCTATGCTGAGGAAAACTGGTGCACTAGCTTTGTATTTAAACTGTGTCGGAAGTTGCACAACTACGAAATGTTCAGAACAAATCGGTTAATTTATGTCCAAAGTTGAAGCTTGTCAATCATTAAACAAAGTGGCCTTGTTTGCAGTACAAAGTGGCCTTGTTTGCAGTACAGAGTGGCCTTGTTTGCAGTACAGAGTGGCCTCATTAACAGTACAAAGTGGCCTAGTTTGCAGTACAGAGTGGCCTTGTTTGCAGTACAAAGTGGCCTTGTTTGCAGTATAGTAGACTTTTTTTAACTCACCTGAGCCAAAGTCTTAAGGATGAGCTTTTCTTTTGTGTTAACTCTGTGTCCGTTTCTCTTTCTTTATATTTTGCTATAAATGACTTATCTGAAACTGCGTGACAGATTTCACAAGTTCCTTGTGAAATTTGGTACATCCTTACATGAAGCTGTCACATGTTTGACCATCGGATTCAATCGGATCCCACCCTATGGTTTCGTCAGTTTTTATTTTGAAAATTTCAGAAATCTTCTGTAATACATTGTTACCTAGAACATTGATAATTTGCAAGCAGTAGGCCTATCTCCTAATGATATTCTCTCAGATTTATTCTAGCAATGACCATAGGGTCAAATTTTGCCCTGCTTAAAATCTTCTCAAAAACATTCAAATATGTTTGGCATAAATGTAGGGGTTTCAAGATTGTTAAAAAAGGGATGTCCACAGGAGCTTCTTTGACAATTGGGATTTTTTAAAATTGTTGAACCTATTTTTTTATATTTGGTATGAATTATCCCTATGGGAAGGGGGGTTAAGTGTGCTCAAATATAGGAGCTAAGGACCAGGGGTATTTCATATGGACCCCATACCGGTCTCGGATATTGATTCATTTGGACCCTGTAACAGTGTTTTATTCAATTTGAGAACTAAAGCAATATTCAGTAACAGTTGAGTTGTCGTTCTTTTGAATGGCCTCAATATCAATAGGAGCCAGCAGGGGTCTAAAAATGGTAAAATTGTAAATTTCCAAAATTCTTTTCGATAGCTGGTTATCCAAATTTGTTCATTTGTTGCTGAATTATTCTTATAAACAGGAGTGTCAAATTTACTTGTATAAAGAAGCTAGTGTTCATTGGTATTCCATGCTGGGACTGCTCACGTTAGAGGTTGTGGGTTCAATCCCACGCTCGACTTAGTGGCCTCTTAAAAACAACAGTTCAGTATTGGTTCTACCCGGGAAGCAGATTAAATAAGCTTTGAGCTTTCTTCACAATCAATTGAGCTAAAATAAATCCGCATTCACTAAACTAACTTGCCGATTGGATACTTAATGTCACAGTTATGACCCTTGAAATTGCATTGTTTAACAATTTTCATTGGATCTTCGTGCAACACACGCAATAGTTATTTATGACCCCGTAAATTGTTAAAATATGCAATTTTGACATTGTATGTATTCGAGTATTTGCAGTTTTCATTGGTTCTTCAGGGTGTAACCATTGAACTGGTCTAACTGGATGATTAAAGTCGGAGTTATGGTCCTTGAAGGTGCATTATTTGTGTGTACTCTAGCAACCTTAGTTTCTAGTTAATCTTAAACAGTAGTTATATAGTTAACCTATCTCAAATTCTTAACTGACCAAAATGGAAATTTAAAAGTCAGAGTTGTGGCCCTTTAATTGTTAACATTTGATAACGGTTACCTTTGAATCGTAAAACATATATTATTTAAATATTTAATCTCGTGTGTACTTTAGCACCTGCATTTTTACTTGATCTTCTGCTGCTTACACAGCGGTAACCTAATATCACCAGATCCCGGATACCGAAATACCTAATATATAATAAATTGTTTTATTGGATTCATTCATCTGTGTCACAGGTGAATGTGGCGGGGTCACCATGATCTAATTGCATAACTCGAAGACCAAGTTCTTGATCGAAACGTATCAGATAATTGATGTCAGAGTAACGTCCCTTGAATCTGTATCCATTATTGGATATTGTTCAACCTTGCACAGGGACCAAATTATATCAGATACTTTCTTGCAACTAAAGTGAATATCAAGTGGTCGTTGTACTGACGATTAATTTGTGCATGAATGCAATATTTGCACTCTAGCATCCACATTTATTATGGATATTAATAAAAAAAATGTTGTATAACTTTGAGATCTTAGGCAAAGGTAAATATAGAAAATAACAGTAAACCTTGCAAATAAGTCATCTGCTCTGTCATAACAATGAATAAAAAATTGTAGTTTTTTTTAATTTTCAGCTCAGCTTAATGAAGCGCAGGGATCGTATTCCTCAACCATTCTTGAGAATAGTCTTTGACTTGAACTTGAAAATCCCAAATTTCTACCTAAGATATCTGGGTTACCATGACATATACAATAATTGTGAGAGTATATTTGACTATATATTAAGTGTCTTTACACGCTTGTAAAGTTTGGCCTAAAAAATGGTCTTCAAGTGGGGTATTTTCAAAATTTATTCTTGAGTTCAAGTTAAGAATGATTGGCGAATACCAGTGCTGATCCCTAAAACCGATACTGAACACAGTGTACTAGTATTTCATTCACTGATTCGCGTTGTATGTCATTTTTTGTGTTGTTGGTTCTTTAACTCTACTGGCCATAGGCCAGAAGTGCTTATGCGATGGCTGTTAGCAGCACTTTCTCTGAAACCACTAGGCCAATTAAACTGAAACTTCACATGGGTGTTTCTATTGCATAGGAGACTATACAGAAGATTTTTTTTTTCGATCTGAAATTCAAGATGGCCACCATTACTTAAAATAGTCCAAAACTTAAAAAATCTTCTTCTCATGAACGGCCCAACAGATTTTCAAAATGTTTAAGTAGTAATGATGGCCAACTATAGTTTTGTTAAATTTGTTCAAATGGTGTCCTTAGGATTAAATATGACCCCGCCCCGAGGGTTCAATTAGGGGACACATGTCTTTATATTATTTTTTTTTTTTTAAATGGAAATGATTTTGCCTTTATCTTCACAGAAGCATTGTTTGGTAAAGGAGGTTCAGATTTGTAAAAATGACTGGGTTAAGGGGTCAGGAGGGGCCCCAAAAGGGTAAAAATTGGGAATTACTAAATTCGTTTTCTTAAAAACCGGTATGTCAGATTTGTTCATATTTTGCATAAATTATTCCTTTGTGTAGGGGTTTGATTGCAGATAAGAATTAAGGTGCTTAAATTTATAGGGGACCCTGTAAGGGGACTTACAATTTTACATAGGGATACTATGGGAAAACAGAAAATTCTCTTTTTCTTTCATCTGTTCTTAAACCAATAGGCCAATAAAACTTGAAACTTCTCATGAACGGCCCAACAGATTTTCAAAATGTTTATGTAGTAATGATGACCAACTATAGTTCTGTTAGATTTGTTCAAATGATGTCCCTAGGGTTAAAAATGACCCTGCCCCGCTAGTTCAATTAGGGGACACATGTCAATATAATATATATATTTTTTTTTTAAAATGGAAATAATTTTGCCTATATCTTCACTAAAGCATTGTTAGGTAAAGGAGGTTAAGATTTGTAAAAATGACTGGGTTCCTATGTCTTAAGGGGCCAGGAGGGGCCCCAAAAGGGTACAAATTGGGAATTACGGTAGTAAAATTGTTTTCTTAAAGCAATACATCCACGTTTGAACTTTTAAAAAAAAATTTTTAATTGAGTTATGAGCACATTTCCCATACAAACATATGATCAGTTAGCTGTTTATGAACATATAAACACAATCCCGTACAAAATGATGCCCAAATTGTAATGCGTGACTAACACTTTATAAAACAAGCATGTAACTTACCCGAGTCAAAAAAATTTGTCAAAATGACTTTCAAGGCAGGTAAAGTACACTACGCACTAAAACGTGAAGTTTTTTAATACGACTCGCATAATTCAATTTGAAGCCAAGCTGGAATCCTCAGCAATTTAAAAATAATTTATAAAGCGTTTGTCACGCTTTATAATTTGGACATCTTTTTTTATAATTCTAAAGCGTTCTGGATAGTGTTTGTTAGCACATATACAGCTCACTGACCATATATTTATGTATGGGAAATGTGCTCACAACTCAATTGAAAAACTTTTTAAAAAAGTTTAAACGTGGATGTGTTGCTTTAAGAACCGGTATGTCAGATTTGTACATATTTGACATAAATTATCCCTAAGTGTAGGGGTTTGATTGAAGATAAGAATTTAGAGACTAAAATGTATAGGGGCCCTGTAAGGGGACTTAGAATTTTACATAGGGATACTGTGGGAAAACAGAAAATTCTCTTTTTTTTTTCATTTATTCTGAAACCACTAGGCCACTTAAACTGAAACTTCACATGGATATTATTATTGCATAGGAGACTATACAAAAGATTTATTTTTTCTATCTAAAGTTCAAGATGGCCACCGTTACTAAAAATAGTCCAAAACTTAAAAAATCTTCTCATGAACGGTCCAACAGATTTTCAAAATGTTTATGGAGTAATGATGACCAACTATAGTTATGTTAAATTTGTTAAAATGGTATCTCTAGAGTTAAAAATGACCCCGCCCCGATGTTTCTATTGCATAGTAGAATTTCAAAAAGTGCTATGGCCACTACGAGTCAGTAGAGCGTCCTCAGGCCCTCTTGGGCCTCTTGTTTATCAAACTTACATCAATCATTGCTCTGTTTGTTAAATCCATTGATCCATACTTATCCTGATATAATCTGATATAACCTGATATGACCTGATATGACCTGATATGACCTTATATGACCTTATGGCATTATTCAGCAGGGTGTGGCAAAAATAACACTTAAGACCTTGTTGATGTTTCGTTTCTTATTTTTATATCTTTTTTTTCACAGTGTTGTTAAACTTGTATTCTATAGTGACATTCAGGACATTTCAAAAAACTTTTAAGATATTAAATAATGCTGCTATTCCATAAGTGCGAATACGTAGAAAGAATTACAAAGAAAAAAACATTTTTTATTTGAAATTTTCTTCAGCAATAATAATAACGTTAAACTTTGTAAAAACAGATTTATAAAGATGGCACAACTTTTTGGTGTTTTAAAATTATTGATTTTACATTGCTTATGAAACAAGTTCTTACAATTTAGGCAAATAACCCTCGAAATCTTCCTGGGCAGAACCAGTACTAAGCATATGTGGATAAAGTGTCTTGCTCAAGGAGACCACACACAGCCTTGGCGGGAGATCAAACCCACGACCTCTGATACAGAGTCCGATATGCTCTACCACTAGACCACATGCTCCACCTTTTTTATCTTATTTTCTTTTTTATTACAGATACATTTAAAAAGAAAATGGTTGTTGATTGTATTAAACGGAAAATGAATAAATGTGCTTAGATAAGAATAACTGCTTGTAGTGTTTTTTTTATCTTTTTTTTTTTTTTATCTTTTTTTTTTTTTTTTTTTTTACATCATGATAAGAAATGCATTTTAATTGTCCGAAATGATATACATGTATTTACAAATGTGATATGAATGTAATACAATGCAGTGGTTTAACAAAGTAATGGACTTGTTTATAAATGAACTGTAGAACACCAAAGTACCCATCTTCGCGTGTGTTTATTTTGAAACGGATTGTTTTAATTTTGACCCATTTTGTATTTTCAGCCAAAATATATTTTTTTCTCAATAATATGTTTTATTCATATAAAATATTTACGAAGTTTTGCGTGTGTAATTTACAGCACTGACATATTTAAGATAAAATACACATACATATTAATACACACATATTATTACGATCATAATTATCTATATTCTTTTTAAGGATTGTTTTTCGGAATTATGCAAATCTATAATATAAAACTGTTAACATATCGCTAGTAATAGATGTTCCTACAGTAACAAAACTTAAGTATTGATTTGATACAAACAAATTATTTTTAATTACAGCAGGATAGCTTAGAGATGTTTACAATAGAAGCAAAGACAATCAACAGTGAAAAGGTGAAAGTTGTCTAGATGTCTCCGTTGGTTTTGTTGTCTTTTTCAAAATAAAAATTAATGAACCATATTCACAAAAATACTTACAAGGAAGTAAATACCTTACCGAAAAGTCATAATGTACACACAGAAATAATCAACAAGAAAAGTATCTGAAAAAAACTTGCCATTTACTTGATGGGATGGCGAGCAAACATTGACAATCTTTATTGTATATGACCGTAATAGTGCCAAAATTCCCATACAGTGAAGTAGTAACATACTTAACAATTACCGGTACTATGCTTGCAACTGAACTCACATAGCAAAGTGGAGTAGAAACACATACAAATTACATTGCTAGCAATTTAACTGACATAGCAAAGTGGAGTAGTAACATACATAATTATTACATTGGTTGCAACTGAACTCACATAGCAAAGTCCTTACATAATCATGACATTAAACACCAGTGACATTACATTACACTGTACATTAGATGAACATAATCATGAAATGACATTTTAATGATATCAACTGTTATTTAATATGCAATTAAGATAAAATATGTGAAGTAAATTACATAGCAATAAAAAACACTTTTTTGTGTTTTTGTTTACTTTGTAAGAGTTTTTTTAACGGTATTATGTAAAATTTGTACTGGGGGTCAGTGCACCTAATCACTATTTCTGGAATCCGTTATGCTGTTAATCAGAACCTGATAAAGTTCCTGGCCAATTACTGTTCGGTTGGGAATTCGAACTCCTTTCCCCTGGGTTGACAGCCAAACGATTAGTGGAATTATCTAGCATGGCTATGACACTACAGCACATTGTCGTAATAAGTAACATAAGTTACATCACATGGCAATTATATCTTCAATAGGCAATGCAATAAATATAAATGGAACTTAAAAAGACCATAATCTGCAATGGAATGTCATACATTACATGGCAATGATATCACATAACAATGACATCACATAGCAATGATATCACAAAGCAAAGACATCACATGGTTATATTAGATATTAATAATATCACATGACAATAACATCACATGGCAATGATATCACACAACAAAGACATCACATGGCAATGGTATCACATAGCAAAGACATCACATGGTAATGATATTACATATTAATGATATCACATAACAAAGACATCACATGGTAATGATATTACATATTAATGATATCACATAACAAAGACATCACATGGCAGTGATATTACATAGCAAAGACAGCACATAGTTATGATATTACATAGCAAAGACATCACATAGTAATGATATTACATAGCAAATACACCACATGGTAATGATATTACATAGCAAAGACATCACATGACAATGATATCACATAGCAAATACACCACATGGTAATGATATTACATAGCAAAAACATCACATGGCAATGATAACACATAGCAAAGACATCACATGGTAATGATATCACATAGCAAAGACATCACATGGTTATGATATTACATAGCAAAGACGTCACATGGCAATGATATCACATAGCAAAGACGTCACATGACAATGATATTACATAGCAAAGATGTCACATGGCAATGATATCACATAACAAAGACGTCACATGGCAATGATATCACATAGCAAATACATAACATAGTAATGATATTACATGGCAATGCTATCACAAAGCAAATACATCACATGGTAATGATATCACATAGCAAAGACGTCACATGGCAATGATATCACATAGCAAAGACATCACATGGCAATGATATTACATAGCAAAGACGTCACATGACAATGATATCACAAAGCAAATACATCATATGGTAATGATATCACATAACAAATACATCACATGTTAATAATATTACATAGCAAAGACATTACATGATAATGATATTACATATTAATGATATCACATAACAAAGACGTCACATCGCAATGATATCACATTTTAATGACATCACATTACAATACCATGGCATACCAATTATATCACATAGAAATGTCATGTGGCGCAGTGTTGTTACAGAGAAATGATATTAGATGATGACCACGGACATTGTATGGTAGATATAGTACTGGAATCACATGACATGATATAATAAATGCACTATAATTAGGTCTCCCATCTCATATGAATACAAACAAAATATAGTTTTAATGTCATTAGATATGTAAATATGATACACGCATAGCTAACACTAAACTGTCTGTAATAATACAAGCATATGCATTAAAAAATAAATGATACATGCTAAATGTAATTATAATATGGATTGGCGTATATACGTTAACAGATAAGTACGTTAGTGGTACAGGTATGTAGGTGACACAGCGGTTTGTATAAAATGATTTATTGTACATGTATGATGGATTGATGGATAACAATAAAATAAATAGTAATTTGTGTCAGTCAAATTGTTCTCAATGAATTAAACACCGTATATCAGGGCTTTAATAGGGATTTTAAAAAATTCAAACATAGAATTAATAAATAGCAAATGCCGCTGCTTAAGACAAACTGGCTGCTTAAAATAGGTGACCACTTACACAGGGATGACTGTACATGCATCTTATGCAAAGCGTAGTAATATAGCTGAAAGACTTATAGAAGGTACCATACAATCAATGCGTATTCCGCCGTTCGTACAGTTTATGTGACTTTGAACTTTATAAAAATTAGAAACACTACTAAACTATGTTAAATCAAATCAATAAAATAAGTTGATAGACGTACATTGGATATAAAGATGTTCCCGGTTAAAATCTACACTACAAATAAGAGATATGTTCATTTCAATGCCAAGCGTCATTTTATGCCATCGAGTGCTAACAGACGATCAGTTAACATAGCCACTCTTTTCTGGGACCCTGAAAGGTTAATCAGTATTCGAGCACACGCATATTTGGAAGTAACTGAAAACATTCCAACTTGAATTAGCGATGAGAGACGAAATGTCGTATATCAGTCAGCACAGAGACCGTGGTTGGGCTGAGATTCAAACTCACGAACGCTGGATTGACGGCGGGTAACGCTTTATCGACTGAGCTAATCGGGACCGGGCTAAATTAGAGATAATCATGTGTCAATCGATAATCATAATATTTATGAGACAGCCTTTCTTTTGAGTGTAATTGTTAATCTACCTGTGTTTAGCGGCCACATGTCCTTACACGCATTGGGGGATATTTGTCAGTGCATGCTCACAACAGTTTGTAATGTAAATGCTAACAGATGTATCTGTGTTCAGCAATCACCTATCCTTACATGCAAATGAACTATTTGTCAGTGCATGTTTACAACAGGTTTTAATAATGTCAATATTTACACACGTTCTTGTATTTAGCGGTCCCCTATCCTTACATATCCTTACACGCACATGTAATCTTTGTCAGTGAATACTTACAACAGGTTTTTATGTCAATATTTACAAGGCTACCTGCTATTAGTTACGTGCGTATCTATAGATGGATGTTTACAACAGTTTTTTACGTACGCTATCTATAGATGCATGTTTACAACAGGTTTTTACGTACGTATCTATAGATGGATGTTTACAACAGGTGTTTACGTACGTATCTATAGATGGATGTTTACAACAGGTTTTTACGTACGTATCTATAGATGGATGTTTACAACAGGTTTTACTTACGTATCTATAGATGGATGTTTATAACAGGTTTTACTTACGTATCTATAGATGGATGTTTACAACAGGTTTTTACGTACGTATTCACTTTTAAAGTTCAATAGAAGGGACTCCTCAAACAGACAATAAGAATTATTTCTAAAATGATGAAATTATACAAGCCTACCATTAACATACGTAAATTACATAATTATCTTGAGTAATTATTATCCGTACATTTAACTACACGTTACTTAATATTGTGCAATTATTTATAAATTACACACGTTAAATGCATTCTTTTAACTGTGTTCAACGTTTTGTTATTCTCGTCTAGCCAGCCTCGGATTTTTTCGTTCTATTTAATGATCCGTTTTCATTTTTATTGTTTTCAACTTTTGTCGAGAACATAATTATATATTTATAAACTGCACGGGTTATAAATCTTCAACGACGACCCAGGAGACTGATACATATATTAGCTTGTTGTAAAATAATAGTTTCTTAATTTAACCAACATAGCAATAGGTAAAATAGTGTTTCTTTCTTTTCCAAAGTACTGTTGCATACATCTAGTAAAAAGTGCCTTTAATGCCGTTTTAGCAGTTTGGCCTCAGAACGTTCAAGAGGGATATGACCGAATGTTTTCCAAACACAACTAACTTTTTGTTAATTATCTTATCAATCAATGGATAGATTGCACAATCTACATTTTATTCAAAGAAACGCTTTTTTTTCCCTAAAATGGTCATTGGTCATAATCCCACAACACAAATGTCCTTTGATGATCCGACTCTTTTTTTTGTAATTCATCTAAATGAAACAAGTTTATAAATGTGTGTTTGTAAGTTTTTTTTCTAAACATTTCGAAGATTCGACACAGTTTTTTTCACTACACCTTTCCGAGGTGACATAGATGTATACAGGGTATGTATTAAATATTTACATACTTTTCATTTTATCACAATTTCTCATCAATATCAACACACATTCTTCCTAAATATACGAAACTTTATATTTTGTGTCAAACGACAGTACTTTGTACAGTCAGACGTTATATCTAGTTGATTTGTATAAATATTAAATACTGGCGTTTATGGTTAAATTTCATCAGAATTCAACTTATAAGATATTTTATATAAAAAAAAATGTACCAATCAAAACCTTTTGCCCAACGCTGTTCCCTTCATCAATCCAAAAAAGTTTTTCGCCCTGGCCACTGCCTTCATTCTAGATCGCTTTTTGAATCCGTGATGCGCGCGACTGGAAACCGGATACGGAAACACATTCGATACATTTTCGGGTACCCTCGGTTTCTTATAGCCACTCGGCCGCCTTGTTACTACTTTAGGGAGAGGGTTGTTTTTTACACCTGTGGTTTTCTTGAAAAACTGCTGCCGGTAATTACGACGCCGCGGCGCTGGTATGGTGGGGAATCTGTGCACGGGGTTTCCAGTGATACCTGGGTAAGATAATGATCCCATGTAATATTGCCTATTTATTCCATTATAGAAATAGTTTAAACCAGGTCGATAGAACGGCACATAATGAGGCGAATAAAATGGGTTTACGTTTCCGAAACGTCCAAAATGCTGTCCATGAATTGCTGGTAGAGCCCCCAAGTAGGGACGTCCAAACATTGGCTGAGCTACCGCTAAATAAAGGTAGAGGGGGGCTATCAGTGTCGCATACAAACACGCCCGGGTCATTGTTGCGAGAAAATCCATCCCTGAAAATAGAAATATCTCGCATAAAGACTGAAATAAATGAAAGCATCAGGGGCCGTTTCACTAACATCCGTAAATTCATGACTTCGTACGAACAATGAACACACCCACAGATGTTCGTCACCGTGAAATCTCTGAGAATTTTATTTGAAGTTTTATTGTCTTATGCTTATGTCCTTCAATGAACATACATATGCTAGTGAAACTGACCTCACATTTTTTAGGCATTACAACAAAAATACATTAATAGCGTTTGGTTTTAGAATAAAAAAATGCATGCATCTATTTGACATAAAAAGTCTCCATTGTGTTTTACAGTGGCATCATGACTCTCATTCGCTGTTTTTGAGTAGGCAGTTTTTCTGGTAAGTAGAATGAACGGTATATTGATGTTGACCTTTAATGAAGTGTTATTACAGGAAGTATGCTAATTGGTTTACCAGCCACATTATCAATATCCGTTCTTTTTTAAATGTCAGTAGTTCATTTCGAATATTCACTGTCGTTTTTAACAACAATAATTATATACTTATATAACTTTTGATTCATCAATTACTGTTGGGCAGTCACAGTCTTTTGTCGCAGTACAAACAACGTCTTTATCATTTGAGAAAATTGGCCAAGAGACTGTGGTTCTACTCAGATTCATTCAGAGTTCTGTCTCAACCAATAAAACACTGGATATGCCATATATAACCGGACATTTGTTGAAAATAGGTTAAACCCTATTCTCTTAATGGGTTTAACGCCATTTTCAACACATTTGGGTTATATATGGTATATATCCGGTTTTATTGTTGGGGGAAGACCTCAGAATGAATCTGAGTAGAACCACCGTCCTTCCGCAAGTTACTGGAAACTGTCTCACATGAAGTTTTTAGAACGAACGAGAATCGAACCTACGACCTTATCGACGATAGGTAAGTGACCTTGAGACGGCTCCTTAGACCATTCGGCCACGGAGGACCCCTCGTCTTCTTTTTAAAAAAACTGACTCAAAAGACTAAACGTGATATAAGTGATTTGTTTCCGATAAAGACTTTCCCTGAATAGAGCAATAACATTGTACTCCTTTACTTCTTTAATGAAATCTTTACCTATACACACACCATATTAAAACGTGACATTTTCTAACAACCTAGTGGCGTCAAATATAAACATCCGACGATGAAAAACTACTTGATCAAGCAAACAGCTACGAAAGTCGTTACTTTAAACTGATGGACACATATCTCACACATATTCTATTATTAAATGTCTACCTATATCGTTGCAAGATACAACTAAACCCCATAGAGTATATATGCGGAACACAACCAGTGTTAAACATGCACGTCTGTGCTCAGCGATCGTCAAACACGAGTTTACAAGACAAAAACGCGCGTTTACAAGGCACGTTACAAGATTATTGACCGCCTGAAATGGCACCTGGGCTTGTCGGACTCCTCATTGTCAAGCGTTATGTTAAACAAGAATAGGAGCCTCGGATGTGTGTTTACTTTAAAGGACAATTGCAGGTCACACTTCTCAGTATCGATTCAATTCAAATCGAGTGCGGTTTTAGTGATGATGATCTACTTGGTTTTGTATCGGTTCACGGATTTGTAAAAGTAATTAATTCTTGATCTGATAATATACCCTGTGCACGTATGTGTATTCGTATTTGCTCGCGTGCTGAACATTGCATTGGATTGTTACAGTCGTAATCCAACTTCTTTTTGGGCATACTGTTTAAAAATACACAGCACAGCACAGCACGCACAGCACAGCACACAGCAAGCACAGCACAGCACAGCATGTTATTTCCATTTAATTGCAAGTTTGCAACATTTTAATAGTATTGAACACTTATTACCGGAACCAATATATAACGAGATAAGAATCTTAGTCTGGTGCCTCGCAAGCGGAAGGTCGTGGGTTCAATCCCTGGCCGGGTCTTACCAAAGACTTAAAAATGGTACTAGAAGCTTCCTCGCTTGACGCTCAACATTTAGAGGAGAGTTCTAGGACTGGTCGGCCCGATGTCAGTATACTATGACTGGGTGGGGTATCATGCCATGTGTCTGCGGCATGATACTCCAGTGTGACAGCGCTTAGAATACTGTCTCAAGTAGACACCATCGCGATATGACTGAAAAATTGTTGAAAGCGACGCTAAACACCATACAACAAATAGTCAATGACGGTATTCGCTTAAATGGGGTTTATCCATTAACTTGATTGATATTATACACATCTATTGTCCGTCCTTAAGTTTTGTATGGCTGTAAATTTGGAACACTATGACAAAATTTACCTGTAAATACGATCAAAGTACTTAATAAAAATTCTTACGCCTTCCTAATTTGATTGATATTATATAGCACTCTTTTAAAAAAAAATACATGATACAATGCCCACAACATATTTTTATTGTTCAATTTGTTTATGCTTTCTTATATCATATACATGTAAAAATGGATTTCAAGTAATAAAAAGTATGTGGCCAACACTACACAGCTTGAGCACTATGACATAAGCAGCGATATGCCACAGGCATAAACCTATATTGCATTAAAAACGCTTTTGGCGTTTCCTGTATTGAATCAGAAATTGATTATAAAAACGTATTTTTTGCACAGTTATGTAGACTCCCTCATAAATATATAGATATGCCAGTTATTTTAAACAGTGATAATCAAACACAAGGGTTCATGCCAGATATTTACAGGATACTTACTAAATATAATCTGTTTGATTATTTGCAAAGCTTGAACCGTCACACTTTCTATCTAAACAAGCATGGAAAAGAAATTTAAAACAGAAGATATATGAATATAATTATATTCAAATGTCCAATAGACTCTTTTCATTGAGGATCAGATTATTAATACTTTAAGGCCCTGGAGCCATGCTGTGCGTGGCAACTGTGTCGAGAAGTTGGATATGAGATCCCAATACCAAACAGCCGTATTAGATTTTGCAAAATTATTTTCGTTTAGTCCTCCAGAAATATTTAAAAAATATAACAATCGTGTAAAATATAAAGTCGTTCATATTTTTCATATGTTTACCGAATATAATGCAATAGGAAATGATCTCTGGACAACCATTATTGATGGCTTGGGTCTCTAGGGATTTTACAAATATGTCAAAACAAGCACGGCGTAAATTTGCTTCACGTATGATGATGATGATGATGATAATGATGACGACGACGATGATGATCATCATCATCATGAGAAGGATAATGATAATAATGATGTTGTTGGTGATGACGATAATGATGATGATAATGACGATAATGATGATGATAATGATGATGATGATAATGATGATGATGAGAAGGATAATGATAATAATGATGTTGTTGGTGATGACGATAATGATGATGATAATGACGATGATGATAATGATGATGATGATAATGATGATGATGAGAAGGATAATGATAATAATGATGTTGGTAATGATGACGATGATGAAGATGATGATGATGACGACGACGACGATGATGAAGATGATGATGATGACGACGACGACGACGATGATGATGAGATGATGATGATGATGATGATGATGAGAAGGATAATGATAATAATGATGTTGTTGGTGATGATGACGATGATGATCATGATGATGATGATGATGAGAAGGAAAATAGTAATAATGATGTTGTTGGTGATGATGACGATGATGATAATGAGAAGGAAAAAAATGGTAATAATGATGTTGTTGGTGATGATGATGATGATGATGATGATGATGATGATAATGATGGTTTGCAGGTGACAATTCTGGATATTGTGTACAGAATGTTTGCACAAAAAGTTTTCATTGTACGCTTTGTTTTGGACAATAACGCTCCTGGTTAGACACAACACATAGCCTTGGCGGAGGATCGAACCCACGACCCTCAGATCCTGGATCCAATGCTCTACTACACTGGACCACGCACTCTACTACTCTATAATGCATAATACCAAAACCTTTGAGTAATCATTTAGAATAGAGGTTTTCAATCTGGCTATGATTAAAACCGATCATTACCAGTAACATCATGCTTACGTACACAATATACTGTGTCCTTGTATTATACTGTGTCCTTGTATTAACAATATACTGTGTCCTTGTATTAACCATCGGTTTGAACTGATAACAGTAGAAACTACAATTTTATAAAACGGTGCACGGTAATCAATTACAAAACATCAAACCTACGCCGTATATCTTCAGAAGCGTCAGGAGCATGACAAACATTTTTGAAGAAGCGCACCTGACGGGTCTGATGGATTTTAGATTATTAATATATGCATATTTTATTACCAGGTTTGTATTTTATGTTCTATGTTTTTGCGCAACATGTTAATTATGTATTTATTCTACGAGGGGCATTCAATAAATTCTGTCACTAATGACCTTTCGTAGAAACAATGTTATGTAAAAACATGAAAAAAAACTAGCACATTTGTTTGAGAATGCTTATTCAATACACCTGCGAATTTAATCCGATTATAATTGACCATTGTACAAGATATTATACACACTCGTGTACAGTGACTATATTTCACTGTCATAATGAAACCTGAAGAAAAACTAGAAATAAGGGTTTACATTAAATCCCGAGTTTCTTTGCTGTTGTCGCCAAAAGAGATTTATTTTGAAGTGTGTCGTGTACATGATAGTTCTATCGTAACATTAAGAACATTAAGTTTGTCGTTGGGTTAAGAAATTTAAGGGGGATGGGGGGTTTCAAAATAAAGACGCTTTGTGCTAGATGGATCCTCCACTTGCTGACACCTGACCAAAAAATATCAAAAAATGTAAATCTATTAACATTTCTGACTTGCTCACTGGGGATGAAACTTGTGTTCATTACTTTGAGCCCCCCTTTGTCGACAGCAAGACTTCAAAAGTGTGTATCACTTTGAAGGGCTGGCCTGAAATAAAATGCCGTTTCTGTGAAAATCTTAAATATCCGCAGACCAGTGACAGAATATATTGAATGCCCCTCGTTTTTTAACTTTCTTTGCACAAGAATTGAATGTCATGGAAAAATATCTTTATCCTTTTAATTTTTAATAGTTTTTATTGTACTGGCATTGAAAGCAAATTTAAATTCTTAACTATCATAAGAAATTTTGCTGATTCCTTGTAACGTATCAATATTTATGCTAATATAAAGTGTTGGGTCAGCTCTTACAATACATCATTTCCGGATGTTGTCTCACGCAAACCAAAAACGGTAAACTATTTAACTACATCAGATCTTTAATTGTGTCTATATTTTTGAAAGGTGTTTGCTCTAGCTGAAAATATTTTGCAAGCATAATTGTGAACATTTATGACAAAATTGTTAAATATATTTTAAATATCATATTTTATATAAGGTTGAAAGATAAAAATCAGTATTAGTGGCCACAAACAGGATCAAAACTAAAACTAGAACGAAACCAGGTGTCGTATTCACATACCATTCTAGAACATGTACTTAAGTCTTGAGCCTGAAAATCTAAATTTCAACCTTTGATATCTAGTTTACCATGATTGCTAAAGTTTATTTGACCGCATAGCATGTGTCCTTGCATGCTTGCAACTTTTGGTCTTGAAAAATGGTCTCTAAGTGTGATTTTCAACACTCATTTTTAAGTCTAAGAATACTCTTCAGAAATGTTGGTGACTATCACTCCAGTAGCTTTATCAAAAGCGTTCATGATTTTTTTTTTAAATATGAAGTTCCAGACATTTTTATTTTGAGATTGATACTTCCATATGGTTATACGCTCATATGTAAACTGCTTATGTTGATGAGATAAAATATCAAATTATGAGTAAAATCAGTGAATTTCCATTAACCTTCCTGTAAAATCAATTGTGATTTTGAAAGACGCGGTTGATGCCATACAGTGCAGTTGTAATTATTAACGATTGCAGCTATGTTCGTATAATCATATGGAAATGTACATCTCCAAGCGTAATAAACTCAGGATAAAAAAATGGAAAATTCTTTCAACAATTGTTAAAAAATCCAATTTAATGAACCATTTTCGATAGGGTAAAGCATAAACCCCAGAGTCAAGGCTCATAACAATTAGTTCATAACTTTAGTATATCACTACAGGCATTGTCAGTAATGAATTTATAAACCATTGTGTTTGTACCTGCTGTTATTGTTTTATGTTTTTTATGTTATTTGTCAGATAGAGGTAAATAATGTATATATGTTTGAGGGCCTCATATAATATTTACTTGTTTAAATGAGTTCTCTGTATTAATACTATTATCTGAATCTGTTTATTTAAAGTATTAACAATGTTTGATAAAACTAGTGGCGGTCAAACTGTATAGAACAACGCCCTTAGATATTTTAGAGTATATTAAATATAGAAAAAAATGCTAAAATATTAATTTCAAATTGGCAGTGACTTAAATACTTAATTGTTTATGTCTCTGGTATGGGCATTTTTTTTTCTTAAGATAAAAACATGGTTTTCATGGCAAATGTCAATCTGAAATGTCAGTTCATTGAACATATATCGTACATCATAAACACAAGAAACATTTAAATAAAAATGAGGAAGATAATTTTTTTTTTACTATGAAATAAATTCTTACCGCTGTTTAGCTTGGTATTTGCTATGTACGTGTTATCCAATCGCCGGAGCACAATTAAGACAACGCTACTAGTTTCATATATACTTTACAAACATAAGTACTGCGTCGATTTTACGGAAAACTTGGTATTAAATTTAACATACCCCCAGGCTCTCTGAAACGTCACACCAATATCAATTTGAAAAAAATATCCTGGCGTATTTAACTGTAAATAGTTGTAGTTATATGGCGGTTTTCCTCTTTTAAATCATCAAAGCTCGCATTACTTCACTGTAATGTTACGATGACAAAATTAACGATTTTAAACATCACGTTTACTTTATCAGGTAATTCAGTCTTAATTCAGAACAGCAGTTTGATAATGTAATATCCTCGAATAAAAACAAATGTTCTGTTCTGTTCTGTTCTTAAACATCTATATGTTAATGTTAATGCTTATATAGAGTGCTGAGAATAAACTACCACAATCACCGAATGATGTGTACTTTATTTATAAAAAAACTCAACAACAAACGTATTACGAAATGCTGTTTGATAATGTATGGATGCAGGGATCGTTAATTAATACTCGCCTTCTCATTCATTTACTTTGTCAAACAGATTGTTTTGCAGTAACTGTCCGACACATAATACATAATAAAACAGGGAGTACAAAACGGCAGATTATTACCGCTTACCGCTGAATAGTGGCGGTTATTGATCTTAAGGTGTGGTGCACGTGGGTTTTTTTATTTTCATTTTTTAAATTTTCGTTTGTGTGTGTGAGTGTGTGATGGGGAGTGTGTGTGTGAGTGTGTGATGGTGAGTGTGTGATGGGGAGTGTGTGTGTGAGTGTGTGATGGGGAGTGTGTGATGGGGAGTGTGTGTGTGAGTGTGTGATGGGGAGTGTGTGATGGGGAGTGTGTGACCAAGAACGGGCATCTTTTCAGTTTAGTTTATTCCAATTATTTTAGCTCGATTGCGATGACAGTTCAGAGGTTATATAAACCGCTCTTGTAATGGGTGTTTTAAACTACGCGCACATAAAGGTTTTCGATTGCTTGATGGCACCATTACTCACTTGTATATTTGATGCATTTAGTTGTACTTGTTGTAGTTGTACTTGTTGTAGTTGTACTTGTATATTTGATACATGTAGTTGTACTAGTTGTAGTTTGACTTGTTTATTTGATGCGTGTAGTTGTACTTGTTGTAGTTGAACTTGTATATTTGATACATGTAGTTGTACAAGTTGTACTTGTATATTTGATACATGTAGTTGTACTAGTTGTAGTTGTACTTGTATATTTGATACATGTAGTTGTACTAGTTGTACTTGTATATTTGATACATGTAGTTGTACTAGTTGTAGTTGCACTTGTATATTTGATACATGTAGTTGTACTAGTTGTACTTGTATATTTGATACATGTAGTTGTACTAGTTGTACTTGTATATTTGATACATGTAGTTGTACTAGTTGTAGTTGTACTTGTATATTTGATACATGTAGTTGTACTAGTTGTAGTTGAACTTGTATATTTGATACATGTAGTTGTACTAGTTGTAGTTGAACTTGTATATTTGATACGTGTAGTTGTACTAGTTTTAGTTGAACTTGTATATTTGATACATGTAGTTATACTAGTTGTAGTTGAACTTGTATATTTTATACATGTAGTTGTACTTGTTGTAGTTGAACTTGTATATTTGATACATGTAGTTGTACTAGTTGTACTTCTATATTTGATACGTGTAGTTATACTAGTTGTAGTTGAATTTGTATATTTGATACATGTAGTTGTACTAGTTTTAGTTGTACTTCTATATTTGATACGTGTAGTTGTTCTAGTTGTAGTTTTACTTGTTTATTTGATGCGTGTAGTTGTACTTGTTGTAGTTGAACTTGTATATTTGATAAATGTAGTAGTACTAGTTGTAGTTGTACTTGTATATTTGATACATGTAGTAGTACTAGTTGTAGTTGAACTTGTTTATTTGATACATGTAGTTGTACTAGTTGTACTTGTATATTTGAAACGTGTAGTTGTACTAATTGTAGTTGAATTTGTATATTTGATACGTGTAGTTGTACTAGTTGTAGTTGAACTTGTATATTTGATACATGTAGTTGTACTAGTTGTACTTCTATATTTGATACATGTAGTTGTACTAGTTGTAGTTGAACTTGTATATTTGATACGTGTAGTTGTACTAGTTGTAGTTGAACTTGTATATTTGCTACGTGTAGTTGTACTAGTTGTAGTTGTACTTGTATATTTGATGCATGTAGTTGTATTAGTTGTAGTTGTACTTGTATATTTGATACATGTAGTTGTACTAGTTGTACTTGTATATTTGATACATGTAGTTGTACTAGTTGTAGTTGTACTTGTATATTTGATACATGTAGTTGTACTAGTTGTAGTTGAACTTGTATATTTGATACATGTAGTTGTACTAGTTGAAGTTGAACTTGTATATTTGATACGTGTAGTTGTACTAGTTGTAGTTGAACTTGTATATTTGATACATGTAGTTATACTAGTTGTAGTTGAACTTGTATATTTTATACATGTAGTTGTACTTGTTGTAGTTGAACTTGTATATTTGATACATGTAGTTGTACTAGTTGTACTTCTATATTTGATACGTGTAGTTGTACTAGTTGTAGTTGAATTTGTATATTTGATACGTGTAGTTGTACTAGTTTTAGTTGTACTTCTATATTTGATACGTGTAGTTGTTCTAGTTGTAGTTTTACTTGTTTATTTGATGCGTGTAGTTGTACTTGTTGTAGTTGAACTTGTATATTTGATAAATGTAGTTGTACTAGTTGTAGTTGTACTTGTATATTTGATACATGTAGTAGTACTAGTTGTAGTTGAACTTGTTTATTTGATACATGTAGTTGTACTAGTTGTACTTCTATATTTGATACGTGTAGTTGTACTAGTTGTAGTTGAATTTGTATATTTGATACGTGTAGTTGTACTAGTTGTAGTTGAACTTGTATATTTGATACATGTAGTTGTACTAGTTGTACTTCTATATTTGATACGTGTAGTTGTACTAGTTGTAGTTTAATTTGTATATTTGATACGTGTAGTTGTACTAGTTTTAGTTATACTTCTATATTTGATACATGTAGTTGTACTAGTTGTAATTTTACTTGTATATTTGATGCATGTAGTTGTACTTGTTGTAGTTGTACTAGTTGTAGTTTTGCTTGTTTATTTGATGCGTGTAGTTGTACTAGTTGTAGTTGAACTTGTATATTTGATACATGTAGTTGTACTAGTTGTAATTGTACTTGTATATTTGATACATGGAGTTGTACTAGTTGTAGTTGAACTTGTATATTTGATACATGTAGTTGTACTAGTTTTAGTTGTACTTCTATATTTGATACGTGTAGTTGTACTAATTGTAGTTTTACTTGTTTATTTGATGCGTGTAGTTGTACTTATTGTAGTTGAACTTGTATATTTGATACATGTAGTTGTACTAGTCGTACTTCTATATTTGATGCGAGTAGTTGTACTAGTTTTAGTTGTACTTCTATATTTGATACATGTAGTTGTACTAGTTGTAGTTGAACTTGTATATTTGATACATGTAGTTGTACTCGTTGTAGTTGAACTTGTATATTTGATACGTGTAGGTGTACAAGTTATAGTAATACTAGTTGTAGTTTGACTTGTATATTTGATGCATTTAGTTGTACTAGTTGTAGTTGTACTTGTATACTTGATACATGTAGTTGTACTAGTTGTACCTGTATATTTGATACGAGTAGTTGTATTAGTTGTAGTTGTACTAGTTGTAGTTGTATTAGTTGTAGTTGTACTAGTTGTAGTTGTACTAGTTGTTGTTGTACTTGTAAACTTGATACATGTAGTTGTACTAGTTGTAGTTTGACTTGTATATTTGATGCATTTAGTTGTACTTGTTGTAGTTGTACTAGTTGTAGTTGTACTTGTATATTTGATACATGTAGTTGTACTAGTTGTAGTTGTACTTGTATATTTGAAACGTGTAGTTGTACTAGTTGTAGTTGTACTAGTATATTTGATACGAGTAGTTGATCTAGTTGTAGTTGTACTTGTAAACTTGATACATGTAGTTGTACTCGTTGTAGTTTGACTTGTATATTTGATGCATTTAGTTGTACTTGTTGTAGTTGTACTAGTTGTAGTTGTACTTGTATATTTGATACATGTAGTTGTACTAGTTGTAGTTGTACTTGTATATTTGATACGTGTAGTTGTACTAGTTGTAGTTGTACTTGTATATTTGATGCATGTAGTTGTATTAGTTGTAGTTGTACTTGTATACTTGATACATGTAGTTGTACTAGTTGTAGTTGTACTAGTTGTAGTTGTACTAGTTGTAGTTGTACTAGTTGTAGTTGTACATTTATATTTGATACGAGTAGTTGTACTAGTTGTAGTTGTACTTGTATATTTGATGCATGTAGTTGTATTAGTTGTAGTTGTACTAGTTTTAGTTGTACTAGTTATAGTTGTACTTGTATATTTGATACGTGTAGTTGTACTAGTTGTAGTTGTACTTGTATATTTGATAAATGTAGTTGTATTAGTTGTAGTTGTACTAGTTGTAGTTGTACTAGTCGTAGTTGTACTATTTGTAGTTGTACTAGTTGTAGTTGTATTAGTTGTAGTTGTACTTGTTTACTTGATACACGTAGTTGTACTAGTTGTAGTTGTACTAGTTGTAGTTGTACTTGTATACTTGATACATGTAGTTGTACTAGTTGTAGTTGTACTTGTATATTTCATGCATGTAGTTGTATTAGTTGTAGTTGTACTAGTTGTAGTTGTATTACTTGTAGTTGTACTAGTTGTAGTTGTATTAGTTGTAGTTGTACTAGTTGTAGTTGTACTAGTTGTAGTTGTACTAGTTGTAGTTGTACTACTTGTAGTTGTATTAGTTGTAGTTTTACTAGTTGTAGTTGTATTAGTTGTAGTTGTATTAGTTGTAGTTATACTTGTTGTAGTTGTACTAGTTGTAGTTGTATTAGTTGTAGTTGTACTTGTATATTTGATACATGTAGTTGTATTAGTTGTAGTTGTACTAGTTGTAGTTGTACTACTTGTAGTTGTACTAGTTGTAGTTGTATTAGTTGTAGTTGTACTAGTTGTAGTTGTATTAGTTGTAGTTGTACTAGTTGTAGTTGTACTAGTTGTAGTTGTATTAGTTGTAGTTGTATTAGTTGTAGTTGTACTAGTTGTAGTTGTATTAGTTTTAGTTGTATTAGTTGTAGTTATACTTGTTGTAGTTGTACTAGTTGTTGTTGTATTAGTTGTAGTTATACTTGTATACTTGATGCATGTAGTTGTTTTAGTTGTAGTTGTAGTTGTATATTTGATGCATGTAGTTGTATTAGTTGTAGTTGTACTAGTTGTAGTTGTACAAGTTGTAGTTGTATTAGTTGTAGTTGTACTAGTTGTAGTTGTATAAGTTGTAGTTGTACTAGTTGTAGTTGTACTAGTTGTAGTTGTATTAGTTGTAGTTGTACTAGTTGTAGTTGTACTAGGTGTAGTTGTACTAGTTGTAGTTGTACTAGTTGTAGTTGTATTAGTTGTAGTTGTACTAGTTGTAGTTGTACTAGTTGTAGTTAAACTTTTATACTTGATGCATGTAGTTGTTTTAGTTGTAGTTGTATTTGTATATTTGATGCATGTAGTTGTAGTTTTATTAGTTGTAGTTGTACTAGTTGTAGTTGTACTTGTATACTTGATGCATGTAGTTGTACTAGTTGTAGTTGTACTTGTATATTTGATGCATGTAGTTGTACTAGTTGTAGTTGTATTAGTTGTAGTTGTACTAGTTGTAGTTGTACTAGTACTAGTTGTAGTTGTACTAGTTGTAGTTGTACTAGTTGTAGTTGTAGTAGTTGTAGTTGTAGTAGTTGTAGCTGTACTAGTTGAAGTTGTACTAGTTGTAGTTGTACTAGTTGTAGTTGTATTAGTTGTAGCTGTATTAGTTGTAGTTGTACTAGTTGTAGTTGTACTAGTTGTAGTTGTACTAGTTGTAGTTGTACTAGTTGTAGTTGTAATTGTATATTTGATACATGTAGTTGTACTAGTTGTACTTGTATATTTGATACATGTAGTTGTAATAGTTGTAGTTGTACTTGTATATTTGATGCATGTAGTTGTATTAGTTGTAGTTGTACTTGAATATTTGATGCATGTAGTTGTATTAGTTGTAGTTGTACTTGTATACTTGATACATGTAGTTGTACTAGTTGTTCTTGTATATTTGATACGTGTAGTTGTACTAGTTGTAGTTGAATTTGTATATTTGATACGTGTAGTTGTACTAGTTTTAGTTGTACTTCTATATTTGATACATGTAGTTGTACTAGTTGTAGTTGTACTTGTATATTTGATACGTGTAGTTGTACTAGTTGTAGTTGTACTTGTATATTTGATACATGTAGTTGTACTAGTTGTAGTTGTACTTGTATATTTGATGCATGTAGTTGTATTAGTTGTAGTTGTACTTGTATACTTGATACATGTAGTTGTACTAGTTGTAGTTGTACTTGTATATTTGATACATGTAGTTGTACTAGTTGTAGTTGTACTTGTATATTTGATACATGTAGTTGTACTAGTTGTAGTTGTACTTGTATATTTGATGCATGTAGTTTTACTATTTGTAGTTGTACTTGTATATTTGATGCATGTAGTTTTACTAGTTGTAGTTGTACTTGTATATTTGATACATGTAGTAGTACTAGTTGTACTTGTTCTTGTATATTTGATACATGTAGTAGTACTAGTTGTAGTTGTACTTGTATATTTGATGCATGTAGTTTTACTAGTTGTAGTTGTACTAGTTGTAGTTATACTAGTTAAAGTTGTACTCATGTAGTTGTTCTAGTAAATAGTTGTACTTTTATATTTGTTGCATGTAGTTGTTTTAGTTGTAGTTAATATTTATTATGCCGTATGTTATTTTCCACTGCACTTTTTTGCATCAATCTCTGTTAAAAGGACACATGACAATTTTGAAATGTTTTCCAATTTGATTGCTATTAAACATCTATGAAAGCTTAACTTCACGGTTGACTAATTTCTAAGTATTACTTTATACAATGTTATACATTTTTATGGACGATCACAAATGTGCGAACTCTGGTGTCTTCCAATCATGTACTACAGCGAGGTCCGCTTCCAAAACATAAACGTAATTAAAAACTTTATTAAAGAATACCGTGCGTGCTTGATTGATTGGTTGATTGATTGATTGAATATTTAGCGTCATTTTTATGCCATCAAGGACTAACAGACGATCAGTTAACCTAACCTCTATTTCCTGGGATCATGAAAGGTTAACCAGTACTCGAGCACACCCCATCTCCGCAAGTAATTGATAAATTTCCCACTTTAGTCAGCCGTGAGAGACGAATGGTAATGAGACACAATGTCGTATATTAATCATCACGGAGGCTGTTGCCGAGCGGGATTTGAACTCGTAACGTAACCAACTGACGCGTAACCAACTGACGCGTAACCAACTGAGCTATTCGGGCCCGGCTGCTTGCTTTGAAGAGGAAATATAGAGAATGAATTAAGATAAACAACAACAGCAACAGTAGCAGCAGCAATAACAACAACATTTTGGTAGAATGTTCTATTATTAAACGGAAGTAATTTGATTTTATTATCGGGTCTAGGCTGATTGATGTGTCATATATATGATGTATAACTTTGTACTGAGGCTATTTTGTAACACACAAACTGACAGAGTTACTTTAAAACCTGAACCTATAGCCAAGAATGCAATAACTAGTATATTGTTTGTTTTAACTATCTGCTATTCATTGAATAATAATATTTGCATAACGACATGCTATCCTTAAAATATTGACTGCCACACTGGCATGCGGAACAATACTCCAGATGTTGGGCTCCGAGCGAGGAAGACTCGGTATTATAGTATCTCCCCTTGGGCCAAATATTGGATTAATCTTTGACAAATCTACCAAAGCATTAACAATGGCGCTCAACATCGTGAACTCTATGTAAATTAATATGCCTTTATTATTCATTTAACATTATCATATGAACTTTATTATACATTTATATGTAAAAATTTCACGCATATTATCACTTGCCATTTATCAATAACATATATATGATTGTAATTAAGATAAATATGTATGGGTCATAAACAAATAAAAACTTTAAAAAACTATTAAAAGTAGTTGGTACCAAGCTCACGACCTTTACTGAGACCATATTGACAATAAACTGCATTTCATCTGCATGCATACTCAATCTATCTTCTTTTCATCTTACACAGTGAAATATTGAACTATCTGTAATTGGTGCGGATGGTATCGGTTACTCTAGTCTCCATATACATGTTGAAGTGGATATTTTAAAGTCTCAGGTTCGATCCCCAGTTTGACCCGACGACCTCTCCGAAACAGATACCCAATACTGTTCCTATCCAGTTTAAATGAATCGGTAAGTTAGTTCCGAATGGAGTCGCCTGGGAAACAAGTAGGTGTCCGATAGGTGTTTATTACTAATACTTGTTTTCGGGGAACTATATATCATATTTCTTTTATAGGATAATCTATCCTGATCCATCATATGACAGACGTAATTCTCATATGATATATTTTAATTTTCGTAAATACTAGCATTAATGAATTGAATGTGACACTATAATAATTTAAACAATTATTCCAATAAAAGTATATAAAAATGCAACTTATATTGGATTTGATACAGACTCCGAGGAAAGGGTATGACCACTACATGTATTTGAAAAAAAAATTTTTATTTGAATATTTAACGAATTTTTATACCATCGAGGGTTAACATTTTTTGAAATTTGAATATTGAGCGCCATTTTCATGCCAACGAGGGCTAACAAACGGTTAGTTAGCCTAACCATTCTTTATTGGGATCGTTAAAGGTTAACCAGTACTCGAGAACACCCATCTCGGCAAGCAAATTTCCAAATTAAAGGTTTATCAGTACTCGAGTACACCCATCTCGCCAAGCAACTGTCCCACTTGAAGGTTAACCAGTACTCGAGTACACCCAACTCGGCAAGCAACTTTCCCACTTAAAGGTTAACCAGTACTCGAGTACACCCATCTCGGCAAGCAACTTTCCCACTTGAAGGTTAACCAGTACTCGAGCACACCCATCTCGGCAAGCAAATTTCCCACTTGAAGGTTTACCAGTACTCGAGTACTTCCATCTCGGCAAACAAATTTCCCACTTAATGGTTTACCAGTACTCGAGTACACCCATCTCGCCAAGCAACTGTCCCACTTGAAGGTTAACCACTACTCGAGTAAACCCTTCTCGGCAAGCAACTTTCCCACTTGAAGGTTAACCAGTACTCGAGTACACCCTTCTCGGCAAGCAACTTTCCCACTTTAAGGTTTACCAGTACTCGAGTACACCCTTCTCGGCAAGCAACTTTCCCACTTGAAGGTTAACCACTACTCGAGTACACCCTTCTCGGCAAGCAACTTTCCCACTTGAAGATTAACCAGTACTCGAGTACACCCTTCTCTGCAAGCAACTTTCCCAATTGAAGGTTAACCACTACTCGAGTACACCCTTCTCGGCAAGCAAATTTCCCACTTGAAGGTTAACCAGTACTCGAGTACACCCTTCTCGGCAAGCAAATTTCCCACTTGAAGGTTAACCACTACTCGAGTACACCCTTCTCGGCAAGCAAATTTCCCACTTGAAGGTTAACCAGTACTCGAGTACACCCTTCTCGGCAAGCAAATTTCCCACTTGAAGGTTAACCAGTACTCGAGTACACCCTTCTCGGCAAGCAACTTTCCCACTTGAAGGTTAACCAGTACTCGAGTACACCCTTCTCGGCAAGCAACTTTCCCACTTGAAGTTTAACCAGTACTCGAGTACATCCATCTCGGCAAGCAACTTTCCCACTTGAAGGTTAACCACTACTCGAGTACACCCTTCTCGGCAAGCAAATTTCCCACTTGAAGGTTAACCAGTACTCGAGTACACCCTTCTCGGCAAGCAACTTTCCCACTTGAAGGTTAACCACTACTCGAGTACACCCTTCTAGGCAAGCAACTTTCCCACTTGAAGGTTAACCAGTACTCGAGTACACCCTTCTCGGCAAGCAACTTTCCCACTTGAAGGTTAACCAGTACTCGAGTACACCCTTCTCGGCAAGCAACTTTCCCACTTGAAGGTTAACCACTACTCGAGTACACCCTTCTCGGCAAGCAACTTTCCCACTTGAAGGTTAACCACTACTCGAGTACACCCTTCTCGGCAAGCAACTTTCCCACTTGAAGATTAACCAGTACTCGAGTACACCCTTCTCTGCAAGCAACTTTCCCAATTGAAGGTTAACCACTACTCGAGTACACCCTTCTCGGCAAGCAAATTTCCCACTTGAAGGTTAACCAGTACTCGAGTACACCCTTCTCGGCAAGCAAATTTCCCACTTGAAGGTTAACCAGTACTCGAGTACACCCTTCTCGGCAAGCAAATTTCCCACTTGAAGGTTAACCAGTACTCGAGTACACCCTTCTCGGCAAGCAACTTTCCCACTTGAAGGTTAACCAGTACTCGAGTACACCCTTCTCGGCAAGCAACTTTCCCACTTGAAGTTTAACCAGTACTCGAGTACATCCATCTCGGCAAGCAACTTTCCCACTTGAAGGTTAACCACTACTCGAGTACACCCTTCTCGGCAAGCAACTTTCCCACTTGAAGGTTAACCAGTACTCGAGTACACCCTTCTCGGCAAGCAACTTTCCCACTTGAAGGTTAACCACTACTCGAGTACACCCTTCTAGGCAAGCAACTTTCCCACTTGAAGGTTAACCAGTACTCGAGTACACCCTTCTCGGCAAGCAACTTTCCCACTTGAAGGTTAACCAGTACTCGAGTACACCCATCTCGGCAAGCAACTTTCCCACTTGAAGGTTTACCAGTACTCGAGTACACCCTTCTCGGCAAGCAACTTTCCCACTTGAAGGTTAACCACTACTCGAGTACACCCTTCTCGGCAAGCAACTTTCCCACTTGAAGGTTAACCACTACTCGAGTACACCCTTCTCGGCAAGCAACTTTCCCACTTGAAGGTTAACCAGTACTCGAGTACACCCATCTCGGCAAGCAAGTACACCCATCTCGGCAAGCAACTTTCCCACTTGAAGGTTAACCAGTACTCGAGTACACCTATCTCGGCAAGCAACTTTCCCACTTGAAGGTTAACCAGTACTGGAGTACACCTATCTCGGCAAGCAAATTTCCCACTTGAAGGTTAACCAGTACTCGAATACACCCATCTCGGCAAGCAAATTTCCCGCTTGAATGTTTACCAGTACTCGAGTACTTCCATCTCGGCAAGCAAATTTCCCGCTTGAAGGTTAACCAGTACTCGAGTACATCCATCTCGGCAAACAACTTTCCCGCTTGAAAGTTAACCAGTACTCGAGTACACCCATCTCGGCAAGCAACTTTCCCACTTGAAGGTTAACCAGTACTCGAGTACACCCATCTCGGCAAGCAACTTTCCCACTTGAAGGTTAACTAGTACTCGAGTACACCCATCTCGGCAAGCAACTTTCCCACTTGAAGGTTAACCAGTACTCGAGTACACCCGTCTCAGCAAGCAACTTTCCCACTTGAAGGTTAACCAGTACTCGAGTACACCCATCTCAACAAGCAACTTTCCCACTTGAACGCACTCACGATCCCCGAATTGGTAACCAGATGCGCTAATGACTGAGCTAACCGGGCCCGGCTTAAAGAATGAGAGAACTCGTCGTTTGCGTGCAGATTTATTGCGAGACACGCAACGTTTTACACTGAATAATCGCCATTGTGCTACACGTAAAAACGACGAGTCACGACTATAAAAATAAACTTTCGCGAGGAGAATAAATCATGGGACTATCAAATAATCATCATAAAATGTGTTTAAAAAAGTAATTTAGTTTGTATTTAATTTACCTGTACGAAGCACGATACGTCAACGTTTTTAACTTGTCTTTTTAGAATATTAATTACATAACTAAATAAGATGAATTGCTTTATAAAATAATGGATAAACATTGCGTATTCCAGCGATACATACATTTTCCCAACAGCAAACTTAACTTCTCCAATTATGACTAAATCTGCAGATACGTTAATCTTCCACGGATAACCCCACAAATACGTTAATCTTCCACGGATAACCTCATATATAGGTTAATATTCCACGGATAACCCCACATATACGTTAATCTTCCACGGATAACCCCACATATACGTTAGTCTTCCACGGATAATCCCACATATAGGTTAGTTTTCCACGGATAACCCCACATATACGTTAATCTTCCACGGATAACCCCACATATACGTTAATATTCCGCGGATAACCCCACATATACGTTAGTCTTCCACGGATAATCCCACATATACGTTAGTCTTCCACGGATAACCTCACATATACGTTAACCTTCCACGGATAACCCCACATATACGTTAACATTCACGGATAATCCCATATATACGTTAATATTCCACGGATAACCCCACATATACGTTAGTCTTCAACGGATAACCCCACATATACGTTAATCTTCCACGGATAACCCCACATATACGTTAATCTTCTACGGATAACCCCACCGATACTTTATCTTTCACGGATAATCCCACATAACGTTAGTTTTCCACGGATAACAATGACTTACCCCGCTGATGCAAAACAGCACTCAGTACTGGTTTTACCCAGGCAGCGTACTGAGACAGTGCATATATTTCGCAATCAAGCTAATAGAACTTATTTATGCTAATGGAGCCCTATGGGACTTTTAATAGTGGGGTGACACGTAAAGGTTACGTGACGTCAACAGGAAGGAATGTTCAAGCCTCGCTGCAACAAATTAACATCGAGGAGAGATACCAGCAAATGAATATATGCTTATGCCAAATGTTTATCTAGAACCTTGATACAAGCAGAACTGAATGGTATGACAAAATATTATAACAATAGGCATTCCTACCCCCACCCCATTCCACCCCACAATACCACAAACTGAATAAATCATCAGTGGTCGTATTCTTACCTGGAACCACAGCAGACATAGGACAGGTCTCGTGCATGCTCAGTGTCACTTGATCAAATGTCTCAGAAAGCGTAGCGGGAATGCATTACGCAGTGTTGGATGCTTACGCCAGAGTTTATGGGCTGATCCAATACTCGGCCATATGGCCCCTCTAATACAACACTTGGCACTGGGTCTGTCCAAGACACGTAATCACAATCGATCTCAAATAATTTAACATGACCTTTTCAGAAATTGTAGAGTGACAGACCGGCAGACAGATGGATGATTAACGTTTTGTTAAAAGTTATTTATGTTTCCACCAAAAGATGGAATGACATGCTCTCAGGTGGAGTGCCCGTTTACTGTAATTTGATATCAGTTTGTTCTATTATTGACAAGATTTCAGTATTCAATACGAGCCTGTAATATCGCTTATTTGTATTCGTAATGTCACATATTTGTATTCAATTTGGTTATACCACGCATTCAAATATGCGATAATATGTTTGAATTGGTATATTTACTTATATGCGATATCAAACGTTTGAATTGGTATGTTTACTTATATACGAAATCAAACGTTTGAATTGGTATGTTTACTTATATACGATATCAAACATTTTAATTGGTGTTTACATATATACGATATTAAACATTTGAATAAGTATGTTCACTTATATTGTTATCAAACATTTTAATTGGTGTTTACATATATACGATATCAAACATTTTAATTGGTGTTTACATATATACGATATTAAATATTTGAATTGGTGTTTGCTTATATACGATATCAAACATTTGAGTTGGTATGTTTACTTAAATGCGATATCACACATTTGAGTTTGTAGGTTTACTTATATGCGATATCACACGTTTGAATTGGTATGTTCACTTATATGCGATATCACACGTTTGAATGTGTATGTTCATTTATATGCGATATCAAACGTTTGAGTTGGTAAGTTTACTAATATGCGATATCAAACATTTGAGTTTGTAGGTTAACTTATATGCGATATCAAACATTTGAGTTGGTATGTTTACTTATATGCGATATCAAACATTTGAGTTGGTATGTTTACTTATATGCGATATCAAACATTTGAGTTGGTATGTTCACTTATATGCGATATCAAACATTTCAGTTGGTATGTTCATTGTTATACGATATCAAACATTTCAGTTGGTATGGTTACATATATGCGATATCAAACATTTGAGTTGGTATGTTCACTTATATGCGATATCAAACATTAGAATTGGTATGTTCACTTATATGCGATATCAAACATTTGAGTTAGTATGTTTACTTATATGCGATATCAGACATTTGAGTTGGTATGGTTACATATATGCGACATCTGGCACTTGCATTGTTATGTTTACTTATATGCGATATCAGAAATTTGAGTTGGTATGGTTACATATATGCGATATCAGGCACTTGCATTGTTATGTTTACTTATATGCGATATCAGAAATTTGAGTTGGTATGGTTACATATATGCGATATCAGGCACTTGCATTGTTATGTTTACTTATATGCGATATCAGGCATTTGATTTGTTATGTTTATGGTTCTGGTTATTCTGAAGTATGTTACTTGGTTTATATTTTACATCGATTGTGAAATAAAATTTTACGACTAATACGGACCACCCTCTAAGTCTTTCTTGATAAAACCACAATGCACTGCATATATGGGTTAAGTGTATTTCTCAAGGACACCACACATGACAGTGGCGTAGACTCGAACCGACGACCATCCAGTCCAGAGTCCGATTCTGCTCCACATTCTCAATTGATCCAAGCTGATTGACGGACTGACATTTTGACATGGCGTATACATATATAGAGTTATATTGAAGGATGTATTACATCTGTTTTGGTCGACAATTCCGTGTCAAGCCGCAGCGATAGTTGTGTATGTGTGTTCATCGTTTCTTCTACAAAGGTGAATCTTGCACGGTAATTCATCAATACCGGCCTCTCAATATCGTGCAAAAACGAATGATTTCTGACGCTAATTACGTTACCACGAACAATGCAAGAAAGGACGGGTTAAATTGATTAATTGTTTAATCAGGTATTTTTTTTGCTTTTTTACTAGGTAGCGGAAACCACAGCATAATTTATGGTTTGTCAACGTGCACATACATGTCCGTCCGTACGTCACAACACATCAAAGAGGAATTATTTTTTTTGCACATTTGATGAGTGATGTTTTGTGCAAGAGGGTTTGTGTTTTGGGAAGGGCGAAATTTAAAATAATTAAAATCGATAGTTGAAATTTCTAATCTTCTTATACAAATGTTAACTACTACTACTGCTGCTACTACTGCTGCTTCTGCTACTGCTGCTTCTGATGCTGCTGCTTCTGCTACTGCTGCTGCTGCTTCTGATGCAGCTGCTTGTGCTACTGCTGCTACTGCTGCTGCTGCTGCTACTACTACTACTACTACTACTACTACTACTTCTACTACTACTACTACTACTACTACTACTACTACTACCACTACCACTACCACTACTACTACTACTACTACTACTACTAATACTAATACTAATACTACTACTTCTACGTCACATCGAAACAACTCAACAATCAAATCCTATGATAAAACCTATCTGATAAATATTGATTCTGATAAGTTAATAAATTCTGAGCAATTCCAAATTCCGGCGATATCACCCTCATTTGTTGAAAACAAACTACAACTTCTCAACATAGCAAAATCTACAGGATCAGACAGCCTGAGTGCCAAGTTTCTGAAAATGTCAGCCTTTGTTATAGCTCCAATACTAACATACTAAGATATTTGATAATAGCTTAGACACCAATACATTTCCTAAACGAGCAAAAAGTGTTCCAATTCACAAAAAGGGACCAAAATATGATAAATCAAATTAAAGGCCTATATCAATTCTTCCCATTATATCATTTATTCTTGAACGTCACGTTAGTATACATCTTAGAAAATACATGGAAGAAAATAAACTGTTTTATTTTTGTCAATCTGGTTTAAGATCACACCATTCTTGTCAAACGGCTCTCACTAAAATAGTGGATGACTGGCTTACAGCTATAGATAAAAATGAAATTGTTGGCACTTTATATCTTTATTTTTCCAAAGCCTTTGACTTAGTTGACCATGACGTACTTGTTCAAATTGAAAATGCACAAGATACACAGAAATACGATAAAATGTTTTTCCTCATATTAGAAAAAAGAACTCATTATACTCAAGTTTCTGGTATTACTTCAGAGTTCCACATAGTTAAAGCTGGTGAACCTCAGGGCTCCGTCTTAGGCCCACTTTTATTTTTAATATCCAGATGACTTGCCATTATCTGTGCAAAATACTGTCTTTGATATGTTTGCAGACGATACTACGCTCTCAGTTTCAAATAGTTCTCTTCCAAATGTTGTTAAATGCTTAACAGCGGTTCTCAATAATGTTGGTGCATGGTATGTAGCTAATCGCATGACTATCAATGGTGCGAAATCTAAAGTGATGTATATTTCTTCCAAAAGCAAAGTTAACTGCATATGTAATGACTCTCATCTAATTCATTACAAAGATGAAGCTATTAATATAAGTTTACATGAAAATTTACTTAGAGTTACGATTGATAATACGCTGTCCTGGCATACCCAAGTCGATACTGTTATAAAGAAATGTAGTCATTACTTTATCATAAATCTCGCATCAAAGTATTTCTTTCTGTACCAATGCGTAAGTTGTTTTTTAATGCTTACATTTTACTCCATTTAGATTACTGCTGTGTTATTTGGGGGAATTTGTAATCATTCACTTGTTAGGTTTCAAAAGAGAGCTGCTAGACTTATTCTCGATAAAAATTACGATACTCCTTCTACAGAACTATTCACAGAGCTTAAATGGGTGAAGTTTCCTGAAAGAGTTAAATTTCTAAATGCAGTACTCGTAAATAAATCATTAAATGACCAGGCTCCTGCATATCTCAAAGATGTATTTACTTTAACAGCTAATGTTCATACAAGCACAGACGGTCATCTTCTAATCTACAGTTGTATTCTCCTAAGCCTAATTCTGAAATGTTTCGAAATTCGTTTGCTTATTCAGGCTCTTGTTTATTGAACTCTATTCCGTCTTATATAAAAAAATACAAATTCTATTAATCAGTTTAACCCTTTACTTCATAAAGACGCCTTTGAACACCTCTTATATTGAAAGCATTAATTCACCATGTATCAGCAATGGGTGAATCATGTTTATATTAACTGACAGAGTGGAAAACAGTGCAGGAAGTGTTCAGATTGCTCGTTACAAGCAATCTAAACTCTTCCTGCACTGTTTTCAAAGGCCTTCTGTGATTGGTGCAGTAAAACGCGTATCTATGGAGTAAAGGGCTTTACATTTACAATGGAGTTAAAATTCGTAGCAACTCTAATACATCGGGTAGCTCTCATCAAAATTGACATTATTACACTTATATGTATATACTTGTTTACTTCTCTTGTTTATATGTCAAATAATGTTGGACTTTATAAATATGTTGAGAGTCTCATGAAAGATTGAATTTATTCAAATGAGTTCTTTAGATAATAAAAGTCTTTATTAGTAGTAGTATTTCTTTCTTTTTGGTGCATGTCTATCTAATACGGTTTAAAACATTTCATTGAATACATCAAATGAATCATCCGGGTTGTCGTGTAAATAAAGTGAAGTGTTTGTTTATTATAGTATCTCCACTATTGAAAGGACCAGCCACACTGAGCTTATGAGTCACCTTTATGCTGTACACAGTTACTTCCTGAAAGCTATCATTGCCAGGCGTCAGGCTGTTAGACATTCGGTACCCCTCAATTTAACTAGCTACTGGGTAAGCAACCGGCCTCATCAGAAAAAATCCAAGTGCTTCCACCGGGATTCAAATCGTCGATCTCTCGCTTCCGAGGCGGACGCCTTAACCACTAGGCTACGTAAGATGGTAGTCATTGTATGTCAAGTATTGACCATGGTTGTGAGAGATCATTCATAAACTGTGCTCCATTAAATCATTTCATAGACATTTAATCTATTGTTTTATATATTAAACCGTTTACATAATTGACTTCCTTACTGGTAATGCAAATAGGACAATGGTCACTAATTGAGTCTAATGGTATTTTATCATTAGCTGTTTTTTGTAGCATGTTTGAAAACGCTTAGTAGTATCGCCAATAAAGAAATGACATATTCCCAAAAGATCCATTTTTGATAACAAAATCACAAAAAAAAAAATATGTTGGTTTATTATTTTTCCAAAATTTGGAAAACGCCAAATGTGCCACCTGAAATTTAGACAAGCGCTTATCTCTGTTTATATGTCTCTGGTGAAAGTATGGTAAGCACGGTACCATATCTGGACAGCACGATGGTGACGAAAATGGACTGCGGTCGTTATAACTATACTGATGATTGCAAGATATACTGGAGAAATGCTTAAAATGCAGCAAGAGTAAGCGGTCCATTATGCGTAATGGGAGATGAAATTCTGAGAAAAATGAAAAATATATATCAAGGTTTCGATTGCTTCATATTTCACAGAATACAGCATCACCAATGTCATCTACCTCAACACGTACATGTATAGTATACTAATTAATGTGTCCTATTTCGTTAAGACGGGTAAGTACAACTTTATATATGTACATAACAAGTAAACCCCACACGATTCTGGTCACTGGAGCCATTCTATGTAAAGAAATGACAAGTAACACGTACACAAAGAATAATGTACGTTCTCTATCACACAAAATACAAACTTTATTTTCAAATTTACAGTTAATTATATTGTTAATTGCACATCGTGCTTGTATATACTGTGTTGTGTATGTGACTATTTCATTTAAAATGGGCCTGACTTACAATAAGTGTTAACAAAAAAAGGATACATATATAACACAAATTAACTAAAAAGTGGTGTATGTGTAACAAAAAATGAAACATAACAAAAATTAATAGTATTGCTAATAAAGACATGACATGGTGTCAAACGCTTCCTTTTAAAATGTAATAAATTCTCTACTTGACATTAATGATGTGTGTCTATAGTTCTCGTGACATACTTAAATAAACAGTCAATCACTATATCTCTCAAACGAAACGTTTAAAACGTTACCGTTACAACTTTACAGTAGATAGAAGGGTATGATTTCGTAAATATTAGGAGAGAGAGAGAGAGAGAGAGAGAGAGAGAGAGAGAGAGAGAGAGAGAGAGACGAGCGTGTACGAGTAAATACGTGAAATGCAACAAATTTTGGATGTGCGTTTCGCTGAATTCATTGTTAAATGGTACAGCAGACGTTTTTTGTCTTGAAAAAGTCACACTATTTCAAATACTATGACATACACCATTGTATACATGTTTATAAGTTTATCCGAAAAGAATCATCCGCGGACCTTCCGCAAGTAATTGGTACATTTCGTCACATACAGTTTTTGGCCGAGCAGGGCTCGAACCCGCGAACCCACGAACCCACGCGATGATATGTAGTGGTCATTATACGACACCTTAAACCATTCGGCCACGGAGGCCCAGTGACCAAGAATGAATATAGTCAGTAGTACGTGCTCTATACACAAGTTCTGACATAAAGTCGAACATTAATTTTTAGCATATTAGGCCTGTTTTAAAATTTTCATTTCCATTTTGCTTTGCAACTTCTCACAACACTATTGGCATTATAATTATTTTAATTAATACAATTTAGATGGAAAAAATGTATTACAATTACCTCCACTATTATCCGATTTTGGCGATATGTCCGCGCCCGCGACACACAGCAACTGTTCTAGTCAACTATGCCATGGAGACAACATCTGTCAAACCGGTGACAGCTCAATCTAATATACAAGTTTAAAGAGTTTAAAGAGTCGTTCGTGCGATACATAATTTCAATAGTATTAATGGCGAAATTATTTGTCTTCAGATGTAATAAATGATTATCAATGATAAGGATAAACCGAAGTCGCTTGTATGGTAAAGATGTAACAACAAAATATCAAGGACTTATATAGAATCATTCATAATTCACAGGGAATTGTTTTCGTGTACATAAACTGTAAGCTGTATGTAAAATTAGATGTTTAAACACGTTTCGATAACGCATGATGATCTTAAATTAAAGATGATGCTATTAATTTGTCTTTATTTAGCTGCAGTATACACATTTTGTAATCAAAAGTACTTCAATAATTTTAAACAGACATTTCTGAGAATGGTATTATTTTAAAGAGAATTTCATTCTGCAGTGTAAGAATTTTGATTTATGTTCTTGAGATAAATGAAAGTTGAGATAATTTAAAACGAGATATTGCGAGATTTTGCGTGAATACGCAACTTCATTCAGTTGCCTTTCCTTCTCTATATAATTCCTTGAAAACACCAAGTAAGTTGAAGTGGACATTTTAATGGGAATAATATTAAATAATTCCTGAAGAGATACATTAATTACCAATACATATATATATACATCAAAACATATCTGGACATACACAACAGCAAGATACAAAGTAATGAGCATAAAAACAACAAGAGCGTTAGTATGTTCTAATCTGCCTAATATACGTATAAACTAATAATGCAATACACTTAATATAAATATATAGAAAACAATTAAATAATGGTACTACGAATCCAATCAGGTCGTTATGCCAGGAACAGGTTTCCTAGACTGAATATTTTGTTTTTGCCAATATTGCAATACTAATGACTTGGACGATGAATTTCGTTTTGTTTTGATATGTCCTTGTTTTCCTGATATTCGATAAAAATACATATTCAAATATTGTCACCGAAACCAAAGCATTTTTTACGTTTTATAGAATTACAATGTCCTGAAGTCTGATAATAGAAAAGTCATTGTTAATTTAGTCTATTTTATTAAAATTGATTAATCTGTACGAACTTCTCTATCACACAGATGGTGTTTTTATTTCTTTAATAGTCTGTTTTTACTTTAAATTTTCAATACCTATGTCACGTGATAAAATTGTATTTTTATATATGTTTTTTTTTTGTAATTGCATTTGAATGATTCTTCTCGCGAACGGCAGCCTGTTGGAGAGTACTGACTCAACTTTTAAACCCGCCAAAAAGCATGTGGCATTTTGGGACAGCCGTGTTAATTACAAATTGGCTAATTAATGTGCATTTAATTATATTCCCGTGTAATGTTAAACATTATACTAGAATCTGAACACAACATTACATTGATAACCAATTGACCTGATCTTATTGTCGATTTAAAAAGTGCACAACTATCTGAATGCGTTACATTGAAAATCAGTTGGCCTGATCTTATTGTCAATTTGAAAAGTTCACACGAGTAGAAATGCATAATGCAGTGTACGTATTTAGTGTCATCTGTGTGTACATTTTATACAACACTATAGGTTATAATAAATTTCCCACATCAGCATAAAAAAGCATACATATTAGAGTCTGTGACAGGCTTTTAGCAGGCGCGTAACTGCCTAACTCTGAGCATTCACTGGTAGATGGGTCTACAATATTTTTGCAAAAACAAATTAAAAACAACAACCAAAAAAACGAGAGAAGAGAAAATTTTCATTGTCGCCTTGCGATCTGCTGAATTTCTCCTGTTGTATCGAAGTACCTTGAAGAAAATGGAGAAAAAAAAGCGTCGTCATAGAAATATACAAGTGCCAGTGTAAACTGCATATCGTGGCTATAGAGTTTATATGTATATTGTATATATTTTTAAGTCAAATATGAATCATGACTATATAATACAAGTATCAAACTGGACCAAATTTCTCACTGAAAATGCACATTTTTGTCCTGATTCTTAACGCCAGTTTCCGTATTACGTTACTTTAAACAACATTTATTTGTTATCAGCACATTATATATACATATATTCGATATACAGCGTTGTGTAATAACAAATAGAGAAAAAAGCAATTTCTAGCTTGTACAAAGTCTCTCTTCTGAATATCTTGCAAGGATTATACAATGGTGTTACAAATGCAAAGAAAGCAAATTGATTACTGCGAAGAGAACACAGTGGAAAGAGATAGGTAAAGTAGATAGATAGACTAAGGAAAGGAGAGTTGTGGTCACATGATGCCAACTGAGGTGTTGCGGGTCACTCTTATTACAATAGGGATAGTTTTACTCAATAAATGAAACGCTTGGTCTTCGAGATGTTTTGGACATGGTGAAAATTTTGACGACTTGACATCATCAGAGAGAGTTTCATTGTCCGTACAGCAGTGTATTTAGGTCTAGACGTGTAAAAGGACGAAGAGTTCGTTGACGGTGATATAAAGGGCATGTGAAGAGATAGTGATGAGTATCATCGGTTTCACCAAAGACACAGGTCGGGCTTTCTACAATGTACTTGGAGAACAGATGCTCTTTCAAGGAACTGCAGTGCATCCGTAACCGCGCATGCTGAATTGTCGAATCTCTTCTACCATCATCATAAAAGTTTAGAAAATTCAGATCATGCTTTAAAGACAAGACGGAAACATCAGACCGGGTGATATAGTGAAGGAGAGGAAAGATGCAGAGAAGTGTTGGGTATTGATGGAAACGTTCCTAATGTGGCCAGAATTGCGTAGCCATAATGGTAGTTTAAATACCATGTTGAGAAATCGGTGCTAATCATTTCATCTCAGATCAGATACGGAGTGAGGGTCGTTTTTTAAAGACATTTTAAACTTTAAAAATAACATGCTAATGAATAGTTTTTATCCTAACATATTATTACAATTTAGTTTTAATTAATAATATTCTAGACTACACATCCAGTTTAACATGAGTATCTCAGCTCTTATTGTGTATATATTTATTTGTGGTTAAAGAATTGGTTTAAACAGTGATTAGTTTTTATTAACATATTACATATACATTTATTTAATATACAGCAATACATAAGAACAGAATTGAGAAGAAAGCTATTTCTGGTCATAGAATGTATTTGTGGTTAAATCTAATTAAATATCTGTGATAAAAATTGTATTTTACAGAATGCTAAATGGTCTTTTGTAATTCTATTTAGAATGACATGGTAACGTCATAATTGTCGTAAATTTGTGTATTACGTTTTCATGGTGAGACAGAAATAAAGAAATAATATAAATACAAATATAATATGCTAATTTAAAGTCTGTCAGGTGTCGATAAAATTATCGATGAGCGCCAAAATGCATTGTTCATACGTATGGGAACATCATTTGACGAGATCCAGGCGTATATATATTAGCCCATCCATCAAGAATATAATATATTACAGACTGACACAAAGTTATGATGATACCGGTCCCATTATCATTAGACTATTATGATAATTAATTCCTGAAAAATTCGAATCACGATCCCTTTCCTGTTTCGTATCAATTTCTGAGAGAGAAAATGCTCGAAACGAACACTATTTAAACTGATGGTGTGAGGCGAACCTTGTATACACGAACACCGTGTATGATTAATGAACGTTTTATGAATTAATAAGAGAAAAAACACGTACCTACATTTTATAATTATCTCATTTTTTTTATAATTGCTTACCAATTAATTGGACAAGACATTTTACATGGGTTATGCTCCCGTGTCAATAACTTTAACAAATACTGTACGACTCCCAATGCATTTGGGCATACGGTTTCTCATCAATAATTGCTTGCTTCGTATATTGCCATCTTGATTGTTTTTTGTAAATAATTTGTTGTTGGGAAGAACCGATTTTAATGTTGGATAACTTGTGGACCAACCCTTTTGCTACTTCATGTATACAAAAAAAGCAATCAAATATGTTTAAAAGTATCAAAAATACACATGTACCTTGTATGCGATTTCATTTGAGCTCCGCATGTTGATTTATGACCCTCCTTTATACTTAAAATTACGTTTTAAACGAACACCTATTGCCAGATTCTTTTCAAATCTTTACACACGCTTATACATTCGTTTATTTAGTTGTTCTGTAGCTTCTTTTCTTTTTTCTTACACCATGGAAATACGAAATGCATGCGTCAATACTGCATTTTTCAACTTTTGAAAATATCGAGAAGAGAAGGCAACTAGTCCACTCCTGCCTCAGTGTGGCTACACCGCTGGTGGGGTTACTTTTCAGCTCCGCATTTCAAATTCTATATTTTACACGAATTATGCATATATTTTAACTTAAGCTTACCTATCTGTGGGGTAATTGCATGTTGTATACACAGGTAGTATTCAATTTTTGCTTGACTATTTTTTGGCAATCTCCACATGGGGTCGGGCCTTCGTAAAAGGTTCACTGAGACGGAACCAAATCACTCACTGTTGTTACTAGTCCTCCACTACCCAACATCGTTATCCCAGCTGTTGATACTGCGAGATAAATCATGATAGTTTAAGACCTTCGTTGTTATTTCCCTATTAAGCTATTTTTTGAATGGCTAGTATTGCTCAGTGCTGTAATAGTTCAATGATTGACATAAATGAAATGGAGCTGACTTCTTCTGGATTTGGGTTAGTTACTTATACATCAAAGCGAACTGTATTTTATTACATTAATATTGTACTGGTTGAGTTTTGATATCCGTCTGCTTCTGAGATGTAAGTAGCTAAGTAGCAGTCGGTTAAATTCAATATATACGCCATGCATGTGTTACAATTTATAGGTCATACATGTGTTACTATTTATAGGTCATGCATGTGTTACTAGGTATTAGTCGTTCATGTGTTACTATTTATAGGTCATACATGTGTTACTATTTATAGGCCATGCATGTGTTACTATTTATAGGTCATGCATGTGTTACTATTTATCGGTCATGCATGTGTTACTAGTTACTAGTCGTTCATGTGTTACTATTTATAGGTCATACATGTGTTACTATTTATAGGCCATGCATGTGTTACTATTTATAAGCCATGCATGTGTTACTATTTATAGGCCATGCATGTGTTACTATTTATTAGTCGTTCCTGTGTTACTATTTATAAGTCATGCATGTATTACTATTTATAAGTCATAAACGTGTTACTATTTATAAGTCATACATGTGTTATTAGTTATTAGTCGTTCATGTGTTACTATTTATAAGTCATACACGTGTTACTATTTATAAGTCATACATGTGTTACTATTTATAAGTCATATATGTGTTACTATTTATAAGCCGTGCATGTGTAACTAGTTATTAGTCGTTCAGTGTGTTACTAGTTATTAGTCGTTCATGAGTTACTATTTATAAGCCATGCATGTGTTACTAGTTATTAGTCGTTCATGTGTTACTAGTTATTAGTCGTTCATGTGTTACTATTTATAAGTCATGCATGTGTTACTAGTTATTAGTCGTTCATGTGTTACTAGTTATTAAGTCGTTCATGTGTTGCTATTTATAAGTCATGCATGTGTTACTAGTTATTAGTCGTTCATGTGTTACTAGATATTAGTCGTTCACGTGTTACTATTTATAAGTCATGCATGTGTTACTAGTTATTAGTCGCTCATGTGTTACTAGTTATTAGTTGTTCATGCGTTACTATTTATTAGTCATGCATGTGTTACTACATGTAGTTATTAGTCGTTCATGTGTTACTATTTATAAGTCATACACGTGTTACTATTTATAAGTCATACATGTGTTACTATTTATAAGTCATACATGTGTTACTATATATATAGTCATGCATGTGTTACAATTTATACGTCATACATGTGTAACTATTTATAAGTCATACATGTGATACTAGTTATATATTCATGCATGTGTTACTATTTATACGTCATGCATGTGTTACAATTTATACGTCATGCATGTGTTACTATTTATAAGTCATACATGTGTTACTATTTATAAGTCATGCATGTGTTTCTAGTTATTAGTCGTTCATGTGTTACTATTTATAAGTCATACACGTGTTACTATTTATAAGTCATACATGTGTTACTATATATATAGTCATGCATGTGTTACAATTTCTACGTCATACATCTGTTACTATTTATAAGTCATACATGTGATACTAGTTATATATTCATGCATGTGTTACTATTTATACGTCATGCATGTGTTACAATTTATACGTCATGCATGTGTTACTATTTATAAGTCATACATGTGTTACTATTTATAAGTCATGCATGTGTTACTAGTTATAAGTCATACATGTGATACTAATTATATATTCATGCATGTGTTACTATTTATAAGTCATGCATGTGTTACTATTTATAAATCATGCATGTGTTATTATTTATAAGTCATACACGTGTTACTATTTACAAGTCATGCATGTGTTATTATTTATAAGTCATACACGTGTTACTTTTTATAAGTCATGCATGTGTTACTATTTACAAGTCATACATGTGTTACTTTTTACAAGTCATACATGTGTTACTTCTTATAAGTCATGCATGTGTTACTATTTATAAGTCATACATGTGTTACTATTTATAAGTCATGACTGTGTTACTATTTATAAGTCATGCAAGTCATGCATGTGTTACTATTTATAAGTAATACATTTGTTACTTTTTACAAGTCATGCATGTGTTACTATTTATAAGTCATACATGTGTTACTTTTTATAAGTCATGCATGTGTTACTATTTATAAGTCATGCATGTGTTACTATTTGTAAGTCATGCATGTGTTGCTGTTTATAAGTCATGCATGTGTTACTTTTTATAAGTCATGCATGTGTTACTTTTTATAAGTCATACATGTTTTACTATTTATAAGTCATGCATGTGTTACTATTTATATAGTTTAAAGCATCGTCAAATTCTCTAAATTTACACTACTTTAAAACATGGCAATCATCCGCAGTGTTTACTATACAGTAAATATAGGTAAAGTTAGATAACCGTGACTTGTTTAACGAAATGATAATGCCACGTTTATCTTAGCAATCGATCGGCCATTAGGTTGTCCAAAACCATCGCGTACTGCGTGCTACCAGTGTCCTCCTGGAAATAAAAGAGCTCTAACGTTAGCAAACACAGCCCTGTTGTCTTTTCAATAATTATGAAACTTTTGTTAAAACGTATATAGATCTGGATTCGTGTTAGTATTAATATTCTATGCAAAAAACTGAAAGCTACAACAATAAAAACACATATGCATACATAAAACTAAAGATAAAGATAGCTTTTCAATCCATCAGATGTGAATAATTAGTCAGTCAGTCATGTGATACACTATTGTCCAATGTGATTGCATTGAACATTGATATGTATTGATGCATGGTAATTACGGTGAATAACCTGGTAATGCTTCAGTCTAAATAAAATAATATTCTGTTTTGTCCGTGTACGTGTGTTACCTCATACAGAAATACATAGCTGTAACCTTATACAGAGATACAGAGGTGTTACCTCATACAGAAATACATGTGTTACCTCATACAAAATACAAAGCTGTAACCTTATACAGAGATACAGAGGTGTTACCTCATACAGAAATACATGTGTTACCTCATACAGAAATACATAGCTGTAACCTTATACAGAGATACAGAAGTGTTACCTCATACAGAAATACATAGCTGTTACCTTATACAGAGATACAGAGGTGTTACCTCATACAGAAATACATGTGCTACCTCATACAGAAATACATAGCTGTAACCTTATACAGAGATACAGAGGTGTTACCTCATACAGAAATACATGTGTTACCTCATATAGATATACATAGCTGTTACCTTATACAGAGATACAGAGGTGTTACCTCATACAGAAATACATAAGAAGTATCTCATACAGAAATACATAGATGTAACATTATACAGAAATACATAGGTAGTACCTCATACAGAAATACATATATGTTTCCTGATACAGAAACATTGCAGGGCGTTACCTCATTCAACTATTCATAGAAATACATAGGAAGTACCTCATACAAAAATACATAGGTTTTACATCATACAGAAATACATAGATGTTACATTATACAGAAATACATAGACAGTACCTCATATAGAAATACATTTATATATCACATGATACAGAAACATTGTAGGGTGTTAACTCATTCAAATATACATAGGTAGTACCTCATACAGAAATATATGGCTTTTATCTCATACAGAAATATATAGGTCGTACCTGATACAAAAAATTATGGATTTTTATTTCATACAGAAAAACATAAGTATTGCTTCATACAGAAATACATGGATGTTACCTCATACAGAAATACATTGGTGTTACGTCATACAGAAATACATTGTATCCCTTCGTCATCTTGATAAAGGGACATGCGGCAATGTTGAAATTACATTTATACAGGTTCACGTATCAACTAGTCAAAAGTTATATCATGAATAAATAACAGTTTAAAGATATGTACCTCCAAATCTACTGTCAAAAATGTGTTTAAAAGTTCGAATTGATATTATCTTGGGGTTAATTTTCGATCGTAACAAATAAAACCAATTAAACTAGATTCACTTACACTTTTAGAATCGGACCACAAATGTGAAATTAGCATATTTTTTTCTCCTTTTTTTCAACAAAACAAAATGAATTAAAGGTTTGCATGCATGCTGAGTTGTTTCAATTTCAATTTTGCATCATGTAGATTAATAATAATAATAATAATGTTAAGCATTGGGCACGCGGCAATTTTGATAAAAATATCACGAACTCCTTTTCTTGAAATAGAATATCTACATGCTGCAAACAGAGTAAAACTATGCCATCCCTGTATGTGTGCTGACCTTTAAATTCGTTTCTATTGTGTAAAGGGGCACAACTCCAATAATTGGTCAAAAGGTTGTTGTTGTTGTTGTTGTTGTATGGTGTTTAGCGTCGCTTTCAACATTTTTTCAGTCATATCGCGATGGTGTCTACTTGAGACAGTATTCTGAGCGCTGTCACACTGGAGTATCATACCGCAAACACATGGTATGATACCCAACCCAGTCACATTATACTGACACCAGGCCGACCAGACCTAGAACTCTCCTCTAAATGCTGAGCGTCAAGCGAGGAAGCTTCTAGTACCATTTTTAAAGTCTTTGGTATGACCCGGCCAGGGATCGAACCCACGACCTTCCGCATGCGAGGGGGTCGCTCTACCACTAGACCACGCCGCGGTCTTGGTCAAAAGGTATAATAGCAAATCCGTGGTCATATCGTCTGAGCGACAATCCGCAACTCTACCCACTGCACTCTGTACGAGGTTCCAAAAAGAAAGCGACCATGCTGAACAGCCAGTTCGATAGGTTCAGTAGTTTTTCGCCGTGGAAGACTTCATCACAATCCCATCAATGGAACGCATATTTTTTCTTCTATTCGCCAATTTGGCATAGTAAAAAAGGGTGTTCATACACGTCTCGAGAATCACAAAGCTGCTGGCCCCAGCGAAATTCCTATAAGATTCCTTAAAACATATACGGAAGAAGTAACCTTCCACTCGTCTTCATCTTTCGGGACTCACTCTAGCAATGACGTGTCCCACAAGAGACAAACAAATGTGAAATTACTATTCAAGATGGAGATCACAGTAATCCATTAGATAACAGACTCATCTTGTCTGCAGCAGTGTACTCGAGCATGTGTTCCACTCCTATGGAACGACATACCTAAACAAACACACCATCCAGGCTGAACAACAACACGAGATTAGGAAACGGCTGTCATGTGAGAGCCAGCTCATTATCATCCTGTCCAATTTCGCCGCCGGTCATGATCATGGAGAGCAGATCGAGTCATATAGCAAAGCTGAGGCGTATCCTAGCAAAGCTGGGAAAAGAACTGGTGGATAAAGTTAACCCCTTCAAGTGGTATTACATAAAAATCGCCCGTAAAAAGAACCCAACTATAGTACACATATACCATACACGGACTAGACCTTGCCATATTGAAGTCCAGGAGATACCTTACCTTAAATCATAATAGAAAACACACGTCGACGCCACACACCCCGACAGTCAAGCAACAGTTTGGCCTTCTTAGGAGATATCTAACAAACTACCCACAATACTTCAAAGCCGATCCTGGCGTAAGCTTCCCCAACCTGGGATCATCATACACAAGTCTGTATTAAGCATAATTGAGGCAGTCCAGCTTCCCGATTCGTAAATGGTGACAATGAAACATCAAGTGGCACTAGCACGATGATATCGGACCTCGGATGAGAGCCACTCTAGCAACGCAGACAGAATGCCAAACTAACATGCGGTCTTGTCGACATCGATTCTTACAGAGTCTCCTCATCTCCATTGTCGCTACCACATTTTAGGTCCACCAACATGTCAGTGACACTACTGTGACTTATACAGATTAGTCATGTCTGACAAATCGAACTGCCCTACACTGGATCATCTCAAGTAGGTTCACCAGTCAGTCAGTGTGCGGGGATCACATGAGGCAGTCAGTGTGAAGGGATCACATCAGGCAGTCAGTTCCCAGTCAGTCAGTGTGCGGGGCTCACATTGAGGCCAGTCAGTGTGAAGGGATCACATCAGGCAGTCAGTGTGAAGGGATCACATCAGTCAGTGAGTCAGTGTGAGGGGATCACACCAGGCAGTCAGTATGAGGGGATCACACCAGGCAGTCAGTGTGAAGGGGTCACACCAGGCAGTCAGTGTGAAGGGATCACACCAGGCAGGCAGTGTGAGGGGATCACACCAGGCAGTCAGTGTGAGGGGATCATATCAGGCCAGGCAGTGTGAGGGGATCACATCATACAGTCAGTGTGAAGGGATGTCATCAGGCAGTCAGTGTGAAGGGATCACACCAAGCAGTCAGTGTGAGGGGATCACACCAGGCAGTCAGTGTGAGGGAATCACACCAGGCAGTCAGTGTGAGGGGATCACATCAGGCCAGGCAGTGTGAAGAGACCATACAGTTGAAGAGAACGCTAGGATTGGCCGGACGTATGTGCGATATCCTTTAGATTTGGCTTTTGGCGAACATGGTGGTTTCTTCTGGTGAAGGACATGTGAAATTTAATAACCTTTTGCTTATGTTGTTGACGCAGTTTGTCAGGAGATATCTGGTAGGACATAGGCACTTGGCTGCACTTGTAGAAAATATTTTTTTCTATGGATGGTATACGGGCAGTTGATTATGCTGCATTTGGTACAGATGTGGATGACTTCGCACTTCTCTGGGTGGAACGACATCTGTTAGTTCTTCAAAGGGTATTTGGCGATGCATGACTACAGGGCTGTTTAACGTTTTAAGCACGTGTTTATTGACTTACAGCATTGCACGCCTATGCCCATGAGCCGTACATACTTGGCTAATGTAATACTTTTTTCCTGGTCGATTACGCAAAAGGATCTAAGTTCTATTTTATTCTCATTGCTTATTGGTACATCATCATGACAATGGATAATTTGAAAATATAAATGGTACTGCCTAGATTTAAATAATAGTTCCATGGTTCAAAGGAAGTAGAACTACTAGTAGTAGGTCGAATCGTCTTTTATTTGTGTATGGTGTGAGCCAATATATCGGACACATTTATGTTGTTACGAATCATGATGTTGTGATGTTACGGAATCATTAAAGTTGTGGACTTAAATGCTCCAATAACTATTCACCATGCATTCACTCTGAGATATATTTAATAGCCATTCATTCCTTAAAACACCACTATCCCTTCCGAAATTTAAAATCGTTGTCCGTATTGTAAGACAGCATTCAAAGGAAAAGCCAAAGAGAGTGCCAAGCCCTGGTGCTTAATCCATTTTGGCGAAAGGAAAGGTCAACAAGGCCATCTATACCTGGACAAATTAATAGAGTTTGTAGTCAAAGGGAAATAACCGGTCCTAGCTTGTCAGTGCAACAAAGACAAAAAAGCAGTACTGCCACATAAATATGTATTATATAATTGTGTTTGTTTAAATGAAATAAACTTAAATATAGCCTAACACAAAGCGGTTGCAAGATACGTGCAAATACACAAATATATAGATGGAAAAATCAATATTTATTGTATTGGAGCCTTATTTTTTTTTGAATATGGGGAACCGTTAATAGAGTACTACAAGTGGGAGAAATTAACAGACAAATGAAAACTTTTACCAAAAGTTTAATCCGCATTGCCTGAGTTTCCCCTTAATAAGGAGTGAAAGGACAGGTTTTTTTATTATTTGGATATCCGATCTGCTGCCGATCTTAGCTGGGAACGCAAAATTTAAAAAGCTCCTTAGAGATTCCCCTAGCTGAAAATCCCAGATCCGCCTATGTACAGAGAGTACAGCTTGTATATGCTATTGATTGCAATATCTATTTTAATTGTATTGGTTTCACATATAAAAAGCTATATAACTATGAGCATTTGTATGTGAAATAAAATTTACGGAACTATAGATATTTCGTTGTTTCAAAGTATTTTGATCCCGGGATTTTATTGTCGATAATTTGTGAAAAGTAGATTTCCTCGTTTTAGCGTATCAAAAGCCGCCCCCCTCATTTGCATATATCCAAGATGGCCGTTTTTGTGAATTCGACGAGCGTATTCAGTCATATTTCGGGTTGCATTAACTGTAATTCACTTTGAAATCAAATGTAATGAATAGGACAACTTTAAGCCAGGATATATGACGGTAATCGAACCAGTAATTTCGTAAGGGAAGCGATAATATACTTTTTATTACCTAATGAAACTGCTCAAAGGTCAACTTCGGATACGGGCGACATGTAAACAATGGAGTTGTGTGCGAAAACAAACTTAAATTCAGGAGGAAATAATGAAATATAAGATGTGTGAAAGCAATATACCAAGCGAGATGCCTGGAGTATTAGCTGTGAAATCAAACCATGACGATGAAGACATTTTAACTCTTAGTATTTTTAATAATAATGAAGATGTCGATGTGTTAAAATCTCGTTTGAAAGAAGTGACATTTGAAGATAATGACCATGATAATTCTTTTGACAGTGGAAGCTGTAACTCACTGCGCTCCTTTGCTAGCAGTGATCCCCAGTTTAAAAGAGACAATGACTCCTTGAACAATAAATATGATATTACGTCTGATTCCCTCTGTTTGTCTACGGAAACATTGATAGATAATCTAGAGACATCTGGTGAGAATGTACTTAATGATACCAGTTTAAATTCTCAAAAGTCATTCGATCACTCTTATTCATCCGAGTGCAGTTCCCATGGTAATGTAAACAATGGAGTATCTGTAGCAATGTGTAATGTGACCTCTGGATTACTCATTTCCCCAACCTCTCTCACTCAGGATGTACATGTTGAAATGGGGGAAGACAACAAGAGGATGTCAACAGTGCTTGAGAGTCTTGACTTACACTTGGTTTACATTCCAACAACACAGCAGCTTGTAAATGTTGCTACTAAAAAGTCTGACTCATATCATTCACTGAGTGTGAATGGCACTGATAGAAAAGAGAATGGAAATAGTACATGTTGTGTAACAGAAAAAGTGGACAGTTCACCATCTCTTGAAGATGGTCAAAATCAAAATGACACAGGAAGCTCACCAGTGAAAATGGCAAAAACAGATTCATCAAGTTCAGTTCAAGGGGTCAAAGTTTTAGTTCCTGGAGTTTTGGACGACTCTTCTAGTGTATGTGAAACAGAGTGTCTAATTCAGGTGCAAGAACCAGACCAGCTATCATGTGATAATAATTCTGAATTTGTGTGCAATTTCCCACGGATTAACACCAATGATTCACTTCTCAGAACTTTCACTGATGCATCTAGTCTTTCAAGTATTAGCACAGACTTTTCTGTGTCTGCAGCCTCATTGGATGAAGGGGAAGCACACTGCATAGACACTGGTGATGCTGGTTTTATGGAAATAAGTTTAAACTCTAGAAACTCTTATGAAAGAACAAAGAATCCGTCTCAAGACAGTGGTTTTGAAGACAGATCACTTAAGCCAAAGAGAAAAGGAATTTCTAGCTTTTTTTCAAGGTAAATTTATTTAAAATTTTTAATCAATTTTGAAGCTGCAAACACATGGTCATGTAAGGTTCAGGTTTGGAACCAACAGCTGTAACTTTTGTCTCTTTATAATTCTTGGCCCACAAGCTAATTTATTGCACGTAAGGGACTAGTCGTTCATATAAAATAAAAATAATATTACTTTTTTAATAACTGTTCTACTAAACAAACCACCCTTGGTAGCCTCTCAATATTGACTGCGATAAAGTGATTTGGGACATAATAGTGCATGCGATAGTATCACGTGTATACAGTGTTTTGTCCAGAGCGCGTTTCTTGCGTTTTTGATGCAATTAAATCTCATTTGACGCAATGAAGTTTGTTTAGTGTGTCCACTTTGATGCAACCTTAAAAATACAGAAATTCAAATTAAGCATATTTGTTTCGGCAAGCTGGTTTCAGAGTTAAGTTTTACAATGCCAGCTGTTTTGACTGATCACGTGGTCTGATTCAGGGAAATCCAGGTCACATGGTTCTACTAAGTTAAGTAAACGCTTTTATTGGTTATTAACGCTGTGTTGATGCAATTGCATAGACGATTATGATTACATATTCCATGAAGCAATAGTGTAGTTTGAAGACAACAACTGTGAAAACAAATGTACGCTGCAACAATGGCACTAACATATACCCAGTTTTAGGTTCTTTGTATATAAAGATGAAATCTGGAAAGCATGAAAGTTTTCAAAAACGGATGATACTCTATCTGAAACACTTTTTATTTTAGTTTTCTATAAGGTATCGAGACGCGCATGCATGACATTTTAATACCAGCAAAACATTGGCCAGTCCAAGTTTTATGGCGGTATTCCCGGCGCCGTTTATGTTTCTTTGACGGTCGATTAAAAGGTTGTTGAAAAAAGAAATTAACTTTTAAATAATTAATTCATTTTGAAAAATGATTACTTGATTTCAAAAATTTAATTAATTTTTGTTAAGCTACCATTAAAATGTTTTTTTATATTATTTTTTTAAGGTAACATTACTCTAAAATGAGTCTAGCTATAACTCAGAAGAGAAATGCTTTTGGGGAAAAAGGAAACAAAAAGAAAGTTTTGTTTTCCAAAGAGTATAATGTATAATACTTGGTAATGGTAAACATGAAGCTCAGACAAAATGTAAAATAATGAAAGAATTTTAGTGTTTTTCATTAAAAATAGTTAGAGCCATGGTGATTGAGGTGTGGCCATGACACTTAAAAAGTTCATGGCCCTGTGACCATGATCATAAAAACAACTACTAAGTTTCTAGTTGTTGTAACTTGTTGCCTGAATTGAAACATTTGTTTGAAGTTAAATTGTTTTGAAGATGTTAACTTAAGTTGCAGTTTTGATGGAGAAATTTGTGTGAAACAGAAAGAAAAACTGTTTTAGTAAAATATGTATTTTTTTTAACTCCATAAAATTTTATTCATGTTAATTAAGTTTAAAACTGGTCAACTGATGACCCCCAGATTTTGAAAATGACCCCGAGATTTTTAGTCTTCAGTGGGTCATCATTGACCCCCAAAAAATTGATGCTGGAGAAAACACTGCGTATATGCAAGGGAGGATCCTGAGCAAGAGTTACTAGACCAAACTAGTATTCCGTACTCATTGTTTTCGGTGCGTATAAATAGTATAATATATATAATCCTCGGCTTCGGCATCATGTGCAGACACCCACTTTAAACTTTTGCGTTTAAGTTTAAGATATCTATGCAACCACTCATTAGATGTGAATGAAACATCGCTATTATGTTCACCATCATCATTGGAACACACACAGACAAGAAACATAACTCTGGGTAGCATTTTGGCACAGTTATGGCCCTTTTCGGACTTAGACACCCAGGTTAAACTTTTGTGTTTAGTTGCATTTAAGTTTAAGATATCTATGCAACCACTCATTGGATATGAATGAACTTCGTCTGTGTGTTCACCATCATCAATGGAACATGCAGAGACAAAAAACATAGCTCTTGGTTGCATTTTGGCACAGTTATGGCCCTTTTTAGACTTAAAGTGAAAATATTGTCGGAACACCAGTGGAAAATCAGGGGAATCAGTAATCTGTTGATTCCAGAGGATAAATTAACTGCATACTAGTAATAGAAGTGGATTCCAACATTTAACTTTACTGGACATTTCCACGGGGCCATCCTTAAACAATTATTTTGTCGGCTGTGCTCTGACCCAGTATTTTTCATGTGAGTAGGTAGGTAGCTGGGGTTTTTTTTTGCCGAATTTTGATTTTGCATGGTCATTTTAAAGAAAATTGAATAGAAATCATGGGAGAAAAATTAAATGCTTTGAAAGTCAATAAAAAAGTTTGGGTAGCTGCAATTTTGAATGAGTAGGTAGGAGCACAGCAAACAAAATATTTTTAAGGATGGCCAAGGAATTTGTATAAACTTTTCCACTGCAATTAAAATTCTACTAAATACCACTGGAATTCGACTAGGAGTCCCAGAATTCACTTCACCAAAATATCCTGGTGGAATTTTTTACATAGATTACATCCAGTTTAAGTATAAATTCCAGGCCCAATGAAGTGGGTCTCATTACATTATCTAAGTACTGTTAATTACACTGTCTATGTTTGTAGCAGATTAATAATTGATAACGTATTGACAAGGTAATGTCATTTGTTATTATTGAACTTACGACCTGTCAGGTTTTGTTATATTAATCATTACCAGGGTCAATTGTCCACAGATATGCTGATAAACTTGCACTGACCAGGTTTGATAAGTGCTCGATTATTATTGATTTAAATTTATTAAACAAGTTAATTGGCAAAAAAAAATTACGATATGTGAAGCTCTGTCGAGCATATCATATCGCTTTTGCCAACGTGTTTAATAATTAAATGATGAATGTAAGATTCATTTTAGCTCACCGCGACGAAGTCCAATGAGAGCTATTGCTATGACCCCGGCGTTGTCGTTGGCATCGTCGTTGTCTGTAGACACCCAGGTTTAACTTTTGCGTTTAAGTTTAAATTATCTATGCAACCACTCATTGGATGTCAATGAAACTTTGCATGTATGTTCACCATCATCAATGGAACACGCACAGAGAAGAAACATAACTCTGGATTGCATTTTGGCACAGTTATGGCCCTTTTTGGACTTAGACACCCAGGGGAGAGCTTTGTTGTCTTCTGACAACTCTTGTTTTCACTTTATTTTGGAAAATAGTAATTTATTTTACAAAATTTACTGTAATGTAGAGACCATAATTATGAATTTTTACTCAAATTTTCAAAACCATGTAATAGTTTATTAAAAATATCTATTTGTTACATTATTCTAAAATATGAAGTTATGTAAACTTACATAATGTTCTGATGTAATTGTAAAAAAATAGCTCCACGTATTAATCACCATAGAGTCATTTATGTTGAATACATGTGTAGTTGACACAGATACCATGTTCATACATGTAAGAATAGATTTGATGTATGTGTGTGAGTAAATGGCATACATCAGTACATGAGTAGATGACATACCTGTGTACATTAGTAGATGACATACATGTGTACATGAGTAAATGACAAACATGTGTACATGAATAAATGACATATGTGTGTACATGAGTAAATGACATGTGTACATGAGTTAATGACATACATGTGTACATTAGTAAATGGCATATATGTGTACATGAGTAAATGACATGTGTGTACGTGAGTAATTAACATACATGTGTACATGAGTAAATGACATACATGTGTACATGTGTAAATTACATACATGTGTACATGAGTAAATGACATACACCAGTACATGAGTAAATGACATACATGAGTACATGAGTACATGACATACATCAGTACATGAGTACATGACATACATGTGTTCATGAGTTAATGACATGTGTACATGAGTAAATGACATGTGTACATGAGCAAACGACATATGTGTGCACATTAGTAAATGACATACATGTGTATATGAGTTAATGACATATATGTGATGTGTACATGATTAAATGACATACATGTGTACATGAGTAATTTCAACAAGTTAAACTTTTAAGTGGATACTACTAGCATTGGGAATCAGAGATATTTTAACTGTTGATGATCTGGTACACTTAAATAATATATTTAAAAGACACCACATAATTTGTAGAAATCACTAGTGCCAGTTCAGAGAATATAAACATGTAAATAAGTCACTGGCCAGTTGTAGCTTTCTCAGCCTTTAACCAACATATATGCTAACTGATCAATAATCGATTACAACTGATCAATGAAACATGTTATTAAACATCACCAATTAATTCTTTGTAAAGTAGGTCAATACCTGATGGATAGGTACCAAGGAGTATCAGTTTGATAAACCCTTCAAGTCCTCTCAATAATCAATCCAAGGATCATCTTTGTAAAATGGTTCCGCCCCTAAAAACATTAGATTAAACATTCTTAAGTTAGCGTTATCTTGTCTGTGGTATGGTAAAAATCTGCCTCCATCACTGAAGTATAAAGAGATTACCCTGGAATTTGTTGAAAATTAATAATGAAATAAAACCTTGTGACTTACATTCCTAAGAAATTTAAAACGAGAGATGGTCTGAGGCTGTACTTACCCACTCAAATGTATATTTTACTTTTTCTCGACTTTGAAAGCATTTTGAAGCATAAACTGCCCATTTTTGTTTGAAATGACATAAAAAGGAACAATATCTCTGTCGATTTTATTAGTGTTCTGGCAATATTTTGTGGCGAATTACTCTGTCTGAGTTTTTGTTCCTTCAGATCACAAGCATCTATCATAATAGACATTGATCATTCTTTGTTCAGTTATTGGGGTATTGGCACAACAATTCATCAATTAGATCTAAAACTATGATTTCTTGCAAAAAATAGATTGATCCAGCTAAGCTGCATCTCTGGGACTGTTGGTTAAAATGTTTGATACCCTACATATTATGATCTGGTCTCTGGATCAAATAGATGCAACCATGGATCCAGCTTGCTGCATCTCTGGGGTTATGGGTTTAATACCCTTAAATTATGCTCTGTCAATGTCAGCACTGGTCACTCACTCAAACAGAGACAGCAAGGCCATTTTACAGAATATGGGGGAGACTGTAACCGTCTATAGGTTTATAAATTGGGATAAAAGACACACAAAAAACTTTCACTTGGTGGGGTTAGGGTGGGAGTGAGGGTTGGGGAGACATGATTTTTGCTCGGGGAAGACACTCAGTGTTTGCAAGTACAGTAAATAGGTCCTGTGTCTTAATAGCACAGACAAAAATGATATATAAAAGAGATACTAAACTCTCTCTCTCTCTCTATATATTATATAGAGAGAAATTTGTGTGCATGTGTTTTACATTGGTACAATAGTATCTGTATCACTATCAGTATATACTTTTTATGATAATACAGTTTAAAAAAACACCAACTCGTAAAAACCGTTAGTTAAAATTTAATACCGACGTTTCGGCATATCACCTTAATTATGGTATAATAAATATATAAACACAGGAAGTCACGTCAAATAACGTGACGTTAAAATAGCGGGAAAAACAAATGAGCCTCGTCGCGCCAAATTCGACTCAAAGAATTATTCATCCACGAGCCAAACACGCGACAAGACGTGGCTCATATAGAATATTGTCGCAAACACAAGTACATGAAATATCGGATGGAAAGGATTCTTAAATTCCTATAAATAGTAGTAAATAAAAAAATAGGAACAAACGATTGTACATATAACTGTTCAATGAAAGCATCTCTACATATCATATAGCTGTTTTGCATTTAGTCCAAATGGATACAATGTTTGTAATTTGTGAATCCAGTAAGTTTCCTTACACAAACAATCAAAGTTATTATTAACAGTGTCGAATGGCATATTTGAAAAATCTTCTATTGAATGAGCATCGGTGTTAAAATGCGTTGCGACATTAGATGAAAACGTTGGATCTGAGAAACTTCTTATATCAAAATTATGACTATTCATACGTTTTGATACATTTTTATTCTTTTGTCCAACATACTGTACTTGACATTTTTTACATGTAATAAGATATATAACATATTTAGATGTGCAATCGGTATTACAACATATACCAAACTTATCACCAGTAACGTAACTAGAGATACTTGAATTTTGTACAATATTGCAACAATGAGAGCATCTACGCCTTTTACATTTAACAGAACTAAATGTACGTGCGTTATGGCATGTAAATTTAGATTATATCAAAATGTCTTTTATATTTTTTGGACGTCTGTACGCTAAAATAGGTTTGGTTTGTATGCATGTTACTGTTTAACACTCTCATTGTTAGACAATTTTAACAAGTCCCAGTATTTATTAAGAAAACCACCTATATTAGGTAATGAAGTGTTATAACATACAGTGAAAGGTACCACATCATGGTTTTGTTTTACACTATGCTTAAGAGCGTCGGTTTGCGAAAGTAGTGTCACTTTATTTAATGCCGAGTCAACAACAGAAAGTGGGAAATTATAGTCAATAAAATACTGGCATAAAACAGGCAAACTATCTTCAAAGTTGCTATCATTAGATATAATGTGTCTATAGCGTTTGGCCTGACTAAAAGGTATACCATTTTTAAATGACTTAGGATGCGATGACATATAATCTAAGTATTGGTGTACATTTGTTTCTTTAACAAATACAACAGTAACAATATCTAACGAGTTGCCTTTAGTTACATTAACATCCAGAAATGATACTGACGTTTGCGAAATGTTATATGTAAATTTAATGGAAGGGTGGAAATCGTTGATTTTATCAATAAATATTTTTAAATTCTCTAATGAGCCATTCCACAACATAAATATATCATCTAAAAATCTGAACCACAATTCTGGTTTCAAAGGCACAGACAGAAGAATTTTTAGTCCTGTTCAAATTTACCCATAAACAAACTGGCGTAGGCCGGTGCCATAGGACTTCCCATGGCTGTGCCCATTTTCTGCATAAAATTAATATCATTAAATTGAAATTTTTTATATACTTTTAATGGTAATTTATATAAAGAACATGTAAAAAACTGTGTTGTAGTGAAGATGAACTTTATTACAGTCATAAATCACAATGTATTACAAGCTACTTTGTATGTGTTGCCAGTATTTTATTGTACAATACAGCAAATATAGATCAACATTGTATTGCATGTGCTCTTGGTATACATATATATATAATATTTATGATAAATCTGAGTTCAAGCTACAATAGTTCATAGAAATTGAGATACTGAAATATCAGTGAAGTGTTTCTGTAATTAAATATCATTAACTAGTCTGTATGCATTTAAAAGGTGTGTTATATAACACTTGCAAGCAATTAGCTGTACATTATGTTTAGTCATTTAACTTAAACATCATTAGATTTCAAGTAGGTTTTGGATCACTCCAAATGCATCAGAATTTTTCAAATGTGTGTTTAGATCAATTTTACAGAATTAGAGCAAGTTTTGTAATTTTTTCATACCTAAAAAAAAATGTATAGTGATGACATACAGCAGAACTTATTGCCGTACATTTATTATGTACACAGTTGAGGTTGAAAGTTTGAGTCTAGGTTGATTCCCTTCATGTGAGAAAGTAGCATGCTAGGATGGCAGTTTGAATATATATATATATATCTTTATTTCATACCAAAGGCCATCGGCCCATCAGCATACAATCATCAAATTACATGTAATTTAAACAAGATATCAATGGCAATGTTGTACAGTCTTTACATTTTTATCACTAATAAAGTGAAATTTAGATTTTAATAATACAAATTATAAGTTGAGACAGATTTAACATATTGTCATGAATAATAACGTTAAATTTAAACTTTTGTAAATATTCATGTTTGTATACAGTCTTAACACATCTGTCACGAACAATCATGGTAATTGTTTCATTGTATTTTACAATTAACTACATATCATTGCTATTATTCCTTCTTGTAAAAGTTTTTATATATTTAAAAAATATATATATATATACCAAACACACAATAAACAGTATGTATAGAACAGATATTAATTTCACCAATCTTTTATTGAAAAGTAATAAATGAAAGTGTATACTATTAAACCAAATGAGTAAGTTTGTATGTATTAGGCCATAATATATTGATTCCTAGAGTTTTAACCCTTTACTCAATAGATACGCGTTTTCCCGCACCAATCACAGAAGGCCTTTGAAAACAGTGCAGGAAGTGTTCAGATTGCTTGTAACGAGCAATCTGAACACTTCCTGCACTGTTTTCCACTCTGTCAGTTGATATAAACATAAATCACCCAATAAATCAAAAGCCTTCTATATTAGAGGTGTCCAAAGGCATCTATATGAAGTAAAGGGTTAACAAAATTTGGATCATAAAATTTGTTATAGCCTTATGATTATATCACTAAGGGTGTTTGCTATTTATCAAACATACTGGTAGTGTCATGTTCAGTTACCAGTAAGTGAAGCGAGTCCCCCATGGCCAAGTGGAGTAAGGTGCTGCCTCACCTCTCACCTCTGAGGTCAGTACTTAGGTTTGAATCCCGGTCATTCCATAATCTTTGTGTTTTATTAAGTTTGCCAGTTATTTGTGTACGGATGGTGGTTCTACTGTGTGAGGCTGAGTTTGATTGTGAGGTTTTTTGTCTCCACCAGTAAAACTAGATATATGCCATATCTAGCAACCGCAAATGTGTTGAAAATTGTGTTAAACCAGAGTTAAAAGAAACAATTCAGTTAAAAATTGTGTAATTATTTCTAGAAATGGCCTTCAAGCAAATATGCAGTGTTAAGTGGAGCTAAATCAATTAAAACTGTCTGTAAGGTTGTAACAACAATACATTAAGATCAGTGCTTGATTGTGAACAAGTTTACCCCAGGCTTGCAATTTCAGTTTGGATCGGTTATCATATATATCCAAGTTCATGTCGCGAACATGTACATTTATTAATTTGTCGTAAAGTTCTTTTCTTTTTTTTATACCTATACAATTCATGATGTAGATGTACACTAAATTAACAATAATCAAGACATGCATAATTATGCATGTAGGTTTAAATATCAAATTGTGCTTAGCCTAAAATAACTTACAAGAACATAATTAATGTAAAAATGTCGATTTTCAAGACACATTTTGCATTTAAATTCATCCGGTGTTCGTAGAACACAGCATGTAAATTGTTCCATAGAACAGAGCATGTAAATTGTTCCATAGAACACAGCATGTAAATTGTTCCATGAACATTGGTGCAAAAATGTACCAATTCATGTACACTTGGTATTGTTAGTTAATATTGAAATCGGTATGAATATGTGTATATTTATAAATCTCTTCAAATATTTTCCATTTATCATGTTTGTATAATATGTATTATCTCTCCGTGTATGGAGGAAATACAGATTGTATAATTACATACCAATGACATGAAATGCATGTCAGTTGTCACAATCATTAAGGACATATTTCATTTAATTTTTTCCAATGTACAAAATGTATGCAAATTATTTCAGTATAGCTTTAAGTAACTTGTACATTTTTTTTTTGAAGACAATAAAAAGTGTTGGGGCGACATGTAAATTATGGGGCGGGCAAGGATGATAATCAAGCAACTCATTCATTATGGTCTAAACTTTATAATTTATATTAAACTTTTATTTGTGTAGTTGATTGGGTGAAAACCATAGAAACCGGGTGAAACCAGTCACCTGTGTAATTTGGTGACCACTACCATACCTGAGACATATATCATGTACATGTTTCAGAGGTTATATGTGTGTAAATTGTCAGGTAATTGCTTATTATAGTGTTTAAGTCATCAAACTTAGAGAGAGATGCAAAAATTAGTGGGCAACGCTGTAACATAATTATATGGTGGAAGGGTGGAAATGTGGGAAGATTGGACTGCCACATTATCTGGGGTTACAATACTGCCGTACATCCCAGTGTCAGGTTGTTGAAATTAAGTTTGTTTACTTTATCTTACTGTTGTACAGTTTCAAATTACACCCAATTGTTGCTAATTTCATGTTCTCAAATTGATTTCATTTGAATTGCCCTTTAGTTACTTTTTTATGCTCAGTGTGAATGCTACGTGTCTGCATCGTCCAATCTGATCGACCATCTGATCATGTTAGTTCTTTCTGTGTCTAAGCTATTTTTGTGGTATTTTTAGTGCATCATTAGATATGCATTTTTGTTGCTGTTTTCTTGCATTTAAATTTGTGTTTAATTAGAAACACAATTACCAGTTGTGTATTTAAAAGCCACACAAGTGCTGATTGGTGCATTCGTTGGTTCATTATCTAACATTAAGGCTGTTTGCTATCAATTTTTCAATTTTAACCAAATTAATATCTTAATTGGACAATATTTACAAATCCTTTTTATTTATGTATGTCACCATCTGAGGGTATTAATACTTGAATTGTCCAGAATTTCATTATTTTTTCTATATCACCAGGACTGGTGTGCATTTTATCTCCCACATTTTTCTTTTGACTATTACAAAGTAGTTATGTCACCATAATAAATTATCTTGGACATGTTAAAGTGAAACTGGCCCAATAGGATAATTTATTTATGAGTTATGACCCGTAAATCATCTAAACATGCATTCTTTATTTTTCTCCTTTGACATCAACCTAACAGAGAATGAGTTACGGCTCAGTGGTTAAGATATCTTTTGTCTGTATGATATTTAGATGTTCCTTCTAAAAAAATAACCTGTCATGAACTTTCCTATTTTATTATCTCTTTTGATTACTTTTCCTGTCTCATGAGTTTATCTGATTTTATTTCTAGTCTGTAGGACAACTGTCTTAATGTCAGTTGCACTTTCCTTATTTCATTACTGCCAGTTTATCACTCTTCCTGTCAGTTACTTGTTTGCTGTGTTATTGCAGGTCCTTCTGGCCTAGTGATTATTTTTACACTATCTCAAATCCTGACTAATACTCTCACAAGTTATGGGTTGGAACCCAGCTCAGTCAAAAAACCTTTGTGGGATCAAGTTGGACAGTTACAGTGGAAGAAAGATAGTTCTTTTCTACTAAGATTCATTCTGAGATCTTTCTCCACTAATAAGAGTACAGGCCATACATATAAAAAATAATGTGTTAAAAATCATGTTCAAACCTTATTCTAGGTTATTTTAATTGACAAATGATTACTGTTGTTGGTTCGTTCCCGGGCATCCAGTCTTCAGCTCCCAGGCATCCAGTCTTCAGTTCCCTGGCATCCAGTCTTAGCTCCCGGGCATCCAGTCTTCAGTTCCCTGGCATCCAGTCTTAGCTCCCGGGCATCCAGTCTTCAGTTCCCTGGCATCCAGTCTTCAGTTCCCGGGCACCCAGTCTTCAGTTCCCGGGCATCCAGTCTTCAGCTCCCTGGCATCCAGTCTTCAGTTCCCTGGCATCCAGTCTTCAGCTCCCTGGGCATCCAGTCTTCAGTTCCCTGGCACCCAGTCTTAGCTTCCCTGGCATCCAGTCTTCAGTTCCCGGGCATCCAGTCTTCAGTTCCCTGGCATCCAGTCTTCAGTTCCCTGGCATCCAGTCTTCAGTTCCCTGGCATCCAGTCTTCAGTTCCCTGGCATCCAGTCTTCAGTTCCCTGGCATCCAGTCTTCAGCTCCCGGGCATCCAGTCTTCAGCTGCCCGGGCATCCAGTCTTCAGCTGCCCGGGCATCCAGTCTTGAGCTCCCGGGCATCCAGTCTTCAGTTCCCTGGCATCCAGTCTTCAGCTCCTGGGCATCCAGTCTTCAGTTCCCTGGCACCCAGTCTTAGCTCCCGGGCATCCAGTCTTCAGTTCCCGGGCATCCAGTCTTCAGTTCCCTGGCATCCAGTCTTCAGTTCCCTGGCATCCAGTCTTCAGTTCCCTGACATCCAGTCTTCAGTTCCCTGGCATCCAGTCTTCAGCTCCCGGGCATCCAGTCTTCAGCTGCCGGGCATCCAGTCTTCAGCTCCCGGGCATCCAGTCTTCAGCTGCCGGGCATCCAGTCTTCAGCTCCCGGGCATCCAGTCTTCAGCTCCCGGGCATCCAGTCTTCAGCTCCCGGGCATCCAGTCTTCGGTTCCCGGGCATCCAGTCTTCAGCTCCCAGGCATCCAGTCTTCAGTTCCCGGGCATCCAGTCTTCAGCTCCCGGGCATCCAGTCTTCAGCTCCCGGGCATCCAGTCTTCAGCTCCCGGGCATCCAGTTTCCAGTTCCCTGGCATCCAGTCTTCAGAAAAATGGCACAGAAATCTTGTCACTCAGAACTCAATATTGAGATGAAATTTTACTTAATTCTAAATATTTTATCATCTTCATTCTCATTATCGTTATACTAATACTAGTTAAACATTAAATTTTAATAATGCTTTAGATAATATGATTGTACATGTGAATATTTGATATAATTAACTTTGAATGGCATGTACAGTCCCTAACTACTTCCTGCTTTCTGTTTGATTTCAGAGAAGTTCTAGTACATGATTATAATAATGGTGTAACTTAATTGTCATTAAGGTCATGATAAACTATTCCTAGATTTTCATCCACATTTGTTTCAAAAAAGCAGAAAATGGTGCAATTTTATTAGTGAGCCCACTTATGGTCAGAGCTTGACATCTTCGTCACATGCATGATATAAGTCTGTGCGTATGTAAGTCTGATCTTTTTTGGGCTATAACAGTCTCATGCATAGAGAGTATGAAGCGCAAGGTCAAGGTCACACTTAGGGTTCAAGGTCAGACATAGATACACTAATGTTTACCATAAACAGACAATGTGTCAATGCACAAGACCCAGGTCCATAGCTCAAAGGTCAAATTTAGCGGTTCAAGGTCAGAATTTCTGAAATAGGTTCAATATTTGGTAACCACTCCATATTTTTTACTTGACAGGTCAAATGACATATTAAAAACACCGTGTCGTTTTGCAAATTACTATTCTATTATAAAAGAAAAGAGAACATTTTTACAATAAAATATGGGCAGGGGTAAAAAAAAATGTGGTCAGACAGGGATGAAAATCAAGGAATTAATTTATGGCCTAATCTCATGTAGGATGTAAATATTGCGCATTATCGAATCACATAAGTTGGTAGTTTTCTTTGTAATCTGAAGAATATTTTAACTTCCTTCATTTATAATCGTCAGCAAATGTAGACTATTTATAGCCAATTGTAATGAATGGTGCATGCATGTTTCCTGATATTGAGTACAGTACACACAGGGTAGTCTCTGATATAAAAATGTGGTATAATTAGAGACGTATGTCAGTCACCAGGGATCCTTATTCAGACCAAACATGAGCTGATTACAATGTATTTTATTAATAGTCTTGCGTAACTCTATATTGAATGCCAATGACACTAATATTGTCATATGATATTCCCTACTACCATTATACAGCAGTGTTAACTGTTGATGGTAAACCATATAGCCTTGTAACTAATTACATTGCTATTTATATACTGTAAATGTATATAATTTTGTATGTATACATGTGTAAATAAATAAATAAATAAATAAAAATATTATTATATAGACTCGCAGTGGCCATCCATTATATTAACTCCTTTAAAAGGTAGTTGGTCAGTTTGACTTTAAAAAGTAGTACTGGTCAGTTTGACTTTAAAAAATAGTTGGTCAGTTTGACTTTAAAAAGTAGTACTTGGTCAGTTGCCTTTAAAAAGTAGTTGGTCAGTTTGACTTCAAAAAGTAGTTAGTCAGTTTGACTTTAAAAAGTAGTACTGGTCAGTTTGACTTCAAAAAGTAGTAGGTCAGTTTGACTTTAAAAAGTAGTACTGGTCAGTTTGACTTCAAAAAGTAGTAGGTCAGTTTGACTTTAAAAAGATTCAAGTACTGGTCAGTTTGACTTTAAAAAGTAGTAGGTCAGTTTGACTTTAAAAAGTAGTAGGTCAGTTTGAGGAAATATCTCTATAAATGTCTAATAGATATCATTCTATTTTTAGAAAGAACGGAAACCATGTAGTTATTATTTATAAATAAAAAACGGAAGATATGAAATTTCAAATCTGCCAAAACATGTTAAATTTGTACGATATTATACCAATATTCAGAGTAACAAAATGCCCTTTACTTTCTTGAAATGATCAAACAGTAATATATATATATAATGCTGGAGTTTAAAAGCAGGTTATATAATGAAGACAATGATTTTACTTAAATCTTATAAATAGATAGGCTTCAAATGACAATCTGTGCCTTTGTAATAAAATATTGTAGTTGAGTTGAAACATGTGCATGTACTCTAGATACTGCAGGTTCAGTTAATTGTTGGCTTGTATTGTGCAATCAGGCATGTTCAGAATTCGCGTGATTCTTTGCTGTTAAAATATTTGCCCAGGACTTCAGAAGGTATGTTCCTCCAGTGCAAGCATGTGTACATTTTGTCTACTTTGACAGCAGTGATTCATGGGATATATATTGTGGTGTTGGCCCCAGGGTAGAAGACAGGTAGATGTATTTAGAGATGGCTGGTCAGTTAGTGTGTCACATCACAGTTAATTACGCAGGATCAACACTTATAAACAACTCATCAGGATCTGCAGGTGACCACTCAGAACACATTATTTTTCATCAATGACCATGGACAATCGACCATTGACAATGGCATAGCTTATAACCTATAAAGTAGAAGGACATTAAAAAAATGGCCAAAATTTTGTATTGAAATAATTATATCTTGAAGTTTTTTTTTATAAAGATAATTGTGTTAAAAAAAACTTGACTTGAATTAAGGATTGCCTCTATGTCTAATTGGGTCAAAGTCATCAAAATATATTTAAAGTAAAATTAAAAGTTATTGAGCAGAAAATTAGTATTGAGAAAAAAAATCCACTCAATTAGTAACTAAAAAGTTTGCTTTAATCCTTTACTCCATAGATACACACCAATCACAGATGGCCTTTGAAAACAGTGCAGGAATAGTTCAGATTGCTCGTTACGAGCAATCTGAACACTTCCTGCACTGTTTTCCACTCTGTCAGTTAATATAAACATAATTCACCCAATAATTCAAAAGCCTTCTATATAAGCGGTGTCCAAAGGCGTCTATATTAGTTGTCCAAAGGCGTCTATATGAAGTTAACTATATTTTGATGAAATTTGACATTAACTAGATCCCAAATGTTAGAAGGAATGGTTGTTACATTGGAGCTATTTCCTTTAAGTCAAGGTCACCATTACTAAAAATAGAAAAATGTTTTATAGTCATTTACTTTTGGTTGCTGTATGAAATATATTTTGATGAATTGTTGCACGGACAGTTTTCAAATGTGACAATGGATCTTGTTATTCCTTTTGGCCATAAATGTTGCCTGATTATTAGATTTACTACCAGAAATCCAGAATGCAGCAATTATATAAAGATTAAAGCCACATCTGAAACAAGGATCGGTCATTGCATTGTAAATTTTAGAAAAAAATCCCAAATTTACACAAGAAACATCTGTGTTTGTAACATCAGAGGCTGCAGCCATTATGCTGTTTATGTATCAACTAGCTTGCTGAGTTGTCCAGGTGGTTTGTAAGGATTTTGGTATGTGTCTGCTATCATTATAGCACATATTTGAACAAACATTTTTTTTTTAAGAAAAAAGGCACAGGTTTAGGCCATTATAAATTAATTGCTAGATTTTCATCCAAATTTTTTCTGAAAAAGGAGGAGTGGGGGATTTTATATATATATATATATTTTTTTTTTTATTAAAATAAAAAGGGTCAGGGTGGCATGAAAATTAGGGGGCGAGCGGGGATGATAATCTAGCAATTTATTCATTATGGCATTATTGTCATGTGTCAGACATACACAGGTAAAAATGCCACGCATGTTAAACGTACGTTAAACATATGTTTAACATAGGTTCGACAAAACATATGTTAAACATACGTGGCATATTTACCTGTGTATGTTAACCTGACTCCCAGCTGATAGAGGAGGATAGTGGGGTGTATTAGTGTGGGCAGTTACCACATCAATGTCCCCTGGGTCCAAAGTGACATAGAAATGCCAGAATTTCACTTCACACAAAAACAACAAGGAATGTAAGAGTGTTTCCTTCCTTGAACCGTAATTATAGCGACTTGGTTACATAATTATCACTCAGAATATTGCTTTATTTGATATTGTGTTGGTCTTAGCTCCATTGGTAGCATGTCTTGAGGGTGAGCGGTCAAGAGTTTGAATCCATGCCATGCCACATTCTCTTTGATGATTGATATAGCAACATTCTGTTTCATTGCCATTCATCTTTCACTGGTGATTCAAGTGGGAAAGTTATCAGTAAGTTTAAACAGTATTTTATTCACATAAGTACATATATATATTTAGAATACATTTAACAATGAAGCAATAAAGTCATACATCTAACACATTATGTGGAAAGGATACAGAAAAAAGCTTTTGAAGCTTGTGTGAATCTGCTTCCGTGGCAGTTATTTTTACTTTCCATTATAGACTTTATCATATTGTTCCGTACTAATTTCAGTTTGGCAAACTATGCATTAAATAAGAAAACATAACACAATATTTTATTTAGAATAAGTTCAAGTAATAAAAAATATATTTTTGGAAGAGAAAGAAAGAAAGAGACTTCACTGATTTTTTCCTTTATCTGTTCATTCTGATACAGGGGATAGGTGTTTTGCATGTTTGTGTTTATTTATACTATACAACACCGGTACATTAAATAGTAATTATTTTAGCTTTCTAGGATCATATAGAGACGCGACCACTTCATATCTGTGTATATAAACATAACATCGAATGTGATAAATCAGTTGCTTGAAGAGATGACTGTTTGAGAAGTTCTGATTTAGGAGCATCCACTGGTAAAAATCAACTAATATCTTGTTAAATTTTTATTTCTCAGGCTAGTGTAATTAAATGTCCCTGTTGCAATTTTAATGCAAGGATAATACAACGACATGAAGGTTCTTTGATGTAAAGTTAACATGGCACCAAAGTCATTATAATGTCCTGGAATGAACATTGCTTTTTTGAATAACCTTTATTTATTTTTTACCAGCAGGTTATAAAATTAATGATTATAAAATAAAAATGTCACCTAGTTTTTTGTGTAAATAAACTATGTCAGGAGGGACATTAAATAGGTTTGATTGCATCTTACAATGATTGTACATATTTAGACCATGTTGTTTATGCCCCCCAAAAATTTTTTGGTTGGCATATAGTAATCGCAGCGTCCGTCCGTCTGTCCATCCGTCCGTCTTTCCGTCCGGTATTTCGTTTCTGGCCTGTAACTTTGTCATGCATAGATGGATTTTGTTGATACTTGCAACAAATGATCAACAGAACATGACGACGTGTCGCGAGTAAGACCCACACCCGTACCTCAAAGGTCAAGGTCACAATTTAAGTTTGTTTGACAACACCTTGAGTTTATGTGAGATTTCGTTTCTGGCCTGTAACTTTCTCATTCATAGATGAATTTTAATGATACTTGCTACAAATGATCAACATAACATCATGACATGTTGGGGGGCATGTGACACTTAACAGTGACATTTCTTGTTTATTTAGTGGTTTTAGGGATTCACTTTATTTTAGTTTTCCATAATATTTTTATAAAGTGAACAAAACTGATTCTTAGTAACATTCACAAGATATGATATTTGGGCAGTGGGTTTTTTGGTTATACTCATTAAGGACATTGACTCTACTTGCGATTGATTCTGCAGGAGGCCAAGTTCCATCAGTCAGTTGGTTATAGGGAGTTGTATATCAAAATTTTTAACCAGGTTTTTCAAAGTTGGAAACCTGGTTATTAGATTGGCAAAGTCGGCAGGCAGGCAGGCGGGTGGATGGGAGGCGTCAAGTTTTTCATTTCCATTCAATAACTAGAGTATTTTTTATCGGAACTGAACCAAACTTACACAAAGTGTGTACCTCTATAAATTCTAGGCCAAGTTTGATAATCAGCCAATACGGACCATTATCTTCAGATTTAATTAGTAAAAAATGCTAAAATTGATTGTTTCCGTAACCAAGCTTATACAATTTTTCTAGCGGTAAAGTAAAAAATAATCTTTTTCTTTTGTTATTTTGATGAAGATACTAAAAAAGTTTAGATTGGTGTATTGATATATATTAATATGAAACTTCATTAACGTGCACATTTTTATCTTGAAAATGGTCCTTACTCAGTTGATAGCCATGAGGCAAAAATATTATAAAAAATACAAATGATTTATTGGAGAAATGTACAGGTCCATTTAAAATTTTTACATGCTAAAATTGCCTGTTTCCGCTCAAAATCTAGGCCAACCAGCCAATTCAGACTATTATCTTTAGAGTTATGGCCCTTTAAATAGTCAAAAATGCTAAAATTTACCATTTCCGCTCAATAACTACAGTATTCTTTATCTGAATTGAAGCCAACTTAGGCAAAGTGTGTACCGTATCTCTATAAAATCTGAGCAAAGTTCGATAACAAGCCAATTCTGACCTTTATCTTCAGAGTTATGGCCCTTTAATTAGTCAAAAATGCTAAAATTGATTGTTCCCGTAACCAAGCTTATACAATTTTTCTAGCGGTAAAGTAAAAAAAATTTCTTTTGTTATTTTGATGAAGATACTAAAAAAAGTTTGGATTGATGTATTGATATATTATATTAATTGATGTTTTGATATATATTAATATGAAACTCCACTTACATGCACATTTTTATCTTGAAAAATGGTTTGCAGTGCCCTTAATTGCTCTGTTGATAGCCATGAGGCAAAAAACATTATATAAAAAATACAAATGATTTATTAGAGAAATGTACAGGTCCATTTAAAATTTTTACAACACAGCTGTATTTCTCATAATGTTTGATGCATTTTGTAATAAATTTGTGTAATTCAAACATCGTGTTTAAGAAATTGTTGCTATCAGTTGAGCATTGTGTGACTAAAATGTTTGAAAAAACATGGTTTTCGGGGATTTCCACGTCTCTTGTTTAAATTTGAAATTGCGTAAAACATTTTTTTTCTAATTTAGCATGCTTATAATATACCTACTATAACTGCTGTACCAATGAGATGCTTAGTCACGCATGCCAGAATATTATGTTGAACAGGGATATCCTAACTTAGGCTACGTGCCTAGGTTACACTAAAAAGGATTTCTTGCTAAAATTACAACATATTTTGTGATGTCACATGATGATTATATGATTCAAATATTTCATTTTGATTTCAATTTGATCTATTATACAGGTTTACATGTAATAAAAATTATTTCATCTTAGAAAGAGTCTGAATGACGATGTAAGTCTAAATCAAGCAGTATTTAAGTGCTGTCTATATTTCAATTGGGATGCCGGGCCCGATTAGCTCAGTCGGTTATGTGTCTGACTATCAATCAAGGGGTCGTGTGTTCGAATCCCCGCCCGGCAACATTCTCCGTGATGATTGATATATGACATAGTGTCTCATTATCATTCGTCTCTCACCGCTGATTCAAGTGGGAGAGTTATCAGTTACTTGCAGAGATGGGGTGTGCTCGAGTACTGGCTAATCCCAGGAAACAGTGGTTAGGTTAACTGATCGTCTGTTAGCCCTCGATGGCATAAAAATGACACTAAGTATTCAATCAATCAATCAATCAATCAAATGGGGATTTGCTTTAATAGTGTTTTTCCTGATATACTCCATTTATATCCCATTCTCCTTGACAATTATCCATTCCAACATTTTTTTTTATTTACGAATAGGCCCTGAAGATACATAATAGGCCCTAAAGATACATAATAGGCTCTGAAGATACATAATAGGCCCTAAAGATACATAATAGGCTCTGAAGATACATAATAGGCCCTAAAGATACATAATAGGCCCTGAAGATACATAATAGGCCCTAAAGATACATAATAGGCCCTGAAGATACATAATAGGCCCTGAAGATACATAAGATACATAATAGGCCATGAAGATACATAATAGGCCATGAAGATACATTATTAAATAGGCCATGATCTTCAATGTACAATGTACAAACTTTACATTTTAGTCATTCAAAATCAGACAACATTATTACCTGTCCATGTCTGTCTCACAATTTTCTGTTTCTTTGTTTGAAAAAAAAACAGTCTAAGTTTCGTTACCATTTCAAAACAATTAAAAGTTTATTACCCCATTGAATTTATTGAGATTTTAGAACCCATGTTTATTGAAAAAAAATCTTTGACATTTTTCAAAATTTGTCAAGTTGCTATATACATACTAATACCTTTATCTACTTCAGTGGGTGTGCATAATTTACATTCAGGTTACAACTGTTTGACATTGGGTGTGTTACCTGCACATTAATAATGGTAGAAATAGCAAACACCCACATGTTGATGTCATTCGCTGATCATGCAACGTTTTCACTAAAATTATTTATTAATTTAGAAAAGAAGAGCTGCCCCAGTTGTTTGCTGTGAGAAGTTTGTTAACATTTATTTTTTTTGTTTTTAATGTGGCTGCATGCACAAAATTATAGATCAGGGGTGACATTCTTATCACTTACCCTCACTGCTGTCTGGTCGGGGTTTAGAGCCCTGCGTTGGATCAATAACTTTATGGGAGCAAGTTTGTTTGTTATAATTGCAGAAGGATGGTACAGATAGTTAAGTTAGATTTATTCTCCATCAATATAAAACTGGATGTACATGTACCTATAAATTAATGTGTTGAAAATACTGTTGCACCCTTATTAAGAAAACTTCATCCAATTGATTGATTGACTTTTTAACATCATTTTTATGCTGTTGGCGGTTAACAAATGATCAGTTAACCTAACCACTCTTTCCTTGGATCCAGGAAGGTTAACCAGTACTCAAGCACACCCCATCTCTGCAAGTAACTGATAACTTTCCCACTTGAATCAGTAAGAGTAAGAGGCAAAGGATAATGAGACCCAATGTTATATATCAATCATCACAGAGACTGTCGCCAGGCAGGGATTCAAACTCACGATGACCCCTGGATTGATAGTCAGACACTCTACCGACTGAGCTAATCGGGCCCAGCCCCTTTTGATCCAATGCTGGCTTAACTGTAACTTTATAATTAATTTTTAAATGCAAAGCCTCAGGGATATACTGATGTAAAAGTGAATATTGTGGATCTTTGTTTTATAGGATACAAATTGTCACATACTTATAAAGCCCATATATAAAATGTTCTGCATTGATTAATCTTCTGTACATATGCTCATCTATTTATCTATGAATTATTGATGAGAAATTTAAATGAAGTTATATACAGCTAACAATACAATACAATATTCTTTAGTCACTCAGTTCACACAAATACATGAGGTCATGCAAAATTGTAAAGTGTTAAGGCTCTTTTAACCCTTTACTTTATATAGACGCCTTTGGACACCTCTAATATAGACGCCTTTGGACACCTAATATAGAAGGCTTTTGAATTATTGGGTGAATTATGTTAATATTAACTGACAGAGTGGAATCTGAACTCTTCCTGCACTGTTTTCAAAGGCCTTCTGTGATTGGTCTGGGAAAACGTGTATCTATGGAGTAAAGGGTTAAGATGGTTAGTAACGTATACAGCATATGTTTCAAATATATTTTAAGTTTATAATCTGGGATAAGGAATATAACATTCGTCAATTTTTGTGGGAGAGTTCTAAACTTAGCGTTTGGAAATAACTTAAATTGTCAAAGATTGTAAAGTCAGTTCTGAATAAAGATATGTTCAATAAAAATAATGAGAATGAGAGAATGACTGTATTACTTTTTGAAAATAAAATCTCTTTGGGGGGAAAAAGAATCTTCCATAAAAAATATGCTTTAGAAACAACAAAGCCCCTGAGAAAGAGAAATTGTTTGACTAAGTTTAAGGTAATGAATGTTTTTTAAGTGGACCTGTCACATTGAAAGTGCTCTATATAAGGTTATTGCTCATATATATACATGTATAGTAGGGCCCGATTAGCTCAGTCAGTTACGCGTCTGACTATCAATTCAGGGGTCATGAGTTTGAATCTCTGCCTGGCAACAGTAGCCGTGACAATTAATATACAGTCTAAATGTTTAATCAATCAACCATATATATATATACATGTAGAATCATACAAGATATGAAACAATTGTGTCTGGAACTGACCTGATTGGATAATGCATAATGACCCTGAAGTTATAGAACAAATTCACTATTTCAGCTTGTCATTACAGAGTGCAATCCTCATAATATATGTTCTTTACCTGACTTTCAAAACATATATTTCAAAATATATGTAAATAATATCTTGGCCATGTAACTTCTAAGATCACTTACCTCTCAACGCCTAAAGATCCCACTTGGTTTAAAACTTTATAAGTTTGCCGGTAACATGTATTTGCGAAAGGACGACGGTTCTACTCAGATTCCTCTTGAGATCTTCCTTCACCAATAAAACTGAATATGCTGTAAATAGACGTAACCTGAAATGTGATGAAAATGGTGTTAACCCCCATTTACAATAAAAAAAAACATTTTTGAAAATAATGATCCAGCAACTTCTGTTATGTCTATTATTGTATAAGCACTAGGCTTGTGAATCAAAATGAGATATTGGCTAATGATAAGTTTTGTTATCATAGTAATGCATTCAATTTTTGTTACATAGTTTCTATGTAAATGCCAAAGTTGACCGCGTGCCATTGTGGTCTTTGAATATTTTATTTTGCTACATTAAAGAAAGTATTTTTCTGCCTACCACGATAACAATCAGATACAATAATCGTCAACTATGAGAAAGCACCTGTGATAGTTGTATGATGGAGTCATCAATAGGGTCTAAAAGAAAAATGCAATAATAACATTCCGTATCTCCCTGAACATTGTTACACACCACTTCACCTCACAGCGAGATCTTGAGTCGATATAAAATGTATCTGTTACTAGTCACAAAAACAACAAATATGACTATAGTCTTTGTTTACTTTATTAAAATATATAGTTGACTAAGTGCAGTCACCTTTCTGCATCAGTAACCACAATGAGTCACACTCAAGCATTACAAGAACATGTAACTAGAAACTGCGTGACTGTCTTTTCAATAATAAATTTGTTTTATACTTATTGAAATGTTATCAGAAATCTGATAGGAAGGTTATTATATTACCATATTTTTAAAGCAGTATGTGTGTGTGACATGCAACATTACTGATTAGTAATATCGCGTTATTGTTCAACTGTATTTTTAAGACCCGTTGCATTCAGAGACATTGGGAGATGGTTATGCCAGGGGGTTGGGGGGACGTCACTTTGTATGACAAAAGTCTGATGATCATGAATATTTTAACTTTCATACATACGTCTCCGTAACTATTTGAGACTTTTGTGAAAATGAAGAAAAGAAAGATGACAGTAAAACATTTAGTAGTAAGTTGAATTTGGAAATAATTTAATACAAATTATATAACTCTGAAGTAAATGTGTAAATATATTGTTTACTTATTTTTAAGATTCACTAAGTGTATATGTTTCGATATAATTTATTTTTGAAGCTATATAAAAACAACCTCTTTTTAAACACTAATTTATTTTAGCTTGTTGCGAAGTCAGCTCAGAGCTTATACGAACTGCTCTCCAGTCTGCTTATACTGGGTAGCACCACTGAGTACTACATGTTTTGTAGAGGCCAATAGAGTTGATGGGTCAAGCTGGGTATCAAAACATCTACTTCAAGCTTCAGAGTGGCCAACACTCTATCCACTGCACTACCACTCACTTTAAACCTCTTCTGACTCATAACTCTATAGGTGGTGGTGGGCCATTTGTAATAAAATGTAAGAAGAGGACAATTTCTCCTAAAAACACTCTATAAATAGCACTTTGAGACTCCCAAAATCATCCCCCCCACCCCCCGTCTCTATCCAGGTGGTGGCTGGCACACTTGTCACATGCTCCAAAAACTTGAGGTACTTTTTAGAACATAATAATTTTTTATAATCTAAATGAAATATCTAAAAATACATTGAATTACCTGGTTTACACAGAATCATTACACAAAACATATATAATTTATATAAATAAGAGAACAAGAGAAAGGTTGTGTTTTTTGTTAGTTTTATATGTCTCTCGTAATTTGAGACATGTATAATCATGTAACAGTTACTGCTATCAAAGAACTATAACTGTGATAGAGATTGTATATTAATAGTAGCGAAAAATAAACAAATTGAACTGTGGTCCATATTTTTGTTTTTATTTGGTCGTCATCGGACCGATTCTAATACTGCAAGTGGGTTAATTGTCCCCGTACTCGCATGATATAATTTACTATAGGACTATAGTAAAGCTGTTCTTTTGTATTGGATGCGTTTTGATGCCATCAAGTTTCTGTTGCTGGAGAAATACCTATTTTATATTGATAATTGACTACATTTGTACATGTTGTCATGGCAACCATATTCAATCATAAAGAAACATATGTATTGACTGCCAAATATATAAAATCTATATAAAATCAGTATTTTTAGCTTGACTATTTAAAGTAAACGAATCTAAAGTCTGCATGAGGCATCTGCTGACATTTTGGATCTATAGGTCTCCCATTAGTTCAATCTCATTGCCATCATGTTTTGTTTAAAGTTTTATGAGAAAGTATAGTCTTGATCATAAATTATGTGATGCTGGCTTTTCTAAAAGACAAACGTCTTGACAAGTTGTGCAGAAGAAACGTTTGGATTTGGAAGGTCTGATTGGCTGAAACAAACACCTCTGCAATGGTTATGTTATTATAAAATTTAACTAGAAATGCGTCCATGGGACACAGTTACCCCCGCTTTGTAACTACATTGTAGATGGCAGCTATCACAAATTTCAGCAAGTTTGACTTTCGCAAGAGGTCAGACACTGTCAGCCAATCAGAGTCAAGATCACCTAATTAATATGTGCCGATTCTGTCCATTGTCAAACTTGACCTGGGTCTTGTTGATATAAAGCAAAATATAAATTTTTGTCAAATCGGTCCATAAATAAAGACTTTAGAGGTCGGAAACTATCAGCCAATCAGAGCCCAGAACACCTAATAAATATGCATAGATTTTGACAGAAATCGAACTTGAGCTGTAGTTTATCACCATACATCTCTCTACCAAATATGAATCAGATCCATCCAATTGTCAAGAGATATCGAGTGGAAACCAATTTCTTGACATTTGTCAGTAATTTAAGTCCAAAAAGGGGCATAACTCCATAAAAAATCATCAGACCAGAACGAAATGTATTACCTGAATGTGAAGTCACACACCAAATTTGGTTTAAATCTGTTCATTAAAACTAAAGATATAAGTCTGAAACCATTTTCGTACGTACGAATGTATGTACGGACAGTGGTGATACTATATGCCCCCCCCCCACCCCCCATTGAAAATGGCGGGGGCATAAAAAAATATTTATTCGAACAGAGATCATGGCAGTTATCTTGTACAAGACCTTTGTCATAGAAAATATCTAATAATATAAAAATAATGAATATAGAAATAAACACCCAATTGATATTCTTTTGAAATACTATGGAAATCTCCGAGGTACATGTAGTCTGATTATTTGAATCAACCAATCAAAAATGATAATTGATTTTGCTGAATAAAATTTATTTTTATTCCCGGCCAAACTTGTCAAGACGTTTGTCTTTTTGAAAAGCAAGCGTTGCATATGATCAAGACTAGAGAAAGTAAAGTTAAGGTGTATTGTCCTGAGATAGGCTTGAAGTGAAGGTAAAAACACTCGATATAAGGTGCTGGGCTTTGTGTTGTGATTATTCAAGCAGCAACTGTAGACCTGCTACATGATCAAAGAGTTTTAGATGAAAAGCATTTAACACTAGTGAGAGATCCGGAGTAAACATTTAACACTAGTGAGAGACCCTGAGTAAACATTTAGCACTAGTGAGAGATCCGGAGTAAACATTTAACACTAGTGAGAGACCCGGAGTAAACATTTAACACTAGTGAGAGACCCTGAGTAAACATTTAACACTAGAGACCCTGAGTAAACATTTAACACTAGTGAGAGACCCGGAGTAAACATTTAACACTAGTGAGAGACCCTGAGTAAACATTTAACACTAGTGAGAGACCCGGAGTAACATTTAACACTAGTGAGAGACCCGGAGTAAACATTTAACACTAGTGAGAGACCCAGAGTAAACATTTAGCACTAGTGAGAGAGCCGGAGTAAACATTTAACACTAGTGAGAGAGCCGGAGTAAACATTCAATAGTGAGAGACCCGGAGTAACATTTAACACTAGTGAGAGACCCGGAGTAAACATTTAACACTAGTGAGAGACCCAGAGTAAACATTTAGCACTAGTGAGAGAGCCGGAGTAAACATTTAACACTAGTGAGAGAGCCGGAGTAAACATTTAACACTAGTGAGAGATCTGGAGTAAACATTTAACACTAGTGAGAGACCCGGAGTAAACATTTAACACTAATGAGAGACCCGGAGTAAACATAATTTAAATGGTCACTGAGGACAACATCCTTTTTAATTTCAGTTTCTTCTCCTCAGTGGCAAAATTTCTATGTTAATATTTAAACTGGCAATGTGCAGACTGTTCTTGTTGAGTTTTATTTAAATAACACTATAAATGTCTTAGAAATAAAATTATTTTTTAAAATGGATTAAAAGCATTTCATTATCATTAATAAATAAAATTTGAATGGTTTGGTATATCAAATCTACCAAAATGTGATAAAATCGATATTTATATCAGAGTGGTAAACATGAAATGTCAAATCCCCATTCTAGAAATAGACAGTACTTAAATACTGTTTGACGACATTCGCATTGTCATTCGGACGCTTTCTAAGATGAAACAATTTTTACTACATGTAAACCTATATATGGATCAAATTGAAATCAAAATGAAATCATGCCACTTAATTTTTACATCACAAAATATGTTTTATATGGGAAATCTATTTTAGTCTGACATAGGCACATAGCCCAAGTTTGCATTTTCTCAACATATTATTTTGGCATGTTTAAATAGATATCAGTTTGACAATACGGGGTCAGTGAGTTTATATAGGCATGATATATTGGGGAAAAAATATTTTTAGCCAATTCAAAAATTTGGAATATCCTGATAAAAATTATATTTCCTTTAAATGCTCATAAAAATTATGCTACTTGGAATTGTTTTTAAGTAAATATAAATCAATGTAAAATGTGAATGATTCCCCAGGTATACGCTCTTATAGTGCTTCAGTCAAGTTTGATTCGTAGTAAAACAACATTTCTATGAATTATTAATTAGAAAGTTTTCAGCTATATAATTATGTATGTATGATCTTTGTATCGTTACAATTTAATTGCTGTTTTAATTAAAACCTTGTTAACAGACAATTGTACAATAAGAGCAGTCACATGACGTGCATGAAATGGTGACATACAAGGTGTCTTAAATAATAATGAGGACTTTTGTAATAGTTTCAACATTTAATATAGCACTTAAATAAAAAATTTCCATAAAAAGTAATATTTCCTCTACGCAATTGATGAATTTCATACTGATATTGAAAACTGTTACGCAGCAACAGTGTTAGAAAATATACATGTAATGGCTATCTGGAGTAGTCTGATAACGACAACAGCAATTTTCACCTTGCAACCAAATCGTCATGAACTACAGCCTGCTCATCGCATCATTACACAGTTCAAGGCATAGTGGTATAAAGACAGTCTCAAGATTATCATCCAAATTTTTCTTAAAAATGGGGATGCAGGGAGGATTTTATTTTTATTTTTTTTTTAAAAAAAAATTATATATAGGAAGTGCATGCAAGACCTCGGTTGATAACTTGAGAAGCTGTGATTTAACCGTTAATCAATACATAACGTTATCTCTGAGCATTACATATGTAAACTGAGTTAAACTGATCATGGGCGCTCTCAGTATATGTCACACTGCAGCCTTACGCCCCTTTGCAGTATATACAGTAACTGTATTATATATATGCCAATGGCTATATACCATAGTGGCTGTATTATAAAAGTGCCTATACACGATAGTGGCTGTATTATAAAAGTGCCTATACACAAAGTGGCTGTATTATAAAAGTGCCTATACACAAAGTGGCTGTATTATAATAGTGCCTATACACGATAGTGGCTGTATTATAAAAGTGCCTATACACGATAGTGGTTGTATTATAAAAGTGCCTATACACAAAGTGGCTGTATTATAATAGTGCCTATACACGATAGTGGCTGTATTATAAAAGTGCCTATACACGATAGTGGCTGTATTATAAAAGTGCCTATACACAAAGTGGCTGTATTATAAAAGTGCCTATACACAAAGTGGCTGTATTATAAAAGTGCCTATACACAAAGTGGCTGTATTATAAAAGTGCCTATACACGATAGTGGCTGTATTATAAAAGTGCCTATACACGATAGTGGCTGTATTATAATAGAGGCTATATAATATAGTGGCTGTATTATAATAGTGGCTATATAATATAGTGGCTGTATAATAATAGTGGCTCTACTCGATGGTGGCTGTATTATAATAGCGGCTATATACGATAGTGGCTGTATTATAAAAGTGGCTATACACGATAGTGGCTGTATTATAATAGAGGCTATACACGATAGTGGCTGTATTATAATAGTGCCTATACACGATAGTGGCTGTATTATAATAGAGGCTATATACGATAGTGGCTGTATTATAATAGTGGCTATATACGATAGTGGCTGTATTATAATAGAGGCTATATATGATAGTGGCTGTATTATAATAGTGGCTATATACGATAGTGGCTGTATTATAATAGTGCCTATACACGATAGTGGCTGTATTATAATAGAGGCTATATACGATAGTGGCAGTATTATAATAGTGGCTATACACGATAGTGGCTGTATTATAATAGTGCCTATACACGACAGTGGCTGTATTATAATAGAGGCTATATACGATAGTGGCTGTATTATAATAGAGGCTATATACGATAGTGGCTGTATTATAATAGTGGCTATATAATATAGTGGCTGTATTATAATAGTGGCTGTATACGATAGTGGCTGGTTTATAGTAGAGGCTATATACTATAGTGGCTGTATTATAATAGTGGCTATACACGATAGTGGCTGTATTATAATAGTGGCTATACACGATAGTGGCTATTATAATAGTGGCTATACACGATAGTGGCTGTATAATAATAGTGGCTATAATATATTATAATAGCGGCTATACACGATAGTGGCTGTATTATAATAGTGGCTATATACGATAGTGGCTGTATTATAATAGTTGCTATATAATAATTATAGTGGCTGTATTATGAATGAGTTTCAATGTGTGCCTCCATTTATGTTGAGAAAAGCCTTCAGATATCAATTTGATCTATTTCAGAAATTTATTTTCCCGGAAGTCTAAAGACTCGTTGCACTCCAGTGATGGTGAGGAGCGGGAACCAGGGTGGAAACTATTTGGAAAAGTGCCGCCCAAGCAGGTGCCCAGTAAGGACCCCGAGCAGATTCAGACTGAGTTTCAGGTAAATATCTCCATCTCTTTAAAAATAGTGAAAAGCATTTCTTAATATATCAATCGGGGTTGAAAGTAGTGTTATGATCACTTTTGTATTAGGTTTTCCACTAGTGTTGTGTTCATAGATGTTTAATTAAGAATGACTCCTCTGTCAATGTTCCAGTTAGGATGAAAAACAACATTAAACAGGAATGTACCGGGTATTAAATAGCTAACCAGCATTAAAAATTAAATACTACATGTAACACTATGTATTTTCTGTATACCAAGTCTGTTTGAACAAGAAATGATATAGAGAATATACTCTCTTCCTTTAATATTTGCCAGGCCGGATTAACTCAAGTTGGTTACACGTCTGACTATCAATCCAGGGTTCGTGTGTTCGAATCCCCGCCCTGGCAACAGTCTCTGTGATGATTGATATATGACATTGTGTCTCATTATCATTAATCTCTCACCTGCTGATTCAAGTGGGAAAGTTATCAGTTACTTGCAGAGATGGGGTGTGCTCGGGTACTGGCTAACCTTTCAGGATCCCAGGAAACAACTGGTTAGGTTAACTGATCGTCTGTTAGCCCTCGATGGCATAAAAATGATGCTAAATATTTTTTAATATGATTTATATGATGTGAAATCAGAAAAGGGAGCATGGTAAAATGGATTGTGGTAATTTTGATTAAGATAAATATTCAGTGTGTTGAAAATGAATCAGTCTTGAATCATTATGTTCTACGACCGCGGCGTGGTCTAGTGGTCGAGCATCCGCCTCGCATGCGGAAGGTCGTGGGTTCAATCCCCGGCCGGGTCATACCAAAGACTTTAAAAATGGTACTAGAAGCTTCCTCACTTGACGCTCAGCATTGAGAGGAGAGTTCTAGGTCTGGTCGGCCCCGGTTTCAGTATAATGTGACTGGGTGGGGTATCATACCATGTATCTGCGGCATGATACTCCAGTGTGACAGCGCTTACAATACTGTCTCAAGTAGACACCGTCGCGATATTACTGAAAAATTGTTGAAAGCGATGCTAAACACCATACAGCAGCAGCAGCAGCAGCAGCAGCAGCAGCAGCAGCAGCAGCAGCAGCAGCAGCAACAGCAACAGCAACAACAACAACAACAACAACAACAACAACAACAACAACAACAACATTATTCTGTTCTCGTAAAGCATTTTGTCCCTCGAGATAACTGTTTTCTTGGCAAACTTTTTATCTGAACCTTAAACTCATAAAAGATTCTTATAAACTGCCATCATTAGAACTTCTCGTATGACAATGTAATTCAATAATAATGCTTTTCCATGTTATATGAATATGGTGGCCTCCAATATGATGGTAATAATAGAAATTGGCGACTTTTCAGGAAAAACAACGTGAAGACCAACAGGCAAGTAACCGAGCCAAAAAAGAGGAAATTGAGGTGATGTCAACAACGGCCTTGATCCTTGAGAATAGACCAAGGTAGGTGCTTATATAGTGGGGCATAATGCATCTCTGAGGAGCTTTTTAAAGATTTTATATATTGTGCTGGGTTTCCCCCAGGATTCTAAGAAAGCATGTTATTTTGAACGGATGGACCCATTATGAGTACTTCGATTTGTTTTCAGTTAGCAAATCGTCCCTTGGTACTTAAATGTCTTAATTAACTTATATGTGTTTTCCAAGCAGATTGGATATCCAAGTAACAAAACAGCTGGCCATCGTAGCCTTAATCAGGCTAGTGCTTAGTTAACCCCAATCTATTTATTGTGCCACACACCTTGTGAATCTGATAGCAGTCATGTCTGAGGACTGTAGGTTTGGGTTTAATACAAATAATAACAAAAAAAAAGTTGATTAAGATATATTTTGGGTTTAGGACGGATAACTTAACATCCCATCTAAAGTTTGACATGTATCTTGTTTAATATGAGAGTGCGTTTAAAAACCTCAGAATGTGATCCCTCCATGAATCAAGTCTGGTCTGTCTGAGTGTTGGAGCAAACACATCAACCACTAGCTAACAGACCACCGCAACATGCTTACTACAAGACAACCACAATAGGCCACAAAGTTAGATCACCGCAACTCATATCTAATGCTGAAAGACACTGTCATCTCCATATCAAAAGTAAAGTCTGAAAATCAACCCATAAAATCTAACATGTGTGAGAGCAATTCAAATATGCTATTGAATTAATGACAGTGACATTACATTGGGCTGATGTTATAATTGCTGCATCAGGAGTAAATGAGTCATGAATTATTTGTATAATCCTCTTGCAGATGTAATATGTGCAACGATGAAAATATTACATTTCATACATTTGGTGTATGAGGACCTTTATTAAGCACTCTGGAGTAATCCATTCTAAGGCTGGAAGCTTCTGGTGACATTTTGTCAATTTTCATCTTTTCACTAGCGAAAGTGAACGGTTTCTGTTATGAAATCGTACAGTCAATTTGCATCACAATGAAACAGTTAATTGTTTCTTGATTGAGTTTCTAATTTGCTTTCTTATTGTATAGAATAGGCTACTGTTATAGAACACTGAATGTGGGTGTCTGCTGTAAAAATGACCAGAGCTATTGTGGAATTGTGATTTAAGTAACTTTTTGCCCATAGTTCGTAATCCCTAATTATGGTTCATTTCAGAACTTATTAAAATGGGGTAGACTATTATCACTTCTAACCAGCGGTCTTATTGTTAGGATAAATTTATGGTGTTTCATATGTTTATAATCATAAATGATTAACTAACTCATTTTATAGTCATAAACTCATTACTGTCATTTAAATCATACTCATTAACTCATTTCATACTCGCATTAACTAATTTCATAATCGCATTAGCTCATTTCATACTGGCATTAACTCATTTCATACTCGCATTAACTCATTTCATACTTGCATTAACTCATTTCATATTCACATAAACTCATTTTGCATTAACTCATTCCATACTTCCATTAACTCATTTCATACTGGCATTAACTCATTTCATACTCGCATTAACTCATTTCATACTTGCATTAACTCATTTCATATTCACATAAACTCATTTTACATTAACTCATTCCATACTCTCATTAACTAATTTCATACTCCCATTAACTCATTTCATACTGGCATTAACTCATTTCATACTCGCTTTAACTCATTTCATACTCACATTAACTCATTTCATACTGGCATTAACTCATTTCATACTCGCTTTAACTCATTTCATACTCACATTAGACTTAGACACCCAGAGGCGAGATTTTTTGTCTTCTGACAACTCTTGTTTATCAATTAGTTACTCATAATGGTCATATTTCTGTGACTTCTGCACTAGTGTATATATCAGATGATAAGTTACAAGCCATTTAACACAGTCAGGCTGATACCTGATATTGCCGCCTATTAAATCAATCATTGGAGAGTAATGACGATGCCTCAAGCTGCCGTAAATTCTCCAATAATGGCAGTAATTCCTCTCAGGTACAGGCCACATAATTAAATAAAAAATCTAGTATTCTGCGCAACACTGATCTATCCGCATATGAACAAATAAGGAAATAGAACAGTGTTGGTTTGAATCATCAAATTATGTCATAGAGGAAGTTGAACCACAATTAGTGAAATAGAGCATCAGAGGTCGGCTTGTTTGTTATTCAGTTATTGATTTTCAGATTGAGTCATTACATTTATATTCCTAAAAATAGCAGGTGCCTGTAAGCATCAGTTCAGATGTGTTACTCGAGTTTATGTCGTAAACAGATGTGTTTTTCTTTGCACTTATGTTTCAAGAGGTCTAAAGAAATGTGATTTATCGATAAAATGATGATATATGTATAACAGTTTTTGTTGTACATGTATCGATAGTAAAATTGGTTTGAATCAGGTTGACTAATGAAATCAATTTTAAAGGTAGTATGTTGTGAGTGTGGGTCGGTAAAATTATTTTAAAAATTTATTTGAAAACATCTTTTATAAATAAAAAAAACAAATTATTTGGAATTTCAAATCTTCTAAAAGATATTTTAATAGAAGTGGTAAAATTTGAATGAAATTCCTATTCTAAATATAAATTTCACATACATACACCTTGTCATTTGGACTCTCTCTAAGACGAACATGACAAATGAAAAATTAAATCCCAATCAAAATTCAGTTGTGTGTCTCTTTTTATGCATCGCAACAGGTCTGTATTTAGTTCAGTACATCATATATACTTTCCTGGACACTGATTCAACCTCAACTTAGCTGCTGTATGCAATATTTTTAGGGAGCCAGGCAGCAAACGTGTTTGCAGTTGAACATTACTGATTGCAGCCTAGACTATTGCAATTTTAGTCAGTAGATTGTAGTCTATCCTGGGCAAAGTTCAATATATTGTTTTGGCCTGTTTAGATATATATCATTATGGCAAGAAGGGTTTAGGCAAATATGGTGGGGAGAAAAAATGGAATAGTTTTAAAAATCCAGATATACTTCATTTAAAGGAAAATTGAGCTGGGCCCGATTAGCTCAGTCGTTAGCACAGTCTGACTACCAATCCAGAGGTCGTGAGTTCAAATCCCCACCCAGCCACAATCTCTGTGATGGTTTATATGTGGCATTGCGTCCCATAATCATTCACCTCTCACTGCTGATTCAAGTGGGAAATTATCAGTTACTTGCCGAGATGGGTGTGCTCAAGTACTGGTTAACCTTCTAGGACCCCAGGAAACAGTTGTTAGGTTAACTGATCATCTGTTAGCCCCCGATGGCATAAAAAAGATGCTAAATATTCAATCAATGAATCAATCGATTTAAAGGAAAGTTGAACTAGATTTTTATCATATCATGCATCAGATGTTTCCACCTGTGGATGTATGTTGTATAGAATCTTCCAGAATTGGTATCTGATGAAAATAAAGAGGTTATTAACAGTTTTCATAAAACTGTATAGAAATGGCATGCATTGGGGAGGGGGTAACCTGAATAAACACAGTCTGCACAAAGGGGGCTGTTTATTTCAGTTTTAAAATGCTAATTAAATCAGACTTAAAAACATTAAAATATGGTTTGGTGTGATTGGGGCACTTGTTAGAGTGAGGAACGTTTTATTAGGGTACATACCTTGATTTAATTTTATTTCTCCTTCATGTAACTATTTAATTTTCTGTAGGAATATTATCAAAATTGATTTTGTTTTCCTTTAAATTAATTAATGTGGATTTATTCATTGAGTGAACATAATCTGGTCATTACATTGTAAAAGAGATAATTAGATATTGATTTTCAAGAGAAGGCATTTTGATAGTTTGTCTATGTTGCTGATGATGTAAATGTGTGGAATATAATTATATAATGTTGGGCAAAAAGTTTTATTTGATTATTTAGCGTTGTTTTTATGCCATCAGGAGCTAACATATGATCAGTTAACCTAGTCACTCATTCCTGGGATCCTGCAAGGTTAACCAGTACTCGAGCACTTCCATCTTTACAAGTAACTGATAACTTTTTCACTTGAATCAGCAGTGAGAGATGAATAACAATGAAACACAATGTTGTATATTATCATCAAAGAGACCATAGCTGTGCAGGGGACTGGAACTCGAAATATTTTTGAAATAGTTCCCAAGGACTGATTTCTTGCTGCAGATCTAGCATATACTGCAGTAAGGCATCACTGGTGTTAAAAATTGACTTTTATTTACAGATGGATGTATATAAGCCGTTTCAGGACTTCCTTTTTTAAAAAAACACTTATGGGTGTCACTATACTATCTTGTCTAGATTGGTCAACCCTTTTGTTATTGTGCATTGTCATGAGCAGATACATACATTCCAGCTATTGGTGTCACTGCACTATCTTGTCTAGATTGGTCAACCCTCTTGTTATTGTGCATTGTCATGAGCAGATATATACATTCCAGCTATGGGTGTCACTACACTATCTTGTCTAGATTGGTCAACCCTCTTGTTATTGTGCATTGTCATGAGCAGATACATACATTCCAGCTATGGGTGTCACTACACTTTCTTGTCTAGATTGGTCAACCCTCTTGTTATTGTGCATTGTCATGAGCAGATACATACATTCCAGCTATGGGTGTCACTACACTATCTTGTCTAGATTGGTCAACCCTCTTGTTATTGTGCATTGTCATGAGCAGATACATACATTCCAGCTATGGGTGTCTCTACACTATCTTGTCTAGATTGGTCAACCCTCTTGTTATTGTGCATTGTCATGAGCAGATACATACATTCCGGCTATGGGTGTCTCTACACTATATTGTCTAGATTGGTCAACCGTCTTGTTATTGTGCATTGTCACGAGCAGATACATACATTCCAGCTATGGGTGTCTCTACACTATATTATCTAGATTGGTCAACCCTCTTGTTGTTGTGCATTGTCATGAGCAGATACATACATTCCAGCTATGGGTGTCACTACACTATCTTGTCTAGATTAGTCAACCCTCTTGTTATTGTGTATTGTCATGAGCAGATACATACATTCCAGCTATGGGTGTCACTGCACTATCTTGTCTAGATTGGTCAACCCTCTTGTTATTGTGCATTGTCATGAGCAGATACATACATTCCAGCAATGGGTGTCACTACATTATCTTGTCTAGATTAGTCAACCCTCTTGTTATTGTGCATTGTCATGAGCAGATACATACATTTCAGCTATGGGTGTCACTGCACTATCTTGCTTAGATTGGTCAACCCTCTTGTTATTGTGCATTGTCATGAGCAGATACATACATTCCAGCTATGGGTGTCACTACACTATCTTGTCTAGATTGGTCAACCCTCTTGTTATTGTGCATTGTCATGAGCAGATACATACATTCCAGCTATGGGTGTCACTGCACTATCTTGTCTAGATTGGTCAACCCTTGTTATTGTGCATTGTCATGAGCAGATACATACATTCCAGCTATGGGTGTCACTACACTATCTTGTCTAGATTGGTCAACCCTCTTGTTATTGTGCATTGTCATGAGCAGATACATACATTCCAGCTATGGGTGTCACTGCACTATCTTGTCTAGATTGGTCAACCCTCTTGTTATTGTGCATTGTCATGAGCAGATACATACATTCCAGCTATGGGTGTCACTGCACTGTCTTGTCTAGATTGGTCAACCCTATTGTTATTGTGCATTGTCATGAGCAGATACATACATTCCAGCTATGGGTGTCACTGCACTATCTTGTCTAGATTGGTCAACCCTCTTGTTATTGTGCATTGTCATGAGCAGATACATACATTCCGGCTATGGAAAAAAATACGTTTAAAAGTTTTCTATAACAGACTAATAAATTGAATGTCAAAAAAATGGAGACAATGGCATTCAGAAAACAGGTAAAAAACCTTACACTCAGCTGTAATGAAATGAAATAATTCTGTAGAATCTAGTTCTGTAGTAAGATTGAGATGTCCACTATCCACAACTAAACTGTAATGGCATTTGTATTTTGTTTGTGGCATATTTTCCCCACAATTATTTGCTAAATGCATTCATGTGTCATAAACAGCAATGTAGATCATTTTCATTTACAAACATAGTAAAACATAGTTATCATACACAGTGCTGTCATGTTCATACTTGAAGTTGTCCAGTTGAAGGTCAGGCCATATTGAAGTATATGTAGGTGCAGTAACTCTTGTTGTTTACATAGTATAAACACCCCACATAGATAATATACAGAGATAAAAAACTTTTCACAAATAAAAGAAAATGTTATAACCAATCAAAACATGTTGACAATATTTAATTTAGTTCCTCCTAAGCTTTTCAAAACAATATCGCAGTCACTGGCTTTAAGGTACACACAGGCACTGCACTTTTTCCTATAAAAAAATCTGATTTAATTGAAATTCTGATAAGTACTTGGTATGTTTTACTTAGAAACAATATAAACACACAATCCCTGAGAATTGCTCCATTTACATTTTAAAAAATATATGACCACCCCTCCCCCACCCTACAAATTTCTAAGCCTGCATTTTAAAATTGACCAAGCTACGCCTCTGACATTCATGAACTTCATTGTCATTATCTACATCTTCATCAGTGTTAACATCTGCATCATTGTTTACATTGTCATCCTTGTTTGTGTGAATGGTTTTGTTTGAATCTATAACATAAACATCCTTGAAATCCAGGTTGAAAGACATTTTGTTTTCAATGTCCTTGATGGTCTACTAAGTTCTGGTTGTTACAGACAGACTGCCTCAAAAATCTTACCACTCCCCAACCCAGGTCATGGATTGAAGTCCAGATCATTAAGATTGTGGTTTTACTCAGATTTGTTATGAAGTGTTCCTCCACTTATAAATTATATATATACATGTATACATATTTAACATGGCATTTGTGTTAATTACTCCTCGCTTATTGTTTCTTCCAGAAATCTACCTGTTAAGGATCGAGAGGAACGAGAACGGCATCAGAGAGAATACTGAGGCGATGGTTGAGGCTGCAAAAAGAAAAGGTATTGGTTGGAAGCTGATGTAATTTAGATAATCTTGGCGACTTCTTTGTCAGAGAGTGTTTAACCATTTTATAGTACAACAAATGTGCAAACATTGGTGGTTGTAGTATGTTTTATGTAAAGGCTGGTCATACACTGTACACACATCATGGCATTGTGTTATACATGATTCATAATACACATTGGCATGACAGTGTTGTACACATGATGCATAACACACTTGACATAAAGGTGTTATATAAATGTGATGCATAATACACATGACCTGACATTGTTGTAAACATGATGCATAATACACATTGGCATGACAGTGTTGTACACATGATGCATAACACACTTGACATAAAGGTGTTATATAAATGTGATGCATAATACACATGACCTGACATTGTTGTAAACATGATGCATAATACACATGGCATGACAGTGTTGTAAAAATGATGCATAATACACATGGCATGACAGTGTTGTAAAAATGATGCATAATACACATGACCTGACACTGTTGTAAACATGCTGCATAATACACATGGCATGACAGTGTTGTAAAAATGATGCATAATACACATGACTCATCACTGTTGTAGACATTATGCATAATACACATGACCTGACAGTATTGAAAACATGATGTATGATACACATAACCTGACAGTGGTGTAGACATGATGCATAATACACATGACCAAATACTGTTGTAGACATGATGCATAATACACATGACCCAAGACTGTTGTAGACATGATACATAATACACATGACATGTCAGTGTTGTAGGCATAATGCATAATACACATGACCAAATACTGTTGTAGACATAGTGCATAATTCACATGACCCAATACTGTTGTAGACATGATGCATAATACACATGACCTGACAGTATTGTAGACATGATGCATAATACACATGACCTGATAGTGGTGTAGACATGATGCATAATACACATGACCCAAGACTGTTGTAGACATGATGCATAATACACATGACCAAAGATTGTTGTAGACATGATGCATAATACACATGGCATGACAATATTGTAAAAATGATGCAAAACACAAAGGTGTTATATAAACATAATACACATGACCTAACACTGTTGTAGACATGATGCACATGACCTGACAGTATTGTATACATGATGCATAATACACATGACCTGAAAGTATTGTAAACATGATGCATAATACACATGACCCAACACTGTTGTAGACATGATGCACATGACCTGACAGTATTGTAAAAAAATATGCATAACACTTGGCATAAAGGTGTTCTATAAACATGATACATAATATACATGACCTGACACTGTTGTAGACATGATGCATAATACACATTACCTGACAGTGTCATTAAATGATGCATAATGCACATAACCCAACACAGTTGTAGACATGATTTATAATACACTTGACCCAACGCTGTTGTAGACATGATGCATAATGCATATGACCTGACAGTATTGTAAACATGATGCCTAATACACATGGCCTGACAGTATTGTAGACATGATGCATAACACAAATGACCTGACAGTATTATAAAATGATGCATAATTCACATAACCAACACTGTTATAAACATGATGCATAATCACATAACAAACACTGTTGTAGACATGATGCATAATACACATGACCCAACAATGTTGTAGACATGATGCATAATACACATGAACCAACACTGTTATAGACATGATGCATAATACACATGACCTGATAGTATTATAAACTGATGCATAATTCACATAACAAACACTGTTATAAACATGATGCATGATACACATGACCCAACACTGTTGTAGACATGATACATAATACACATGACCCAACACTGTTGTAGACATGATGTATAATACACATGACCCAACACTGTTGTAGACATGATGTATAATACACATGGCATTACAGGGTAAAATGTTTAAAACTGACACCTGAAATACAAGTACTACAGAAGTGTTACAAACGCAAAACAAAACTAATACATACATATATACAAGCTATTGTATCTTACTTCAGAACAAATACAAACATATGTACAAGCTATTGTATCTTACTTCAGAACAAATACAAACATATGTACAAGCTATTGTATCTTACTTCAGAACAAACACAAACATATGTACAAGCTATTGTATCTTACTTCAGAACAAACACAAACATATGTACAATCTATTGTATCTTACTTCAGAACAAATACAAACATATGTACAAGCTATTGTATCTTACTTCAGAACAAACACAAACATATGTACAATCTATTGTATCTTACTTCAGAACAAACACAAACATATGTACAATCTATTGTATCTTACTTCAGAACAAACACAAACATATGTGCAAGCTATTGAATCTTACTTCAGAACAAACACAAACATATGTGCAAGCTATTGTATCTTACTTCAGAACAAACACAAACATATGTGCAAGCTATTGTATCTTACTGCAGAACAAACATAAACATATGTGCAATCTATTGTATCTTACTTCAGAACAAACACAAACATATGTGCAATCTATTGTATCTTACTTCAGAACAAATACAAACATATGTACAATCTACTGTATCTTACTTCAGAACAAATACAAACATATGTACAAGCTATTGTATCTTACTTCAGAACAAATACAAACATATGTACAGTCTATTGTATCTTACTTCAGAACAAATACAAACATATGTACAAGCTATTGTATCTTACTTCAGAACAAATACAAACATATGTACAATCTATTGTATCTTACTTCAGAACAAATACAAACATATGTACAAGCTATTGTATCTTACTTCAGAACAAATACAAACATATGTACAATCTATTGTATCTTACTTCAGAACAAATACAAACATATGTACAAGCTATTGTATCTTACTTCAGAACAAATACAAACATATGTAGAATATATTGTATCTTACTTCAGAACAAATACAAACATATATACAAGCTATTGTATCTTACTTCAGAACAAATACAAACATATGTACAATCTATTGTATCTTACTTCAGGACAAATACAAACATATGTACAATATATTGTATCTTACTTCAGAACAAATACAAACATATATACAATCTATTGTATCTTACTTCAGAACAATTACAAACATATGTACAAGCTATTGTATCTTACTTCAGAACAAATACAAACATATGTACAAGCTATTGTATCTTACTTCAGAACAAACACAAACATATGTACAAGCTATTGTATCTTACTTCAGAACAAACACAAACATATGTACAAGCTATTGTATCTTACTTCAGAACAAACACAAACATATGTACAAGCTATTGTATCTTACTTCAGAACAAATACAAACATATGTACAAGCTATTGTATCTTACTTCAGAACAAATACAAACATATGTACAAGCTATTGTATCTTACTTCAGAACAAACACAAACATATGTACAAGCTATTGTATCTTACTTCAGAACAAACACAAACATATGTACAAGCTATTGTATCTTACTTCAGAACAAACACAAACATATGTACAAGCTATTGTATCTTACTTCAGAACAAACACAAACATATGTACAAGCTATTGTATCTTACTTCAGAACAAACACAAACATATGTACAAGCTAGTGTATCTTACTTCAGAACAAACACAAACATATGTACAAGCTATTGTATCTTACTTCAGAACAAACACAAACATATGTACAAGCTATTGTATCTTACTTCAGAACAAACACAAACATATGCACAAGCTATTGAATCTTACTTCAGAACAAACACAACCATATGTACAAGCTATTGTATCTTACTTCAGAACAAACACAAACATATGTACAAGCTATTGTATCTTACTTCAGAACAAACACAAACATATGTACAAGCTATTGTATCTTACTTCAGAACAAACACAAACATATGTACAAGCTATTGTATCTTACTTCAGAACAAACACAAACATATGTACAAGCTATTGTATCTTACTTCAGAACAAACACAAACATATGTACAAGCTATTGTATCTTACTTCAGAAAAAACACAAACATATGTACAATCTATTGTATCTTACTTCAGAACAAATACAAACATATGTACAAGCTATTGTATCTTACTTCAGAACAAATACAAACATATGTACAAGCTATTGTATCTTACTTCAGAACAAATACAAACATATGTACAAGCTATTGTATCTTACTTCAGAACAAATACAAACATATGTACAAGCTATTGTATCTTACTTCAGAACAAACACAAACATATGTACAAGCTATTGTATCTTACTTCAGAAAAAATACAAACATATGTACAATTAATTGTATCTTACTTCAGAACAAATACAAACATATATACAATCTATTGTATCTTACTGCAGAACAAAAGGAATTGAAGCAGAAGAAGAAGCAGAAACAACAACAGTTGCGTCTGGAGGAACAGTTGGTGGCTGCAGCAAAGACCTGGTCATTAGAAATCATGCCTAACTGGGAGACCATGTATGTTGTCTTGTCCACCTTTATTTTCCTCACATCAGTTTGTTATATCCTGGATGCTCTATAACCTACATATGTAAAGGAAGTTTAATACAAATAATAATGAAATGAATGAGCAGTATGGAATGATTCAAATTTATAATTTAGTTTGATTGAAATTAAAAGTTAAAACTTTGATATATAAATTTGCATCATATGAATTGATATAAATCAAGAAAGTTGTGCATATATTTTATGGGACCTTTATAATCATTATTGAGTATTTTATGCCATCAAGGGTTAATAGACAATCAGCTAGCCTAACTGCATTTTCATAGGATCATGGAAGGTTTACCATGACTTGAGCATCTCTGCAAGTAACTTATAATATTCCCACTTGAATCAGCTTTGAAAGACAATGTGGTGTATATTAATCATCAGGGAGACCGAAACGCCAAACGTGGATACGAACTTGTTATCCCTCAACTGATAGTCAGATGTGATACTGACTACACGAACCGGGCCAGACTAGGACCGGACTGGGACCTTCGTTGAGGACTAGATACGTGACCAAGATGATAATTTAAAGGCGATTCATCAGTTAATATAACAACCTTTAATATGATCTTTGGGTATGTTTTCAGGAAGAATTCGAAGAAAGCTCGAGACCTCTGGTGGCATGGTATACCTACAAATGTACGAGGAAAAGTGTGGAAACTGGCTTTTGGCAATGATCTTAATATTACTCAGGGTATGTTATACATATATCAAAATTACTAGCTGTATTGTATTCTAGCAAAATGGTACACATTGGGTAGTACAGTAGAACTTTGATGTCTCGAACCTGATGGGACTGGACAAAATTGTTTGAGTTGTTTGAGCCAAGTATTGTTCAACATCATACACATACATCGAAACAGGAATTCAGCCAGGACCAGATAACTGGTTCAAACTATATGTGGTATTCCAGCCATCCATGTTTCTACTGTATGTGTAATAATAGTTAAAAAATATATCAGGAAAAACAAAGTCATGTAGATCATTACTGAATAAAATGTTGGCCAGAAGGAAGTGTTGTAGAAGTCAATGTGACCTCGACATCGTTAAATAGAATGCCATTTGTTCTATGTACATAACAGCTTGGTTCACCAGTAACTTACAGAAGGATGATGGTTCTACTCTGATTCATCCTCATCTAGGTGTAATTCCACCAATAGGACTCGTTGCCATATATAACCTGTAATGTGTTAAAAATTAACTTAAAAAACACATCCCTGAAAAAACCTAAAACCCCTCCCCCAAAAACCAACAAAAACACCACCACATTACACGTTTGCATTGTTAATTCTGTGTTTGTCACATTAGCATTTTAGACTTGTGTGTGTTATGGTTGTCTTCACAGTCTGTCATTTCTATGTTGGTTTATTTATTCTGATGAAGTTCATACAAACTCAAACAATGGGCACGTATCCATCAATTGCTCCCATGGGTGGTATTCTGTTCACACAATTGTTCATGAAGCATGGTTTTGCTGATTTGTTAAAGTATATGATTAAAACATAGAAATGCAACACATACCTACCAGTATAAAGTTTATTGACAAACAGGACATTGTGGTATTGACCTTTTATAAAATCAGCAAAAGTTCACCTAACTTGGTGAATGTAGGCTTATATCTCTAATACTATTAATTCCTTACCAGCAACTGTATTGTGAAATTATATTATATATTAAAATATAAATTCTCAAGTGAATTATCATATCCAGTTTATAAGTACTGCTCTTAAAGGTGTTTCCTTCCCCTTAAAAATGAAGTTCAATTATTGTTTGTGGTTGACCTCATTTCATTAAGTTATATACATGTACAGTAGAAATATTATAAAAACTATAGCATATGAAAATGTGTTGTATTGACTAGAAAAACTATTTAATTTACTGAATGGTAGCTTTCAAGCAAAATAGATTTTTTTTTATTGATTTTAGCTAATTATTCAATTGAACAAGTGTTATATGATACGTGAACAAAGATCTCATTTCACTTACCTTTGTAAGTCTTACGATTTTTGTATGAACAAATTGTGATACCTATGAATGTTTATTTACACAGCATTTTTGCAAATTTTTCAGTGTCCACTCTAAGAAGTTATGAACGTTAATGAAACCTGTCCTAAAAGTCTTACACTATTTCATATGTATGACACTTAACCATGGTTCTGTGTTACTTTTCAGAACTATATGAGATTTGTGTAACGCGAGCAGCAGACAGAATCAAACAGATGTCCGAGTCCCCAGAAATATATGGCACACCAGATTGTAAGTGCTATAGATCCTTACTTGGAAATTATAATAGCTTCATGGATTAATTTATTTTCTACGCTTTCTTGATGCCTTCAATTTTAGATATAAAACTAGAACTGCTTTCATGCATTTATATCAAAATAACCACTTATTTGCATATGAACGTACTGGTATTGGAGACTTCAAACTGCATTATACATGTGTAATATGGTATTGGGGACTTCAAACTGCATTATACATGTGTAGTGTTGTATAAGAGACTTCAAATTCTACCTGACATGCAGATTGTCAATTATTTTGCTGTATGAGAGACTTCAAATTCTATCAGACATGCAGATTGTCAATTATTTTGCTGTATTAGAGACTACAAATTCTACCTGACATGCAGATTGTCAGTTATTTTACAGTATTAGAGACTTCAAATTCTTCCTGACATGCAGATTGTCAATTATTTTGCTGTATTAGAGACTTCAAATTCTACCTGACATGTAGATTGTCAGTTATTTTACAGTATTAGAGACTTCAAATTCTTCCTGACATGCAGATTGTCAGTTATTTTACTGTATTACAGACTTCAAATTCTACCTGACATGCAGATTGTCAGCTATTTTACAGTATTAGAGACTTCAAATTCTTCCTGACATGCAGATTGTCAGTTATTTTACTGTATGAGAGACTTCAAACTCCAACTAGTTATGTCCAGAGTCAGTAATCTTGTTTAGAGACTTCATATTGAAACTAGACAAGCTCGTGGTCAATTATTTGCTCTAGAAGATTTTTGAAATTCATCAAGACCTTCCCAGGGTCAAACAATACTTTGTTAGTGACTTCAAAATAGTGTTGTTTTTTTCTCTCAGTAAGTTTGATTTTTTTCCTGCCCGGTCAGGAATGTTTTTTCGAAACCATAATCATTACCAAGGTAGTCATTAATTTATTTCTTCAGTTTTTACCCTCTGTAATGGGATGTTCATTTTGATATGTTTAGTAAATACTAATTTATTTTAGCTCGATTGAGAACAATACAAACCTCTTTAGAAACAACTTCCTTCGTAGAACCAGTCCTGAGTGTTGTATTTGAGAAGCATCTGGTCAAGCTGGGGATCGAACCTGCAACATCTGGCATGAGGGGCCATCACTCTATCCACTTATTTTTCATGATTTCAGGATGTTTATTTTTTATTTATTCTGATTTTCAAGAAGACGATATTTATATTAGAATGTTTATATTCTTATTTGTAAAACCAATAAGTCTCTGTCAGCTGTACCTGTTTATTGATATTTCAGCCTCACCAGATCTTCCATCCAGTAACCGAGAGTCCAGTGTGGAGCAGATCAAGCTTGATGTGTCACGTACATTTCCACAACTTTGTATCTTTCAAAAGGTGAGAAAAATACTTTAGCTTTAACTTTGACAATTTGTAAGATATATTATACATTAAATGGCTGGCTGATTCAGTGATAAAGATCTCTGTTTGACAGCCTCCACACACACATGCACGCACACATGCATGCACACACACATGCACACACTTGTACACAAGTTTGCATGCACATACACAATCTCATTATCAATTTGAGTTCTTCGTCACACTGTCGCAAGATCACTTGCTTTTCATGCCTTACATCTAGGGTTCAAGCTTAGCTCTGTCCAAAATGTGAGAAATTTGTCAGTTAGTCGAGGAAGAACGGTGGTTCTACTCAAATTGATTGTGAGTTCTTCCTCCTTTAATAGAACTGGATGTTATACATAATCTGTTATTTCTCCATGTATAACTGCTGGATGGTTGTTGGTATTAGTTGGAAGATAATGAGATATGAATATAAGGGCAAAGTATAAAATTCTGACCTCAACTTTAGGTTAGGTAAGAAAAGTCAACAAGACAACTTTTTTGTTACGTAAATGTTTGTTATCAGTCCATTTAGTCGACATCTCCATGTCCTGTTTCCCCATTATCTAGCATCTATATACAGATTAGAACATTTTGCACCCTTATGTTAAGTCAGTAAATGGAACAGCCAAATTTATGCTTCTTGTATGCTATGCATTGCTGATGAGGTCACAAACTTCATAACATCTGATGAATTGATGGCACAATCTCCTGCAATGCAATCCTGCCAAGTCTGTTATTATAGAACATACATAGGTATGCGTTCATGCAACATACCACCAACTTTTATATAGAGTCAATGTAGGAAATGCATTGTGTAAGTTATATCAAATAACACAGCAGAGAGAGGCAAACCAAAGTTGATGAATAAGAATATCAGCATGGGATATACTTCATACATTCTGGTTTGGCATATTACATGATATAACATAAGGCAGGCACCGTCACCCCACATCACTTATTCCAGTCATGGATGCAAGTAACATGTATATATGCATTGAAATGCTCAGCACCTAACATTGTCCATAGCAAATGTTCTCAAGTTTGTCATGCTCATTTGCATAAGGTTTCACTGTATCTTACTGTTTATGTGAAAAGTTATATGTTTTTACATTTTCTCCATTTTCAGGGTGGACCTTATCATGACCTACTTCACAGTCTACTTGGTGCCTATGCATGTTACAGACCTGATGTTGGCTATGTAAGTGTTGTAGCATGTAGGTCAGGGAGTTGTTATTGCACATAAACGTACACTTGTTAATTTGCTAGCTATACTCAGTCTGGTAGATATAGAGAAGGGGGCTGTCTCATATAAAGGAGTTTATAGATTCAAGGCACAACATTTTGCATACAATGATCAATATTAAGAATGGAAAATGACAGATTTAATGTTATACACAATAGTTCTAGTTCTTAATAAGTTTAGTTCTTTTTCAAAAAATGCATAAAATATATAACAGGCGATTGCTTGGATAAGTTTACCAGTTTTTAAAAACATAAGAATATTAAATTTATGTACAGTATTGTTGTTAAAATACAACTTGAGTAAGAAAAATATCTTAGTAAAAAAAAAGATATAACTTGGAAGAGTTGTTTTCAATATAAGGGAAATAACTACTTAAGAAAAAGCAGCAAAATTGTAATTATTTCCCTTGTTATACTCCCAATGCTTGTTGATAGGCAGCATTGTTGGTCTTGTTTGTCCTGTAACTTCCAAATGCATGGACTGATTTTTAAGTAACTTTACTGAAGTTTTGAGCTAAATGTTATGACCTGTCATGCATAAATTTGGATTTTTACGTCAAATGTCAATGTCTTGTACAGGACTTAGGCATATGGAGGCTGTGTATTTCCAAATATAGCAGTATTGATTGTGTCTTGCCTGTTATTTTCAAATGCATGAATCAATTTTCAAACAACTAAACAGAAGTGTTCATCATAATTGCTTGACTACAGAAACATTGAAGCAAGCCACATGAAAATGTGAAGAGGCAAGTTGAATTGCCCCGAAAAATTGGTTAATCATATGTATGGAGTAATTGTCCAGCCAACTTATCTTTCTGCATTTCCCATTGAAAAAAAAATTTGTATGTAAACAACTCTCATATTATTGTTGGTTAACATTTGAAACTACCTCAAAATATTGTTGCCAACAGGGAGAGGTTTGTTATGTTTTGGTAGTCTATAATAATTTAATAAAGATTTTTTAATATATCCGTCCCTTTCTTATTGATAATTTATAACATAACTTACCGTTAATGTTTTGACACTTGCAGGTTCAGGGCATGTCTTTTATTGCTGCAGTGCTCCTGTTGAACATGGAAGTTGCTGATGCATTTATATGTTTCACCAACCTGCTGAATCGTCCGTGTCAAGTGGCCTTCTTCAGAGTGGATGAGGGATTGGTGAGTTACCTCCCTTCTTGTAAAACAACTCTACATCTTCAATGCTTTGTTTTAAGGGATTATATCAGGATTTTTTAAAATTTCAACATTGGCTTAGGTTAGACTAAAAAAGCAACATTTTTTTTGTGACTTATTAAATGAGTCACAGTATTTAACTGCTGTCTATTTTTAGAATGGGGATTTCTTTTCAAGTTTACCACTCCAGTTTGAATTTAGAGTTTGTCATGTTTTGGTAGATTTGACATACCAAACCAGTCAGATTTTATTTATTAGTGTTAGTGTGATGCTTTATATCCATTTTAAAAATGATTTTATTTTTTAAGACAATTGTAGCATATTCCCTTTAAACAATAATTGTTATGTTATTATTTATCATAATTAATACATAAGTACCAGTATTAAGTTCAATAGATTTGTAAATTCTTCTCCACGAAGATATAACAATATGGTATGACTAACATTGTGCATATATAATTAGTTGTTAATTTCAGAAGTTATTTTAAAAATTGTATGAAAGGAATAAATGTTGATAGAATAAATACTTTAATGAACAAATGAACATTTAGTTCAACAACATTGTATCTAAGCAACCGTCTTTAATGTTAGATTAACCTTCCTCAACCAAATTTAATACAAATATAATGTCATGTACATTCGTTGTTTTCATTTTTCATATGTCCACCTCTTCTGACAACCTGCATGACAACTAATTCAAAACTTTGGTTTGAAGGCAAACTTTTTCAAAAATTTTTTACAAAAAATAGACATTTGCAGCTTTTAATGTAAAAGAGTCCTGACACAGGTGGACTGATAGTATGACTTGCCTTTTTATTTTCAGATGAAATGTTATTTCCAGACTTTTCTGGAATTCTTCAAAGAAAACATGCCAACACTTGAGCAACATTTCAATCACCAGAGTCTGACCCCTGACCTTTACCTATATGATTGGTATGTGTGCTGGTATATCTTAAAAATACTTTTCACTTTTAAATTATTGTTTTGTAAAATTAATTTAAACGTTCCATTTCTGACAAAGTTCTTAATGACTGTTCTCCTAAAAAGGTATTATAGAGTTGCATGTTTTTTTTTGTATGGCTCAGAGTTGAATTGGATTGATTTTCTCTGACAAAGCTATTACAAGTTAACAAAGCTGGTGTGGAAATACAATGCTATTTGACAAAACTCAAAGTGAAGTTGCACTGTTTTCTAGCATGGTTCACTGTGGAGTTGATTTTTCTCTAATAAAGCTAAAAGTGGTCTGATTTCTGACACATGCAGATTTAAACACATATTGTTTTATTAGCTCATCGTTTTTAAAAAAGTGAAGAGCTATTGTCATGATCCCTGGCATCGTCGGCGTTGTGGTCATTGTCATTGTTGTCATCTGCTGGTTAAAGTTCTATGTTAAGCTCAGCTTTTTTCTTTGTTTCTGAACAAACTACCCATGTTATAGTGACTAAACTTCATAAACACATTAATACTGCGTTGTTGAAACAATGTATAGAGCTAACTTACCTAAATTTCCATACTTTGTACTCAAAAAAAGTAATTGTTTAGGTCTCTTTGACAAAGTTGCACAGGTTCTTAACAAAGCTTATCGTGGAGTTGAACAATCTCATTTAAAAAATATAATGTTATAGAGAAGCAACACTGTTCTCTGACAAATGTACTGAGCTCTGACAAATGCACTGCTCTCTGACAAATGCACTGCTCTCCAATAAATGTACTGCTCTCCAATAAATGTACTGCTCTCCGCCAAATGCACTGCTCTCTGACAAATGCACTGCTCTCTGACAAATGTACTGTTCTCTGACAAATGCACTGCTCTCTGACAAATGCACTGCTCTCTGACACATGTACTGCTCATCTGACAAATGTACTGCTCTCTGACACATGTACTGCTCTCTGACAAATGTACTGCTCTCTGACAAATGCACTGCTCTCTGACAAATATACTGCTCTCTGACAAATGCACTGTTCTCTGGCAAATGCAGTGCTCTCTGACACACATACTGCTCTCTGACAAATGCACTGCTCTCTGACAGATGTACTGCTCTCTGACAAATGCACTGCTCTCTGACAAATGCACTGCTCACTGACACATGCACTGCTCTCTGACAGATGCACTGCTCTCTGGCAGATGTACTGCTCTCTGACAAATGCACTGCTCTCTGACACATGCACTGCTCGCTGACAAATGTACTGCTCCCTGACAAATGCACTGCTGTCTGACAAATGCACTGCTCTCTGACAAATGCACTGCTGTCTTACAAATGTACTGCTCTCTGACAAATGCACTGCTCTCTGACACATGCATTGCTCTCTAACAAATGCATTGCTCTCTAACAAATGCACTGGTCTCTGACAAATACACTGCTCTCTGACAAATGCACTGCTCTCTGACACATATACTGCTCTCTGACAAATGACTGCTCTCTGACAAATAAACTGCTCTCTGACAAATGCACTGCTCTCTGAAAAAAGCATTGCTCTCTGACAAATGCACTGCTCTCTGACACATGTACTGCTCTCTGACACATGTACTGCTCTCATACAGATGTACTGCTCTCTGACAAATGCACTGCTCTCTGACAAATGTATTGCTTTCTGACAAATGACTGCTCTCTGACAAATGCACTGCTCTCTGACAATTGTACTGCTCTCAGACAAATGACTGCTCTCTGACAAATGTACTGCTTTCTGACAAATGATTTCTCTCTGACAAATGCACTGCTCTCTGACAAATGCACTGTTCTCTGACAAATGCACTGCTGTCTAACAAGTGTACTGTTCTCTGATACATGTACTACTCATTGACAAATGTACTGCTATCTGACAAATGCATGGCTCTTTGACAAATGCACTACTCTCTGACAAATGACTGCTCTCTGACAAATGTACTGCTCTCTGACAAATTTACTGCTCTTTGACAAATGTACTGTTCTCTGACAAATGTACTGCTCTCTGACAAATGTTCTGCTCCATGACAAATAACTGCTTTCTGACAAATGCACTGCTCTCTGACAAATGCACTGCTCTCTGACAAATATACTGCTCTCTGACAAATGCACTGCTCTCTGACAATTATACTGCTCTCAGACAAATGACTGCTGTCTGACAAATGCACTGCTCTCTGACAAGTGCACTGCTCTCTGATAAATGCACTGTTCTAGGGAAAAGTTTCCTTCCTGTGGAGTTGTCCTGTTTCCTGCATGTATATGTTCTGTGTTTTTTTACTGTTTTTCTACATTATTCATTAATATATTGTTATGTTTTTCAGGATATTTACATTGTTTACCAAGTCACTGCCACTAGATGTTGCCTGCAGGGTGTGGGACATATTCTGCCGAGATGGGGAGGAGTTTTTATTTAAAACAGCACTAGGTTGGTATTATTTAGTACAAAGTACTGAAAAATGTGTAATTGGTGTTAGATGGAATTTGTTTTACTCACCTGCCATACAGGGATATCCATGTCATGATGGGGGGGGGGGGGGGGGGGGGGGGGGGGGGGGGGAAGCAGGAAGGGAGGTTTGATATAATCTTATCTGCCTATCAAGAAACACTTTTCTCACATTTCTGTTAATAGCAGATTCAGGTTTTTCCAATGGAGGAAAACTTTATCTTCTGCGTCAGTTGACATCATTCTCACCTGATGAAAATTTATCTTCTGTGTCACTTGACATCATTCTCACCTGATGAAAACTTTATCTTCTGTGTCACTTGACATCATTCTCACCTGACGAAAACTTTATCTTCTGTGTCACTTGACATCATTCTCACCTGACGAAAACTTTATCTTCTGTGTCACTTGGCATCTTTGTCACCTGACGAAAATTTATCTTCTGTGTCACTTGACATCATCCTTACCTGACGAAAATCGCATCTATTTCCTTATCCACAACTCGTAATCATATAAGTTTTATTTTCAGGACTACGGAATTGTATTTAAAAACTTGATTTTGGTATAGAAAATCGTAAAAAAAAGAGAAAGACATAAGGTCAGAATAATGACATCAACATAATATTTTACTTGCTTACCTATGAGAACAGGGTCAGGGTGAAAATTAAGTTGAAAGTGTAATTTCTGGTACATACTTTTAGTATGTACTTCAAAATGTTGATTTTTCATATATCTGTGAAATATTTAGCATGAAACAAGCATTTAAAAAGAAGCATATTTTGTGATAAAGGCCATTATGGAGGATCAATCATTTGACTGAGATGAGTGGAAGAAAAACAATCAATCTTGAGTTCATCCATGTGGGATAGAAAAATCATATCACCCCCCTCAAGTCTCTGGGTCAAAATTACTTATAGAGGACTTAAGCCTCGTCCCTGCATGAAGTTTTGACCCCTTGGGTAAGTTTTTTTTTATCCCACATGGATACTCATAATGGTTTCTTATAATCATATTAAAGTTAAATAATTGTATTTTCTTTCCTATTTTCAGGTATTTTAAAATGGCACGAGGATGTTTTGATGCACATGGACTTCATCCACTTGGCTCAGTTTTTAACCAAACTACCGGAGAAAGACTCCTATGAAATTCTATTTAAGTGTGTAGATTCTATACAAATGACTATAGACAAGAAAAAATTCTCACATGTTTTAGCAATGAAAAGAGATTCCAAAGATAATACTTGATGGTGATGTGATACCTACCAAGATGGTGATGTGATACCTACCTAGATGGGGATGTGAGACCTACCTAGATGGTGATGTGAGACCTACCTTGTGTGTGTGTTAAATTTTATAATAAGAAGTAATTATGGTGTGAGACACTAAAAGTATTACAAGTTTCAAGGGTGAAGAATAGACTAATGGTCAGATAGCACTCAATATTTCAAAGCATTATTAGACAAACAAAAGACTGCTTGATAAAGAGGAATGACCATGAATGGCATGAAAATTTTGATCATGTTCAACTAGAAAAGGCAGGTAGATGTGTCAAAACGGGAGTGTTATTCACTGCTGTTACACTCGACAAGACTGGTTCTTGTGTAAAAATGGAAGTGTTCCTTACAGTATATTGTGCTATTAGAACTTTACAGCGCTGGTAGTTGTACATCAGATATGGATGTTCCTCACCAGATATAATTCAGGGCTGTTGGTTGTTTTTGTACATCAAATATTAATGTTCCTCACCAGATATAGTTCTTACAGCCCTGGACAGGGCTGATAATTCTTCAACAAATGTGAGTTTTCCTCACCAGATATAGTTCTTACAGCCCTGGACAGGGCTGATAATTCTTCAACAAATGTGAGTTTTCCTCACCAGATATAGTTCTTTGAAACCTAGACAAAGCTAGTAGATGTGTAAGAAATATGAATGATTGCTACCGGATATAGTACTGTGATACCTAAATAAGGCTGGTAGATGTGTAAGAAATGGGAGTGTTCATCATTAGACATAGTGCTGTGAGACCTACAACTCTTATGTGAGATATGGATGTAATTGAGGGATATCACATGCTGTGAAATATGTATAACTGCTAGCACATTTTAAATGTAGTTTATATAAGGTTGTATGTCTCAGACAGTCTGTAATGTGAAAAGAAGTTTTGGATAGGATGGTGATTTTCAGATATTAACAACCAAATTAATGATTCCCCAACAGGGAAAACTGGAATGGTGATAATTATGACAATATTGCCCTTACCTCAACAAACTAAAAACTTGATTTAAAATATTATGATGATGTACCTGCACGAGAAAGTAACCATTTTTAGATTTTACAAGAAATGGGTCCTCTGTGGCTGATTGGTCTAAAGTGCCATCTCAAGATCACTGACCTCTCACGGCTAAGGTCGTAGGTTTGAGTCCTGCTCACTCAAAAAACTTTATGTGAGAAAGTTTGCCAGTTACTTACGGAATGACGATGGTTCTACTCAGTCTGAGGTCTTCCTCCACCAGTAAAACTGGATCTGCCATATATAACCTGAAATGTGTTGAAAATGGCATTCAACCAATTAAAAAATAAAAATAAAAAATAAAAATTTACAAGATAAGTGTTAAGTTACCAATTTCAGAAAAGCAAATAGTCGTATGTATAACTGTTTAAGGACTACAGTTGATGCCAATGTTGTTTACGCTAGGGATCAGGGGGGGGGGACTAGGACTAAAAAATCATTTCATTTTAATAATAATTGGGTTTAAAACCAATATATTCAATTTAAAAGGTTAAAAAGTTGGGTGGCAGTGCAGTGGCTACTCACGCTAGAGGTTGCGGGTTCGGTCTCCAGCTCGAACTTTTGGCCTCTCAAAAACGACATTCATTACAAGTTCTGTCCATGAAGTGAACTCGAGAACAGTTCACACAAGCTCTGAGCTTACTTGGCAATCAAGTCAAAATATTCACTATAAACTAAACTAAAAGGTTGAAAATCTGTTTGTTTACATGCAGTTTATCAGTTACAGGGTCTAAAAAACAAAACTGAAATTAGAATACTGAGTTTTATACTCAAATGCTTGGAAAGTGGAAACCTGTAGGGCAGAATCAAATGAGATTAGAAGAAAGAGATTATGTTCAGTGTGTGAATTAGATTAATGCTGTGTAATGTGTCAGATAGAATGTGTAAATTAGGCCATAATGAATTAATTGCTAGATTATCATCTCCACCCGCTCCCTAAGTTTCATGCTACCGCAACCTTTTTTTTTTATTTTCATATTTTTTTTATTTTTTTATTTTTTTTTATTAAAAAAACATAAAATTTTAAAAATGAAAATTAAATAATAAAAAAAAATTCCTCCCGCCCTCCACTTTTTTAAGAAAAATTTGGATGATAATCTAGCAATTAATTTATAATGGCCTTAAAAGAATAGATTAGATTTTCTTGGATTTAGTTCTTGTGTAAAGAATCCTAATTGAGTAATTATATGAAGCTATGTAATTTATTTTGCACAAGCATGAATGTCTTGGTAAGAATATATTTATTCCTTTAATTTTAATATTTTTTAATTTACTGGCATTGAAAGTAGATTTAAATTCTTAAGTATCATTAGAAAATTTGCTGATTACCTATCTCGTTTATTTGTAATCTAAACTTTATACTTTGCGCTGGCGCAAAACTGCCGGGTGTCACATTGAAAGCAGAATTTATATTTGCCCCACGATTATTGGTATATATGTGTTTTAATAGTAAAACAGGTTGATTGCACATTATATTTATTGTATATCGCTGATTAAATGTTCCCAGGGGCAATCCATTTTGCAAAAAGGGTGACATTATTTTGGTCGGAAAAATCAAAATAATTTAAACTACCTTCCATATGGTGAAGGCATTTTATTTTCCATAAAAATGGATGGGAAGTCATTTATTAGGTGGGAATGTTTATTCAGTGGTATATGGTTGTAGGTGTATATGCTGTGCAGGGATTGTCCTTATTTATTGAAAAATTGTTCTTTCTTGTGGACTTGTAGTGAATATTTAACATTCATATGTGTATCAATTTACAATCAGTAATCTTCTTAATTATTTTGATTTTAATAAAAATGCTTAAATTTTGAAATAAGTATTATTTTTGATTTTTGAAATATTTTGCATTTTGTCTGCTTTATTTTGTTCTGTGAAACCTGTTACTGGGCATTAATTTTTCTTAGGCCTAATAAAAATGTTTCCTGTTTTAATACAAAACAGACTTTTTAAGCCTCAACCTCATTGTTGCTATGTATGTTTGTATGTATGTGTCTGTTTGTACATCCGTATGGTCTTTTTCAAATGTTAATTTCGTATTTTTTTATACAGAAATATGTTTGCACTTTAAAATTTATTTTGATTAAACGTACAAAGAACATTTATTACCACAATAAAGACACTGGACACAGTCTGCACAGAATAATTATCCTATTAATTTGTCTCACAACATCAAAATGTTGCCTGGTCGCTTCAATATTTTATCTTATTCTATACCTGTACATGTAAAGCCAATCAGCTACCCCAGATGTTACCATGTGACTGTACAACATGTAGAAGTTTATTGGATCCAATAACTTTTATATTGTACAGTTCAAAATTCAAGATGGTGACTAGAACAAAAAGGGAAAAAAATTATTAGAAATTTCAACGAAAAAACAAACAATTTACAAAATGTTTTGCATGACGATGACGTTGAAAAAATCCGAATATCTCCGCTATTCATCTGCCTATTTGAACACACGGTTTATTTATTTAAAAGGATTTTAATTTTTCTTTACTCTTTTTATAAATTTCTTTCGATTTGAGGTATAGAATAAAAAGATCATTTTACAGTGTTTGTACAATATGGGAATATATTGTATATATGGGAATATATTGTACTCATTCATATTGTGGTGAAAACCATATTGGACGTGACGCTGTAGGTGCTGAGTCCAATATGGTTTTCACCACAATACATACTCGTACAGTATATTCCCATATTGTACAAAACACTGTAAAAAAAACTTATATTATTATAACCTTCCTTATCATTTCTATTCTTGATACTGTTAAAAATGCATCTATGAGACTTGAAAGTATTTTTTGCCTATCAATACCAAGGAATTATATAGAGGAGGAAAGGCAACTGATTGAGATTTTGTGAATGGTTGCGTATTCATGCAATATCTCATTTTCAATTATCTTAACTCACATTCATTCTAAGGAACACAAATCTAATTTCTTACATTTCAGAATGAAATTCTCATCAAAACAAAACCATTCCCAGAAATTTGTGTTTACAATTGCTGAAGTACTTCTGATTACAAAATTTGTATACTGCAGCTAAAATAACAACAAATTACGAGAAATTTTACTTCAAACCTCAATATCTTTAATTTTCTGTGATCAAAACATGTTTAAACATCTAAGATTACGTACAACGTACAGTTTATGTACAAGATATTAGTTGCCTGTGAATTATGAATAATTAATTTGCAAATTATTATTCCTTCATTTGCTATATCATCAGCATTTATACAGGAGATGCAAGTTTCCTATCCTTCCATACAAGTCCTTGTTAATACTACTTACTACATAAGAATCTGTGTAACTTCATTTTTGGTGACCTGGTACCCGGCGCTAATGTAAGAATCTTTGTAACGTTATTGTTATGAACCTGGTACTCGGCACTACATAATAATCTGTGCAACTTTATTGTTGGTGAACCTGGTACTTGGCACTACATAAGAATCTGTGTAACCTTATTGTTGGTGAACCTGGTACCCAGCACTACATATGAATCTGTGTAACTTTATTGTTGGTAAACCTGGTACCCGGCACTACATAAGAATCTGTTTAACTTTATTGTTGGTGAATCTGATACACAGCACTACATAAGAATCTGTGAAACTTTATTGTTGGTGAATCTGGTACCCAGCACTACATAAGAATCTGTGTAACTTTATTGTTGGTGAATCTGGTACCTAGCACTTGAAAATAGAACCCGTTTGCTGCTGAACATTGGTGATTCATGAGCATGTGATGACAGAAATATGGTACAACTGAGGCGAGGCTGCATGAAAAAAACAAAATGTACAAAACAAAAACATATTTGGAAGTTTATAAGTTTCCTTTTTCCCAGTTAAAGACATAAGTTTTGATAAATACATTAAATTTCATGAATACAGACTCAGTAGAATTTTCAATTGATATTCAAATGCTTTTTGCTAAATATTTATATTTTTTCTTTCTTGATAAAACTGTCATGCAGTATGGTACCAAGATAACATTTCTCGAGAAAGCTGCTCATAGATTATGTATTCATAGTGGTCACCAAACTTGTTCATCTTGAATGTCAGGTTCAAAATCAGTTGACAATGAACACCATTTGCCAAGATACACTTTGTACATTAAAGATGATTAATATTATATTAAACTAATTTCTTTTAACTCTTAAAGAATGGTATTTGGTCAGTATTTTATTTACTTTAATATATATTAGCATGTTGTTTACCATTTACTCTATGGTGTGGTCACTGTAAAAGAATAAGGCTTCTTTTGGTGACCTACAAAAACAGGTTTTAAAATTGCCTATTTTCCTGACCAGAAAAAACTTTGCTTTTTAATTCTGCTGGTAACCTTGCTCCTAATTCTGGGATGTTTGGGCCAGTGGTAGAGTTAGAGCATTGGACCCAGGGGTGGGAAATTGTGGGTTCGATCCTCTGTAACGGCTATTTGTAGTGACCTTGAGTAAGACACTTTATCATCATATGCTTAGTACTTGTTTGGTTGAGGAAGGTTATCTATGAGTGTGATTTTCTTAGTTGTAAGAACTTGTTTCACAATCATTGTGAAATAAATCAGTTTGCAAATTCTAAACCAACCCCACCCCCACTCCCAGGTAGTCAGCAGAACGTCTACTTAATCCCTCGGCCATTCAATATGATTTTTTAATTGAAAGTCCTTTTTCTTGGGAAATTGAATAAGGTAACAAGTAATTAACAAAAGTTGAAAATACTGACAGTCCCTTTCGTGATAGGTTTGATTCAACTTTTCATGAATATTCGTTTACAATTTTACTTAAACGGCCTCCTGTTTCATCAACATATATTTAGATGTATACTTTAAACCTTAAATCAGACAAACATCCAAGTGATCATGATTTTAAACTAGTCTCCAGAGAAACTTTGTAAAATGAAATCAGCTCTCCCAGGTCAGTTAAATAGCAGTGTTGGGAAAGCCATATTTGAGTACGTTGATTGGTCAATTGCTTCATCTGAAAGTTTGAATGACGTCACAGTTTAGTAAGTGTTCAATTGCTATGAATTTAGGAACAGGCATAGAACTCCTGCTTTTTATTTAGTGGTTAATAGACCGAATTTGGGAGGTATCAGGTTCTCGAATAGACTAAAAGAAACTGCATGTGGTTTCATTAACATTGATTATTGAGTAAAAAAGTAACCAGTCAAAATTTAATTAATTTGATAATATTCATACAATGTTTGTGATAACCAGCATAATTTTGTAATAATTTTAAGAGAATAATGTTATGATTTATAACTGTGTTATGGTATATAATCAGTTCTAATTTATTCAATGTTTACACGTAGTGTAAATGGTTCCTAACCTGCATCTAGCCAATACAACCTGGATCACTTTATATATTTATCAACATTCATGTTATTTGTGTTAATTTTTATAGTGATAAAATATTAATAATGAGCATAATTATGTTAGTAAATGAAAATTGGTCCTTGGCTGCATGGTCTACAGCCTGGTATCAAGATTACTTACCTCTCACTGCTTAGGTTGTAAGTTTGAGTCACGCTCACTCCAAAAACCTTATGTGAGAAAGATTTGATTTGTGTTGAAATGGCTTTAAACACCCCCACCCCCCAAAAAATAGTAAAATAGATTTGAAATTGAAATAATAATGAAATAGATGAAGTACTGTTTTTTTTATCTTTTTTTTTTTTAAAGTTGATTGGAATATATAATTTCTTTTGAAAGAATATTTTATTCTTTCAAAAAAAAAAAGAAAACAAAAAACAAAAAAAAATCAATGAATTTCCCTCCATTTCAACCAGTTAACAGTTAAACTGTTTTTTTAAACAATATTTATTGATGGGAGCAATTTGTCTCATGATATTAATTAAATTGTTGTTAAAAATTGAAATAAAACTGGTTTCAATATTGTATGTAATACAGGTAATACTTTAATATATTGCAATTGTTACAATTAAAAGGAACTGACCGTTATGACTTCAAGATCAGTCAAACCTGTCTTAAGCAGCCAGTTGATGGAAGGACCAAAGTGGCCTTTTAAGACAGATTGTTTAATACAGGTTAGTTTGCTCTGAAAGCATATAAATGGGAAATAACAAATGTGACTGCTGGACTGCAAAAGTGGCCTCTTGATAGAGCTGACTGCTTATACAGGTTTGATTGTACATATATTTAAAAACCAATATTTTAGTTTCATTTTATTTACATCTTTTATAATTTCACTCATATATGATATAGTAAAAATGAAATATGGCAGTGTGGTTTTGAACTTTTATATAATGGCCTAGATACATTTAAAAGCTTGTGTATTTCTGGTATGAAACTAATCTGTTCTGTGAGATATTACTGGCACAAGTTATAAAACAGACTTATTGCAGGCCTAAAGTATGATAGTTGATATATATTAAAGGCAACCTCCATTGTAAGATTACCCTACCTGCACATGTACTGTGGAAGGCAGCCTTCATTGTAAGATTACCTTACCTGCACATGTACTGCAGAAGGCAGCCTTCATTGTAATATTACCCTACCTGCACATGTACTGTGGAAGGCAGCCTCCATTGTAAGATTACCCTACCTGCACATGCACTGTGGAAGGCAGCCTTCATTGTAAGATTACCCTACCTGCACATGCACTGTGGAAAGCAGCCTTCATTGTAATATTACCCTACCTGCACATGTACTGTGGAAGGCAGCCTTCATTGTCAGATTACCCTACCTGCACATGCACTGTGGAAGGCAGCCTTCATTGTAAGATTACCCTACCTGCACATGCACTGTGGAAGGCAGCCTTTGTTGTAAGATTACCCTACCTGCACATGCACTGTGGAAGGCAGCCTTCATTGTAAGATTACCGTACCTGCACATGCACTGTGGAAGGCAGCCTTCATTGTAAGATTACCCTACCTGCATATGCACTGTGGAAGGCAGCCTTCATTGTAAGATTACCCTACCTGCACATGTACTGTGGAAGGCAGCCTTCATTGTAAGATTACCATACCTGCACATGTACTGTGGAAGGCAGCCTCCATTGTAAGATTACCCTACCTGTACATGTACTGCGGAAGGCAGCCTTCATTGTAAGATTACCCTACCTGCACATGTACTGCGGAAGGCAGCCTCCATTGTAAGATTACCCTACCTGCACATGTACTGTGGAAGGCAGCCTCCATTGTAAGATTACCCTACCTGCACATGTACTGTGGAAGGCAGCCTCCATTGTAAGATTACCCAACCTGCACATGTACTGTGGAAGGCAGCCTTCATTGTAAGATTACCCTACCTGCACATGTACTGTGGAAGGCAGCCTTCATTGTAAGATTACCCTACCTGCACATGTACTGTGGAAGGCAACCTCCATTGTAAGATACCCTACCTGCACATGTACTGTGGAAGGCAGCCTTCATCATAAGATTACCCTACCTGCACATGAACTGTGGAAGGCAGCTTTCATTGTCAGAATACTCTACCTGTACTTGTACTGCGGAAGGCAGCCTTCATTGTAAGATTACCCTACCTGCACATGTACTGTGGAAGGCAGCCTTCATTGTAAGATTACCCTACCTGCACATGTATTGTGGAAGGCAACCTCCATTGTAAGATTACCCTACCTGCACATGTACTGTGGAAGGCAACCTTCATTGTAAGATTACCCTACCTGCACATGTACTGTGGAAAGCAGCCTTCATTGTAAGATTACCGTACCTGCACATGTACTGTGAAAGGCAGCCTTCATTGTAAGATTACCCTACCTGCACATGTACTGTGGAAAGCAGCCTTCATTGTAAGATTACCCTACCTGCACATGTACTGTGGAAAGCAGCCTTCATTGTAAGATTACCCTACCTGCACATGTACTGTGGAAAGCAGCCTTCATTGTAAGATTACCATACCTGCACATGTACTGTGGAAGGCAGCTTTCATTGTAAGATTACCCTACCTGCACATGTACTGCGGAAGGCAGCCTTCATTGTAAGATTACCCTACCTGCACATGTACTGCGGAAGGCAGCTTTCATTGTAAGATTACCCTACCTGTACATGTACTGTGGAAGGCAGCCTTCATTGTATGATTACCCTACCTGCACATGAACTGCGGAAGGCAGCCTCCATCGCAAGATTACCCTACCTGCACATGTACTGTGGAAGGCAGCTTTCATTGTAAGATTACCCTACCTGTACATGTACTGTGGAAGGCAGCCTTCATAGTATGATTACCCTACCTGCACATGAGCTGCGGAAGGCAGCCTTCATTGTAAGATTACCCTACCTGCACATGTACTGTGAAAGGCAGCCTCCATTGTAAGATTACCCTACCTGCACATGTACTGTAGAAGGCAGCCTTCATTGTAAGATTAACCTACCTGCACATGCACTGTGAAAGGCAGCCTTCATCGTCAGATTACCCTACCTGCACATGTACTGTGGAAGGCAGCCTTCATTGTAAGATTACCCTACCTGCACATGTACTGTGGAAGGCAGCATATATTGTAAGATTACCCTACCTGCACATTTACTGTGGAAGGCAGCCTCCATTGTAAGATTACCCTACCAGCACATGTACTGCGGAAGGCAGCCTTCATTGTAAGATTACCCTACCTGCACATGTACTGTGGAAGGCAGCCTTCATTGTAAGATTACCCTACCTGCACATGTACTGTGGAAGGCAGCCTTTATCGTAAGATTACCCTACCTGCACATGTACTGTGGAAGGCAGCCTTCATTGTAAGATTACCCTACCTGCACATGTACTGTAGAAGGCAGCCTCCATTGTAAGATTACCTTACCTGCACTTGTACTGCGGAAAGCAGCTTTCATTGTAAGATTACCCTACCTGCACATGTACTGCGGAAGGCAGCCTTCATTGTAAGATTACCCTACCTGCACATGCACTGTGGAAGGCAGCCTTCATTGTAAGATTACCCTACCTGCACATGCACTGTGAAAGGCAGCCTCCATTGTAAGATTACCCTACCTGCACATGTACTGTGGAAGGCAGCCTCCATTGTAAGATTACCCTACCTGCACATGTACTGTGGAAGGCAGCCTTCATTGTAAGATTGACCCTACCTGCACATGCACTGTGGAAAGCAGCCTTCATTGTAAGATTACCCTACCTGCACATGTACTGTGGAAGGCAGCCTTCATTGTAAGATTACCCTACCTGCACATGTACTGTGGAAGGCAGCCTTTATTGTAAGATTACCCTACCTGTACATGTACTGTGGAAAGCAGCCTTCATTGTAAGATTACCTTACCTCACTTATTCTGCAGAAGTGCAGCCTTCTTGTAAGATTACCCTACAGCACATGTAACTGCGAAAGGCAACCTCCATTGTAAGATTACCCTACCTGCACATGTACTGTGGAAGGCAGCCTTCATTGTAAGATTACCCTACCTGCACATGCACTGTGGAAAGCAGCCTTCATTGTAAGATTACCTTACCTGCACTTATTCTGCAGAAGGCAGCCTTCATTGTAAGATTACCCTACCAGCACATGTACTGCGAAAGGCAACCTCCATTGTAAGATTACCCTACCTGTACATGTACTGTGGAAAGCAGCCTTCATTGTAAGATTACCGTTACCTACCTGCACATGTACTGTGGAAGGCAGCCTTCATTGTAAGATTACCCTACCTGCACATGTACTGTGGAAGGCAGCCTTCATTGTAAGATTACCCTACCTGCACATGTACTGTGGAAGGCAGCCTTCATTGTAAGATTACCCTACCTGCACATGTACTGCAGAAGGCAGCCTTCATTGTAAGATTGCCATTTACTTGTGGAAGGATAGTGGTCCTACTCAGATTCTCTCTGAGGCTTTCCTTGACCAATTAAAACTAGATATGCCATATATAACCTTAAATGTTTTGAAAATGGTGTTAAACCCCAATGAAAAAATGTTTAATTGCTACCGGCACCTTGTGGCTTAGATGTACAGTAAAACATAATGAATATTCACTTTGAAATCAAATACAAGAAATTTTTCTGTAGAAATAAGCCAACAATTGAAATGGTGTCGATTAAATATTGGATGTGACTAACTGGCTTTATCATGAAGTGTTTGTTTTATAGATTTGAAGAAACTTGACAGATGTGTAAAAGTGTGTTTTTTGTGTATTTATGTATATTTGTATTGAAACTCAACTAAAATTGAAGAGAATGCAAATTATAATACTTATAAATATATTACACTTTGAGAGAAAAACAAAGAAAGACAGAAATAGATAGAGAGAGAGAAAGAGAAAAAAAGAGACTTTTGATAAAAATAAATAATACTGTACAATGTAAGTTTATGTGCTTTATATTTTGTAAATTTAAAGACGTATGCAGGAGTTATTTTGTGATATACATAAACGTACATGTAGAAACTGACTGCAGAATTGACCATGTGCAATGAGGTGTTATACGAAATGGTGGAAGAAAAATGAATAAACTAAACAAACATACACAGATATCGAGTTGTTTTTTCAAAGCCAATGTAGAATTGACACTTAAGTGTATTTTTGTATTGGCCTGTTTTAAGCTCATCTAACCAAAGATCAGGGCTGATGTTGTGTCCATCAGACCGTCTTTAAACTTTGGTTTTTGACATCTTATCTGAAACTTTTGTTAAATTTTACATACTTGTTACATTTGATGTTCTTGTTAGTTTATCAGCAAAATTCAGATCAAATTGAAATCTAGAAACTGTGACATGTAATCCATTAAAGTCAAAGGGAAATAACTCTTGTTATAATTTAAGCAATATTTGATAAGATTTGTTTCCCATACAAAAGCATAATTTGCAGATAAACTCTGCTGATTAAGCAACTATAATTTCGATGTTATGAATATTTCCAAGAATTTTTATGAAGGTTCGAATAAATAAATATTCAGAAATTTAACATTAAAAAGTGTATATCAGGAAAAAATGCTATAAAATATTTAAAAAATAAAATAATTACTGAAATGGATAAAAAGCATCTCATTATTATTAATAAATACAATGCAAATGATTTTATATGTCAAATCCACCAAAACGTGTAAAAATCAATTTTTAAATTGGAGTGGAAAACGAAATCCCCATTCTAAAATAGGCAGCACTTAAATACTGTTTGATGACCTTTTGCAATGTCATTTGGACTCTTTCTAAGATGAAACAGTTTTTACTACCTGTAAACCTGTATGACAGATCAAACTGAAATTAAAATGAAATCACCTGACTCATATTATGTGTCCTAAAATACGTTTTAGTCTAACCTAGGCACGTAGCCCTAGTTAGGAAATCCATTTTGAATATATTATTTTAGCATATTTAAATAGATATCCTTTTTGTAATACGAGGAGTAATGAGTATATATAGGCATGATATATTAGAAAAAGAAATGTTTTTTTGTTTTAGTCAATTTTAAAAATTTGAAAATCCTAATGTATTCCCTTTAATTCAATATCTGTAAAGGGAGATAACTTCAACAGTAGAATTGTAACAGTGTGTGACATTGTAAGTCCCCTACCAATATCTACCGTCTGCCTGGAAAGATCACTTACAAAATATCCAAACTACATTTGTGAACCTTTGCATGTGAATAGAGGGCAATGAGGAGATGATAAAGGTACTTTTTTTCAGTTGGGACAAAAATTGTGGTTGCTATGGCAACAAAATCAGTAAAACTAAAGATACAACCTGGATCCTGTGGTAATACAAGAAGTATCCAAGCTACATTTGAGAAACTTAAGTGGATAGAGAGCAATAAGTCAATAATGCATGTCATTTTATTTTTTCAGTCAAACAAAACTTGTGGTTGCTATGTCAACAAAAATTAAAGACTGGTAGGGGACTCCCTAGCAGTACTACAGTGTCTTGTCTTGTATGTTACAAGACTGTAAATTCATATCTTATATATTTGACAAAATATTTTCTTACATTCTATATTTTTATTCAATTTAATATACTTAATTCATATATGGATCCTTCATGGCTGAGTGGTCCAAGGCGCCGTCTTAAGATCACTCACCTATCACTGCTATAGTCATAGGTTTGAGTGACGCTCATACCAAAAATTTGAGAAAGTATTCCAATTACTTGCGAAAGGATGGTGGTTCTACTTCAATTTATTCTGAGGTCTTCCTCCGCCAATAAAACGGTATGCCATATTTAACCTGAAATGTGTTGGAGGTGGTGTTAAACCCTCATTCTTTCATATATAGATTTCTTATCATTTCTCACCATATTTTATTTAAGAATTCCTTTCATAGCAAATAACTTTTTGTCCTGCAAGAGTGAGGCAAGGTTTTTTCCATAAGAGGCGAAGATGTCCCCCCCCCCCCCCCCCCCCCCCCCACCACTTTTTTATAGCCTCTACCAGCAAGTAGAGCATCAACATGCTTGCAAGAGTCCCTTGTATGAAGAATTACAGTGCAATGTGGTATTAAGTAACTAATGCAACAACAATTCTGTTTGCTTCTCTGTTTAATCATGTCATACACATTTATGAGTCTGTCGTAATGTGATATCATTCAAGGCCTTCCTTTACTGGTCAGTTTGTTAAAGGTCAGGTACGTCCAGCTCCCCATCCACGAAATATAACAGTGTTAATACCAGTCTTAAAGAATCTACAAATATGTAAAAATTTTATGATGAATAGTTTTATAATATTCTTTTCCACATGTTCATTAGACTTCTGACTTCAAAAATTAATTCAATAATGCTATTTATATGAAGCTGCACTATTTTCAGAATAAATTAAAACAACAATAATGTTTACTGTACAACAGTTTGATTTTTATGGATAAATTTCTCTCTTAGTTTACATGTATGTGTATGTGTGTATATGTACAATTATCTGTCTCTCTCTATATATATATTGTACATGTAAATTGTGAATTTACATCTAATAAGATCCCAAAATCAGAAATACCGTGTTGCAAAATTATTATCTCCCTTTGTGTGTATACACATATATGTATATGTATTGAATTGTGAGTGTATGGACACACACACACACACACACACACACACACACACACACACATATGTATATGTTTTATATGTATTGAATTGTGAGTGTATGTATATATACATAGTTTACATACACATATGTATTGAATTGTGAGTGAATGTATATATACATAGTTTACATACACATATGTATTGAATTGTGAGTGTATGTATATATACATAGTTTACATACACATATGTATTGAATTGTGAGTGCACACACACACACACACACACACACACACACACACGTATATGTATTATATGTATTGAATTGTGAGTGTATGTATGTACATACACATTTATGTATATGTAACATATGTATTGAATTGTGAGTGTATGTATATATACACATATATGTGAGTTCAATCCTCTGCCACAGCTATAGGTGGTGTCCTTGAGCAAAAGACTTTATTCGCATATAGTTAGTTCAGATTCTACCCAGGAAGACCTTGAGCATGATTTATCTCAGTTGTAAAAACTTGTTTCACTCTCAAGGTAAACTAAATAAGTTTACCCCCCCATCCACACTAAAACAACAACAACAACAACAACAACAACAGAACCTCACATTTTTATTAAACAATGAAACCATGCAGTGAAGTTCTCTTGTCATTACTTTATACACATGACATATATTTATTGTTTACTATACTGTTGTGTTTTTGTAACAGTACTATAACATAAACATTGGTACATGTAAACCACATATAACTTACAGTGGGAAGACAGAGGTCTTTGGCTGGCAAAATGTCTTCAACTGCCAACACCTAAAATAGGCAAAAACAGGTGACTGTTTATTTGTACAATTAGTCCTCCATAACAATAATATTACCTAGTTTCATTACAATCAAGACAATAATAAGTTTGTTTGGTGGGATGTGCTTATTAATAATGAAGACAAGATCTGGTGTGGGATGTGCTTATCAACAATGAAGACAAGCTCACATGTGGGATGTGCTTATTAATAATGAAGACAAGCTCACATGTGGGATGTGCTTATTAATAACGAAGACAAGCTCACATGTGAGATGTGCTTATGAGTAAGGAATATAAACTCTGATGTGGGATGTGCTTATTAATAATGAAGACAATCTCTGGTGTGGGATGTGCTTATTAATAATGAAGACAAACTCTGATGTCTGATGTGCTGTTTAATAATGAAGACAGGTTCTGGTATTGGATGTGCTCATTAATGATATCGACAAGCTCTCATGTGGGATGTTCTTATTAATAATGAAGACAAGCTCTGATGTGGAATGTGCTGATTAATAATGAAGACAAGCTCTGATGTGGAATGTGCTGATTAATAATGAAGACATGCTCACATTTGGAATGTGCTCATTAATAATGAAGACAAGCTTTTGTGTTGGATGTGCTTATTAATAATGAAGACAGGCTCACAATTGGTATGTGCTTATTAATAATGAAGACAGGCTCACAACTGGGATGTGCTTATTAATAATGAAGATAAGCTCTGACGTGGGATGTGCTTATTAATAATGAAGATAAGCTCTGACGTGGGATGTGCTTATTAATAATGAAGACAGGCTGTGATATGGGATGCGCTTATTAATAATGAAGACAAGCTCTGATGTGAGATGAGCTTATTAATAATGAAGACAAGCTCTGGTGTGGGATGTGCCCATTTATAATGAAGACAACTCTAATGTAGAATGTGCTCATTTATAATGAAGACAACTCTAATGTAGAATGTGCTTATTAATAATGAAGACAGGTTCTGATATGGGATGTGCTTATTAATAATGAAGACAAGCTCTGGTGAGGGAAGTGCTTATTAATAATGAAGACAAGCTTTGGTGTGAGATGTACTTGTTACTAATGAAGACATACTCTGATATGAGATGTGCTTATTACTATTAACTCAAGATCTTGTTTGGGATATGTTTATTAATAATGAAGACAAACTCTGATGTCTGATGTGCTGTTTAATAATGAAGACAGGTTCTGGTATTGGATGTGCTCATTAATGATATCGACAAGCTCTCATGTGGGATGTTCTTATTAATAATGAAGACAAGCTCTGATGTGGAATGTGCTGATTAATAATGAAGACATGCTCACATTTGGGATGTGCTTATTAATAATGAAGACAGGCTCACAACTGGGATGTGCTTATTAATAATGAAGATAAGCTCTGACGTGGGATGTGCTTATTAATAATGAAGACAGGCTGTGATATGGGATGCGCTTATTAATAATGAAGACAAGCTCTGATGTGAGATGAGCTTATTAATAATGAAGATAAGCTCTGGTGTGGGATGTGCTCATTTATAATGAAGACAACTCTAATGTAGAATGTGCTCATTTATAATGAAGACAACTCTAATGTAGAATGTGCTTATTAATAATGAAGACAGGTTCTGATATGGGATGTGCTTATTAATAATGAAGACAAGCTCTGGTGAGGGAAGTGCTTATTAATAATGAAGACAAGCTTTGGTGTGAGATGTACTTGTTACTAATGAAGACATACTCTGATATGAGATGTGCTTATTACTATTAACTCAAGATCTTGTTTGGGATATGTTTATTAATAATGAAGACAAACTCTGATGTCTGATGTGCTGTTTAATAATGAAGACAGGTTCTGGTATTGGATGTGCTCATTAATGATATCGACAAGCTCTCATGTGGGATGTTCTTATTAATAATGAAGACAAGCTCTGATGTAGAATGTGCTTATTAATAATAAAGACAGGTTCTGATATGGGATGTTCTTATTAATAATGAAGACAAGCTCACAACTAGGATGTGCTTATTAATAATGAAGATAAGCTCTGACGTGGGATGTGCTGTTTAATAATGAAGACAGGCTCTGGTATTGGATGTGCTCATTAATGATATAGACAAGCTCTAATGTGGGATGTGCTTAATAATAATGAAGACAGGTTCTGATGTGGGATGTACTTATTTATAATGAAGACAAGCTCTGATGTGGAATGTGCTGATTAATAATCAAGACATGCTCACATATGGGATGTGCTCATTAATAATTAAGACAAGCTCTTGTGTGGGATGTACTTACTAATAACAAAGACAAGCCCTTGTGTGGAATGTGCTGATTAATAATGAAGACAGGCTCATATTTGGGATGTGCTTATTAATAATGAAGACAAGCTCTAATGCAGGATATGCTGATTAAAAATGAAGACAAGCTCTGATGTTGGATGAACTTATTGATAATGATGACAGGATCTGAAGTGGGATGGGCTTATTAATAAAGAAGACAACTTCTATTAGTAATGAACTTAACTAAGAACCGACACAGACTCGGCACAGAAACTGCTATTAGTAATGAACTTAACTAAGAACCGACACATACTCGGCACAGAAACTTCTTTTAGTAATGAACTTAACTCAGAACCGACACAGACTCGGCACAGAAACTTCTATTAGTAATGAACTTAACTCAGCACCGACACAGACTCGGCACAGAAACTTCTATTAGTAATGAACTTAATAGAGAACCGACACATACTCGGCACAGAAACTTCTATTTGTAATGAACTTAACTCAGCACCGACACAGACTCGGCACAGAAACTGCTATTAGTAATGAACTTAATAGAGAACCGACACAGACTTGGCACAGAAACTGCTATTAGTAATGAACTTAACTAAGAACCGACACAGACTTGGCACAGAAACTTCTATTAGTAATGAACTTAACTAAGAACCGACACAGACTCGGCACAGAAACTGCTATTAGTAATGAACTTAACTAAGAACCGACATAGACTCGGCACAGAAACTGCTATTAGTAATGAACTTAACTAAGAACCGACACAGACTCGGCACAGAAACTGCTATTAGTAATGAACTTAACTAAGAACCGACACAGACTCGGCACAGAAACTTCTATAAGTAATGAACTTAATAGAGAACCGACACATACTCGGCACAGAAACTTCTATTTGTAATGAACTTAACTCAGCACCGACACAGACTCGGCACAGAAACTGCTATTAGTAATGAACTTAATAGAAAACCGACACATACTCGGCACAGAAACTGCTATTAGTAATGAACTTCACTAAGAACCGACACAGACATAGCACAGAAACTGCTATTAGTAATGAACTTAACTAAGAACCGACACAGACTCGGCACAGAAACTGCTATTAGTAATGAACTTAACTAAGAACCGACACAGACTCGGCACAGAAACTGCTATTAGTAATGAACTTAACTAAGAACCGACACAGACTCGGCACAGAAACTGCTATTAGTAATGAACTTAACTAAGAACCGACACAGACTCGGCACAGAAACTTCTATTAGTAATGAACTTAATAGAGAACCGACACAGACTCGGCACAGAAACTGCTATTAGTAATGAACTTAACTAAGAACCGACACAGCAGACTCGGCACAGAAACTTCTATCAGTAATGAACTTAATAGAGAACCGACACAGACTCGGCACAGAAACTTCTATTAGTAATGAACTTAACTCAGCACCGACACAGACTCGGCACAGAAACTGCTATTAGTAATGAACTTAATAGAGAACCGACACAGACTTAGCACAGAAACTGCTATTAGTAATGAACTTAACTCAGCACCGACACAGACTCGGCACAGAAACTGCTATTAGTAATGAACTTAACTAAGAACCGACACAGACTTAGCACAGAAACTGCTATTAGTAAGTAATTAACTTAACTAAGAACCGACACAGACTCGGCACAGAAACTGCTATTAGTAATGAACTTAACTAAGAACCGACACAGACTCGGCACAGAAACTGCTATTAGTAATGAACTTAACTCAGCTACGACACAGACTCGGCACGGACACTTTTGTTACTAATGAAATTAACTGAGAACCGACACAGATTCGGCACGGAAACTTCCATTAATAATGAACTTAAATGAGAACTGACAAAGACTCGGCACGGAAACTTCTATTAGTTATATACTTAACTCAGCACCGACACAGACTCAGCACAGAAACTTCGAGTAGTAATAAACTTAACTAAAGCACGACACAGAAACTTCTATTAGTAATGAACTTAACTAAAGCACGACACAGACTCGGCATGGAAACTTCTATAAGTAATGAACTTAACTCATCACCGACACAGACTCGGCACGGAAACTTCGATTAGTAATGAACTTAACTGAGAACCGACACAGACTCGGCACGGAAATTCTATTAGTTATGAACTTAACTCAGCACCGACACAGACTCGGCACAGAAAATTCTATTAGTAATGAACTTAACTAAAGCACCGACACAGACACAGCACGGCACAGAAACTTCTATTAGTTTTAAACTTAACCCAGCACCGACACAGACTCGGCACGGAAACTTCGATTAGTAATGAACTTAACTGAGAACCGACACAGACTCGGCACGGAAATTCTATTAGTTATGAACTTAACTCAGCACCAACACAGACTCAGTACAGAAACTTCTATTAGTAATGAACTTAACTCAAGCATCGACACAGACTCGACAAAGAAACTTCTATAAGTAATGAACTAAACTCAGCAAGGACACAGACTTGGCATAGAAACTTCTATTAGTAATGAACTGAACTAAAGCACCGACGCAGACTCGGCACAGAAATTTTATTAGTAATGAACATAACTAAAGCACCGACACAGACTCGGCACATAAACTTCTATAAGTAATGAACTGAACTCAGCTACCGACAGCGACTCGGCACAGAAATTTCTATTAGTAAAGAACTTAACTGAGAACTGACACAGACTCGGCACATAAACTGCTATTAGTGATGAACTTGACTAAGAACAGACACAGACTCGATATAGAAACTTCTATTAGTTGATAACTTAACTCAGCACCGACACAGTCTCGGCACATACATTTCTATTAGTAATGAGATTAACTCAGCACAGACACAGACTCGGCACGGAAACGGTTTTTAGTAATGAACTGAACTCAGCATCGACAAAGACTCGGCACAGAAACTTCTATTAGTTTATAACTTAACTTAGCACCGACAGAGACTCGGCACAGAAACTTCTATTAGTTATGAACTTAACTGAGCACCGACACAGATTCGGCACGGAAACTTTTATTAGTTATGAACTTAACTCAGCTATGACACAGACTCGGCAATGAAACTTCTATTAGTAATGAACTTAACTAAAAATTGACACAGACTCGACAAAGAAACTTCTGTTAGTAATGAACGAAACTCAGCACAGAAACAGACTTGGAACAGAATTTTTTATAAGTAATGAACATAACTAAAGCATCGACAAAGACTCGGCACAGAAACTTCTATTAGTTTATAACTTAACTTAGCACCGACAGAGACTCGGCACAGAAACTTCTATTAGTTATGAACTTAACTGAGCACCGACACAGATTCGGCACGGAAACTTTTATTAGTTATGAACTTAACTCAGCTATGACACAGACTCGGCAATGAAACTTCTATTAGTAATGAACTTAACTAAAAATTGACACAGACTCGACAAAGAAACTTCTGTTAGTAATGAACGAAACTCAGCACAGAAACAGACTTGGAACAGAATTTTTTATAAGTAATGAACATAACTAAAGCACCGACACAGACTCTGCACAAAAACTTCTATTAGTTATGAACTTAACTGAGTACCGACACGGACTCTGCGAGGAAACTTCTATTAGTAATAAACTTAACTGAGAACCGACACAGACTCGGCACAGAAACTGCTATTAGTAATGAACTTAACTGAGAACCGACACAGACTCGGCACAGACATTTCTATTAGTTGATAATTAAACTCAGCGCCGACACAGACTCGGCACAGAAATTTTTATAAGTAATGAACTTGACTCAGCAGCGACACCGACTCGGCACGAAAACTTCTATTAGTAACTGAGCACAGATACAGACTCGGAAAGGAAACTTCGATAGTAATGAACTTAAATGAGAACCGGCAGAAAATCGGCACGAAAAATTCTATTAGTAATGAACTTAACTCAGCACCGACACAGACTTGGCACGGAAACTTCTATTAGTTATGAACTTAACTGAGTACCGACACGGACTCTGCGAGGAAACTTCTATTAGTAATAAACTTAACTGAGAACCGACACAGACTCGGCATAGAAACTGCTATTAGTAATGAACTTAACTGAGAACCGACACAGACTCGGCACAGACATTTCTATTAGTTGATAATTAAACTCAGCGCCGACACAGACTCGGCACAGAAATTTTTATAAGTAATGAACTTGACTCAGCAGCGACACCGACTCGGCACGAAAACTTCTATTAGTAACTGAGCACAGATACAGACTCGGAAAGGAAACTTCGATAGTAATGAACTTAAATGAGAACCGGCAGAAAATCGGCACGAAAAATTCTATTAGTAATGAACTTAACTCAGCACCGACACAGACTCGGCACGGAAACTTCTATAAGTAATGAAATGAACTCAGCAACGACACAGACTCGGCACGGAAACCTCGATTGGTAATGAACTTAACTCAGCACCAACACAGACTCGGCACAGAAACTTCTATTAGTAATAAACTTAACTGAGCACAGACACAGACTCAGCACGGAAACTTCTATTAGTAATGAACTTGACTCAGCACCGACACCGACTCGGCACGGAAACTTCTATTAGTAATGAACTTTACTCAGCACCGACATAGTTCGGCACGGAAACTTTTATTAGTAATGAACTTAACTTAGAACCGACACAGACTCGGCACAGAAACTGCTATTAGTAAGGAACTTGAAGAGAACCGTCACAGACTTAGCACAGAAACTTTTATTTGTTGATAACTTAACTCAGCACCGAAACAGACTCGGCACGGAAACTTCTATTAGTAATGAACTGAACTCAGCATCGACACAGACTCGGCACAGAAATTTCTATTAGTTTATAACTTAACTTAACACCGACAAAGACTCGGCACAGAATCTTCTAATAGTTATGAACTAAACTGAGCACCGACACAGACTCGGCACGGAAACTTCTATTAGTTATGAACTTAACTGAGCACTGACACGAATCGGCACAGAAAGTTCTTTTAGTAATTAACTTAACAAAAGCACCGACACAGACTAGGAATAGAAGTTTCTATTAGTATTGAACTTAACTCAGCACCGACACAGACTCGGCACAAAAACTTTTATAAGTAATGAACTTAACTGAACACCGACACCAACTCGGCACGGAAACTTTTATAAGTAATGAATTTGACTCAGCATCGACACGGACTCGGCACGGACACTTCTATTACTAATGAACTTAACTGAGAACCGAAACACACTCGGCACGGAAACTTCTATTAGTAATGAACTTAACTCAGTACCTACACAGACTAGGCACAGAAACTTCTATAAGTAATGAAATTAACTGAAGTACAGACACAAACTCGGCACGGAAACTTCTGTTAGTTCATCACATAATTCAGCATCAATAGTATACTTAACTGAGCACCGACACAGACTCGGCATGGAAACATGTATTAGTTAAGAACTTAAGTGAGCACCGACACAGACACGGCACATAAACTTCTATTACTAATGAACTGAACTCAGCACCGACACAGAATCGGCACAGAAACTTCTATCAGTATTAAACTTAATTCAGCACCGACACAGACTCGGCATAGAAACTTTATCATTTATAAACTTAACTCAGCACCGACGCAGACTTGGCACAGAAACTTCTATTAGTAATGAACTGAACTAAGCACCGACACAGAATCGGCACAGAAACTCTTATCAGTATTGAACTTAATTCAGCACCGACACAGACTCGGCATAGAAACTTTATCATTTATAAACTTAACTCAGCACCGACACAAACTCGGCACAGAAACATCTATTAGTTTATTACTTAACTCAGGACCGACACAGACTCGGCAAAGAAACTTCTATAAGTAATGAACTTAACTCAGCACTGACAATGACTCCGTACGGCAACTTTTATTAGTAATGTACTTAACTAAAGCACCGACACAGACTCGGCAAGGAAACTTCTATTAGTAAAGAAATTAACTCAGCACCCACACAGCCTCGGCACAGAAACTTTTATTAGTAATGTACTTAACTTAAGCAACGACACATACTCGACAAGGCAACTTCTATTAGTTTATAACTTAACTTAGCACCGACACAGGCTCGGTACAGAAACATCTAATAGTAATGAACTTAACTCAGGACAGAAACAGACTGAGCACAGAAACTTCTATAAGTTATGAAGTGAACTCAGCATCGACACAAACCAGGCACAGAAACATCTATTAGTAATGAACTTAACTCATGGCTGGCACAGACTCGGAACAGAAACTTCTATAAGTAATGAACTTAACTCATGGCTGGCACAGACTCGAAACATAAACTTCTATTAGTAATGAACTGAACTCAGCACCGACAGGGACTCGGCACAGAAACTTCTATTAGTAAAGAACTAAACTGAGAACTGACACAGATTCGGCACATAAACTGCTATTAGTGATGAACTTGACTAAGAACAGACATAGACTCGACACAGAAACTTCTATTAGTTGATTACTTAACTCAGCACCGACACAGACTCGGCACAAAAAATTCTATTAGTAATGAGATTAACTCAGCACAGACACAGACTCGGCACGGAAACGGTTTTTAGTAATGAACTGAACTCAGCATCGACAAAGACTCGGCACAGAAACTTCTATTAGTTTATAACTTAACTTAGCACCGACAGAGACTCGGCACAGAAACTTCTATTAGTTATGAACTTAACTGAGCACCGACACAGATTCGGCACGGAAACTTTTATTAGTTATAAGCCTTACTCAGCACCAACACAGACTCGGCACAGAAACTTTTATTAGTAATAAATTTAACTAAAGCACCGACACAGACTCGGCACAGACATTTCTATTATTAATGAACTGAACTCAACAAAGACACAGACTCGGCACAGAAACTTCTATTAGTAACGAACTTAACTGAGCACCGACACAGAATCGGTACAGACACTTCTATTAGTAATGGATTGAACTAAAGTACCGACACAGACTCAGCACCGAAACAGACTCGGCACGGCACAGAAATAACTATTAGTTCATAACTTAACTCAGCACCGACACAGACTTGGCACGGAAACTTATATTAGTTATGAACTTAACTGAACACCGACAAAGACTCGGCACAAAAACTTCTATAAGTAATGAACTTAACTGAAGTACAGACACAGACTCTGCAAAAAACGTCTGTTAGTAATGAACTTAACTAAGAACCACTACAGACTCGGCACGGAAACTTCTGTTAGTTCATAACATAATTCAGCACCAACACAGAATCGGCACAGAAACTTTTATTAGTAATGAACTTAACTCAGCACCTACACAGACTCTGTACGGAAACTTCTATTAGTAATGAACTGAACTCAGCACCGACACAAACCAGGTACAGAATTTTTTTATTAGTAATGAACTTAACTCAGCACCGACACAGACTCGGCACAGAAACTTCTGTTAGAAGTGAACTTAACTCAGTTCCGACACCGAATCGGCACGAAAACTTCTATTAGTAATGAACTTAACTCAGCACCAACACAGACTCGGCACGGAAACTTCTATTAGTTATGGACTTAACTCAGCATCGACACAAACTCGGCACAGAAACTTTTATTAGTAATGAACCGAACTTAGCACCGACACAGACTCGGCACAGAAATTTCTATTAGTAATATACTTAACTCACCAACGTCACAGACCCGGCACGGAAACTTATATAAGTAATGAACTTAACTGAGTACCGACACAGACTCGGCACGGAAACTTCGATTAGTTATGAACTTAACAAAGCACAGACAGAGACTCTGCACGGAAACATGTAATAGTTATGAACTTAACTGAGCACCGACAAAGACTAGGCACAGACACTTCTATTATTAATGAACTCAACTCAGCACCGACACAGACAACAGAAAATTATATTAGTAATGAACTTAACGAAACCACCGACACAGACTTCGCACAGAAAATTCTATTAGTAATGAATATAACTAAAGTACCGACACAGACTCGGCACAGAAACTTCTATCAGTAATGAACTTAACTCAGCGCCGACACAGACTCGGCACAGAAACTTCTGTTAGAAGTGAACTTAACTCAGTTCCGACACCGAATCGGCACGGAAACTTCTATTAGTTATGGACTTAACTCAGCGCCGACACAAACTCTGCACAGAAACTTCTATTATTAATATACTTAACTCAGCATCGACACAAACTCTGCACAGAAACTTCTATTATTAATATACTTAACTTAGCGCCGACACAGACTCGGCACGGAAACTTCTATTAGTTATGAACTGAACTGAGCACCGACAACGACTCGGCACTGAAACTTCTATACGTTATGGACTTTACTGAGCATAGACACAGACTCTTCACGGAAACATGTATTAGTTAAGAACTTCACTGAGCACAGACAAAGACTAGGCACAGAAACTTCTATTAGTAATGAACTTAACTCAGCAACCACACAGACGCGGCAAATAAACTGACCTAAAGCACCGACACAGACTCGGCACAGAAACTTCTATTAATAATGAACTTAATTAAAGCATCGACACAGACTCGGCACAGAAACTTTAATAGCAATAAAGTTAACTAAAGCACCGACACAGACTCGGCACAGAAAATTCTATTAGTAATGAACTTAACTCAGCACCGACACAGAATCGGTACAGAAACTTCTATTAGTAATGAACAGAACTAAAATACCGACACAGACTCGGCACAGACATTTCTATTAGTAATGAACTTAACTCAGCACCGGTACAGATTCGGCGCAGAAACATCTATTAGTTTATAACATAACTCAGCACCGACACAGATTCGGCACAGAAACTTCTATTTGTAATGAACTTAATTCAGCACCGCCACAGACTCGGCACAGAGACTTCTATCAGTTATGAACTGAACTCAGCACCGACACAAACTATGCGCAGAAACTTCTATTAGTAATGAACTTGACTCAGCACCGACACCGACTCGGCAAAGAAATTCCTATTAGTAATGAACGGAACTAAAGCATCGACACAGACTCGGCGCAGAAACTTCTATAAGTAATGAACTTAACTCAGCACCGGTACAGATTCGGCGCAGAAACATCTATTAGTTTATAACATAACTCAGCACCGACACAGATTCGGCACAGAAACTTCTATTTGTAATGAACTTAATTCAGCACCGCCACAGACTCGGCACAGAGACTTCTATCAGTTATGAACTGAACTCAGCACCGACACAAACTATGCGCAGAAACTTCTATTAGTAATGAACTTGACTCAGCACCGACACCGACTCGGCAAAGAAATTCCTATTAGTAATAAACTGAACTAAAGCCCCGACACAGACTCGGCACAGAAACTTCTATTATTAATGAACTTAATTAAAGCATCGACACAGACTCGTCACAGAAACTTTTATAGTAATAAAGTTAACTAAAGCACCGACACAGACTCGGCACAGAAAATTTTATTAGTAATGAACTTAACTCAGCACCGACACAGAATCGGCACAGAAACGTCTATTAGTAATTAAATTGACTCAGCACCGACACCGACTCGACACGGAATCTTCTATTAGTACTGAATTTAAGTCAGAAACGACACAGACTTGGCACGGAATCTTCTATTAGTAATGAACTGAACTCAGCACCGACACAGACTCGGCACGGAAACTATCTTTTAATAATGAACTTAACTAAAGCACCGACACAGGCTCGGCAAAGAAACTTCTATTAGTAATGAACTTAAATCAGCACCGACATAGACACGGCACAGAAACTTCTATTAGTAATAAACTGAACTAAAGTACCGACACAGACTCGGCACAGAAATTTCTATTAGTAATGAACAGAACTAAAGCACCGACATAGACTGGGCGCAGAAACTTCTATAAGTAATGAACTTAACTCAGCACCGACACAGACTCGGCACAAAAAATTCTATTGGTAATGAACTTAATTCAGCACCGACACAGCCTCGGCACAGAGACTTCTATAAGTTATGAACTGAACTCAGCACCAACCCAAACCAGGCACAGAAAATTCTATTAGTAATGAACTTAACTCAACGCCGTCACAGACGCGGCACAGAAACTTCTATTAATAATATACTTAACTCAACAACGACACAGACTCGGCATGGGAACTTCTATTAGTTATGAATTTAACTGAGCACCGTCACAGACTTGGGACAAAAACTTATATTATTTATGAACTTAACTGAGCACAGACGCAGACTCGGCACAAAAACTTCTATTAGTAATACACTTAACTCAGCACCGACAGAGAGTCGGCTTGGAAACTTCTATTAGTTGACAACTTAACTCAGCACCGACACAGACCCGGCACAGAAACTTCTATTAGTTATGAACTTAACTCAGCACCGACACAAACTCGGCACAGAAACTTCTATTAGTAATGAACTTAACTCAGGACCGACACAGACTCGGCACAGAAACTTCTATTAGTTTATAAATTAACTCAGCACCGGCACAGACTCGGCACGGAAACTTCTATCAATAATGAACTTGACTCAGCACCGACACCTACTCGGCACAGAAACTTCTATTAGTAATTAACTGAACGGAGAACCGACACAGACTCGGCACGGAAAATTCAATTATGTTATGTTCTTGAAAATATTCGTGAATTTTGCTTTCTTTATTGCACAATTGTATAAATTGCATGTTATCATGTTGAAATTTCTTTATTGGAGGAAATAAAGATATTTATATGTTAAACAGCAATTTCACCTATTAGGTTATACCGATTTATTTTAGCTCGATTGCGAATAAAGCTTAAAGCTAATTTGAACGGCTCTCTAGGTAGAATCCATAAGTGGATCCAGGAATTTTCGTTATGGGGAGTGCAATGAAGACCACATAAATCCTAAGTTAAAAGGGGGATCAGTACTGAGTATTGCTTTTTAACGAAGTATCGTGTCTAACCGGTGATCGCCTCTGCAACCTCTTGCGTGAGCACCTAACACCATATTCACTTCACTACCGCCAGTTTAATTTCAGCAATTTATCGAAATTCATTGTCGTCTCACCTGCATTAATGCCATAGGTTGTAATTTCTATTTGGAGCACCGTGGAACCAAACGAGGTGTTTTTTATATTTTCACCGAAAAAATGAACATAACCATACACTGACATAACTATATCCATTTCCGAACACTTCCGTCCATGCTCTGAGCAATGACGGCCGCGTCATAGATAACATAACCCACGCGAACCCCAATCTAAAATCACGAATCCGCCCCTGATGGGAGAACCGATTATATAACTTGGAAGAGATCTTGATAAGAAAGTAAAAAGAGGCGGTTTAAAATAAGAGGAAGTGTGACGATCCATTTTTTATCAAAATATGACTGAAATCAAGGACTTATATAGAAGAATAGGAAACTTGCATCTCTCTACCAATGACTTATATAGAAGGATAGGAAACATGCATCTCTCTACCAATGACTTTAATAGAAGGATAGGAAACATGCATCTCTCTACCAATGACTTATATAGAAGGATAAGAAACTTACATCTCTCTACCAAGGACTTATATAGAAGGATAGGAACATGCATCTCTCTACCAATGACTTATATAGAAGGATACGAAACTTGCATTTCTCTACCAATGAATTATATAGAAGGATAGGAAACATGCATCTCTCTACCAATGACTTATATAGAAGGATAAGAAACTTGCATCTCTCTACCAAGGACTTATATAAAAGGATAGGAAACTAGCATCTCTCTACCAAGGACTTATACAAAAGGATAGGAAACTAGCATCTCTCTACCAAGGACTTAATATATAAAAGGATAAACAACATGCATCTCTCTACCAAGGACTTATATAAAAGGATAGGAAACTAGCATCTCTCTACCAAGGACTTATATAGAAAGATAAGAAACTTGCATCTCTCTGCCAAGAACTTATATAGAAGGATAGGAACTTGCATCTCTCTGCAATTGACTTATATAGAAGGATAGGAAAGTTGTATCTCTATACCAAAGACTTATATAGAAGGATAGGACACTTGCATCTCACTACCAAGGACTTGTCTCTGTATAAGTGCTGAAATGAATGAAGAATAAGGGGACTTCGTGGCCGAGTGGATTGATTTGAAATGTTTCGCATCTTGGTTATACATGTACTTCATTGGTCTTAATTTTTGTTCTTTATAAACGTAGGTTGCGATTGACCAGTAGATAATTTCACAGCATTCTGATAAACGTGTCAGTTATATGTGTATCAAATATGTTCTCTGAGCATGTTAAGGTAATGTAGAAATATATAATTTTATGATATAAATAATAGGACATGATACACAAATATATGCATGTGTGTATCATTCAAAAATCTCCGTGGGAAGTCCTCTTGTGCCGTGGTCAAGTGGTCCATGTTGCTGTACCAAGGTCATTCACCTCTCACAACTGACGTTGTGAGTTTAAGTCTCATTCGTTACAAAGCAGTTCTACGCAGTCGTTCATGCATATGACTTGTGAGATGTTTTACACCAGAAGTACAGGTTGTCAAATATGACCTGTTATGCATTACATTGGCCTTTATTCCAATTTATGAAAACCTCTGTGGTCAATATTTATTACCGTAAGCGTAATACTCGTGTGTGGTTGGGGATTCACCCAACCACTTCAATGTTATGTTGGGGGGCAGCATATACGTTGCTCCTACCCCCAATATTTTAATAAAACAGGAGGCCCATGAGCCTTAATGGTCACCTGATTATCAAAACAAACATTCATATAAGTATTCAGTCATAAGAAATAACGTTTTTTGTTATTTTCCCTTATATAGATTTAGTAAAGTAGGCCCCACCACCGGGGCCAAATCTTGAGACTCAGTGTCATGAAATTCATAACTTATATGAAGGACACATAGGCGTTAATAATCATGCTTACAGTCTTTCTGATAGCAAGAAGAAGATTTCAAAGTTTACCATGAATCTGACTGTTTTGGTCCCACCTCCCAGGCCACAGGGGGGACCATGTTATTCACAATTTTGGTTCACCCTTAGGTACCAAAGCTGCATACATTTCGTTAAAACTTGAGCTTACGATTTCTTTAGAAGAAGTCGAAAATGTCAGTTGTTTACGGATGCACTAAATTGTTTAGGCCCCACCCAAGGTCCAAACCGTAAGACCCAGGGACATGCAATTCATAATTTGTATAAAGGACCCAAATTTGCAAATAATCATGGTCACCATTTGTTTCCCTTCCCAGTGCTTTCTTTATTAAGAAAACAGTTTTTAAAGTGTACTTTGAATTCACTGTTTTGGCCCCACCCCAATGCCCCAGAGGGATGGGGACAATGTTATTCACAATTTTGATTCAACCTTAGGTGCAAAAAGTGCATACAACATTTCATTACGATTGAGCTTACGGTTTTTGAGAAGAAGACGAAAATATCAATTGTTTACGGACGGACGACGACGGACAAAAGGCGATCTCAAATGTCCCTTGAGACAAAGTCTCAGGTGACCTAAAATATATAACGGTCACACAAATACCAAACACCTTATTTGCATCCATACTTTTGTCCTAAAACCTCGCTTAAATACAGCATTTGGTGTTTAAATGCAAAATGAAATACAAAGGGGCCCCCAGCCCCATTCAACACTATCCTTAACATTTTGATTATGAACGACGCATCTGGTTAGAAACCCAGTGGAGGTTTACTTTTATAATCTTGTAGATGTATGTGGGTTTCATAACAACATATTGAAGTAACGACCATTTTTTCAACTGAAAATCTCACTAAAATGCAGCATTTGGTTTTAAAGATATGAACATTATCCGCGTGAGGCCCCCTACACCCTCGTTAGCGGGAGGGAATGCCACAATTTCCCCTACGTCTTTGTTTCCAGTGCATAAGATCCCGAGTTTAACACCCGTTGGAGACTCATTTTTTATGTGTATATGTGTGTTGTATGTGTGTGACGTATGTGCGTGCGTGTTCGTAAATAACAAGCATATTTCCTCTATAAAAAAAAGTTTAATATTCACAAAATATTGTGAGTAAATATCAATCATAATTTATCACAAATACTCACTAAGACGCACTCTTTGATGTTCAATATATCGACATTTTCCGGGGGAGGCTAACTACTCCTCCATTAATTGAAACGATACTTCGCCTAAACATAGAGGTCAAATTAACTGTCTTATATTATTTCAAACATGCACTTGAAAGTGTCTTTTTTGCCTGAATGCCTGCCTGCCTGCCTGCCTGACTTAAAATACATACGTCTGTACCACCGTCCACATGAAATAATGGCATCCATCCGTCCGTTCGCCCAATACGAAGCACGGCCGTCATTCTGTCCATCCACCAAACAACCATCCATCCATCCAGTTAACAACGTTTTCCTGTGAATGTTAATCATTACTCAAGCACACCCACCACCGAAAGTAACTAATGAATTTCCAAAATTAATCACCGCGAAGACTGTGGCCGGTCGGCGATTCGAACTCATGACCCCGAGATTGATAGTCAGACGTGCCAACGATTCAGCTTACCGGGGCCCGGTTCCCTGGTAATGTAATATTGCTAACTGATAATAATACTGAAACAAAAAATGATTTGAACATGTTTTAACTCACCTCAGGAGCAGTTCTGCTAGGCGTTACCAGGACACCACAACGTCCACAAGACGACGAAAACCATCCACCAAACGTCCCACATGGAGACAGCAGTAGCAACAGCAGTAGCAGTACCAGTAGCAGCCATACCCGTCACCACATGCACAATTAACCGAGCAACAGACAGCACCATGGTGATTCTAGTCGTAGAGATCTAGCAAAAGTATATGTCTAATCAACTTTAAAATCCGACAACTGTTGATAACGTGTATTTCGAAAACTTGACAACAGATCACCCTGGCCATATCGTTCAGATTTGTATTGTTCGTATGCTTACAAAAAGGCGCGAGAGAAATTAAACGCAGGTGTGATAATAGAGCAACGTAAACAAGTACACGTTTCAAAAATATTAATAAGAATATGTGATTATAATATACCGTTATTACATGCCAAAATTACCTGTTCAAAGCACGAGGGTAACTTGACATGTACCGTTTGATCTATGAATACGGGTATGTGCCAATCGTCCAGTGAATGGATGTGGGGTTTTACGGCGTATTAATACAAAACTATGTTGTATTACTCAAACAGTAAACGATTTTACTCGGTTTGAATATGAATAATTATTCTGAGGTATTGTTAACTAACAAATATCAAGAAGTGATAACGTTTTCTTGAATATATACAAGACAACAGGGCCCAAACATAAATTATCCAATAGCACATAATACAAATGATTTCATTTTAAGAAGGAAATCAAGTTCTTTTTTTACAGAATATGAAATAAAACACTCACTCACAAAACTTAATTGTGTAACGCATGGTATGGTGGTATGAATATATCTAAAGCACTTGACCAGGGTAGGTTCGATCCCCACCGCCACGACTTTGTAGGTATTAGTTAGAAGCGTGTTGCCAGTTGTTTATTGGGTTCTCTATGGATATTATATTAATAAGCTCCTGAATGTATAATTCATAGCTGCAATGGTCATATACCATAGTCAATTATAAAGTGTTATCACATAATCAAATATAAAAAAACATGGCCGACGGTATTAAAATGGAATACGTTTATACAATTATCAATAAAATACAACCTTATCAAAAAGTATTGAATCATTGTTGAAACTACATTATGAAGATAAAGATATCATTGATATTATCGTGTGTCTTACCTGTTATAACCAATGTTTAATTATATGTCTATCGATGTATAATTCATAACTACAATGGTCATATGCGATGGTCAGTTATAAAGTGTAATGACCAATCGATTCACACGTGATACAATTTAAATAAAAAAAAGAGTTTAACAGGTAGAGGGGAAACACAGGGGTTAATAAAATGTTAGTTATATGAAATTTCAGTACCTAACTCAGGGCCGTAGCCAGAGTTTGATTTTCCAGGAGGCACAATCCCAACTTTACTAGGGGTGTCTGGGGGCCATGCTCCCACGCAAAAATATTTAGCTTCTGGTGTGTATTTCCTGCGTTTTTCTGATATTTCAGAGACATTTTAAGCAGTTCAAATCCATAAAACAAACTGCATTTTATATAATTACCCATGTTTTACACTATTATCTTAGTTACACATTGGTAGCTTTTTAGACCCGACATAACAGTACATATCAACGTTTAGTAATACATTGTAAGACAAGTGTTTGTTGTGTATTGTGATACATTCATACTGAAAATAGTAAATGTGAAGGATATGTCATATTTTTGCAAGAGTTATAAATATAAACATGTGGACTTCTACAAATTCTACAGGAGGCAAGTGCCTCCGTTTGCTTCAGCGTGGCTACGGCCCTGTAACTGTCTACGATATACATATGGCATACCTGAAACTTAATATGGTTATATTTTTTCAGGCTAAATTATTTGTTAAGTGAAACAAATATACTGTTGTTCATAGTTGTCCATATATAGCTATATATCTATCTATATCTATATCTATATCTATATCTATATCTATATCTATATATATATCTATATCTATATATATATATATATATATATAAACCTCTCTTCGACCATAACACTTTACAGAGAGAGAGAGAAAGAAATATATATATATATATAGTAAATCGCAACTACGATGGTGAAAAGTCGAAACAACGATAGGTGAAAAGTCGATATCATTTCGACTTTTCACCATCGTTGTTTCGTTATTTCGTAGTTTCGTTGTTTCGACTTTTTACCGTCGTAGTTTTGACTTTTCACTATCGTAGTTTCTAACTTTGAACGTTGGGTTAAACATAAGGTAAGTATTTCATATAAACAAAGTTTAGTTGATATATTTTATCAATACCGTTATATAATTACACCTTTATGTAAATAAATGAATTTGGTTTGCGTATTTTATATATATTGATTACTGCTCTTCTCTTAATAAACCATTAATTACACAATAGATACCGTTGTACACGACAGGTACATGTAGGTATCCGAGATGACCCAACGGGACACCGTACATTCTCAACATTTCATACCGCAACAGTGATCAAGATGTAAAGTGTCCGACCCGCATGCGTAACGTCGTAGGTTTGGCTTGAAATTGAGGTGAGAAGTTTTCAGCTAGGTTTAACGTAAGATCTGGGACAGTTCGCCCAAGTGTCGGAAGGGTATTTGTACGATACGTCTGCGGTATGATAACCTAGTATAGAAGAGCTTAGAATACTGTTTGAAGTAGGCACCATTGTTATGTGTCTGATTTATATTTTTCAAGCGATGCCAAGCATTCAACCTTGAAACCAAATATGATACAATATTTTGAAAATGACATTAAGCACTGAAATGTGCTTAATATATACATTAAAACAAATGTCCCATCCATCCATCCATCCATCCATCCATCCATCCGGTGAAAAGTCGAAACAACGATGGTGTGAAAACGCGAAACTACGACGGTGAAAAGTCGAAACTACGATGGTGAAAAGTCGAAACAACGATGGTGATAACGCGAAACTACGATGGTGAAAACATGAAACAACAATGGTGAAAAGTCTAAACTACGATGGTGAAAACGCGATACAACGATGGTGAAAACGCGAAGCTACGATGGTGAAAACGCAAAACAACGATGGTGAAAAGTCGAATCTACGATGGTGGAAACGCAAAACTACAATTGTGAAAAGTCGAAATTATGAAACAACGAAACAACGATGATGAAAATTCGAAATTATTTCGACTTTTCACCATCGTTGTTTCGACTTTTCACCATCGTTGTTGCGACTTTTCACCATCGTAGTTGCGACTTTTCACCATCGTTGTTTCGACTTTCACCATCGTAGTTTCGTTATTTCGACTTTACTTAGTTCAATAAATATGCCGCGATGGCCCCAACGGGATACCGTAGTTTGGCGATCTTCCCCGAGCGTAAATTTTACCAATATGGGATAAAGCGTTTTCGGAAAATATGTCATGCGATATTTACTCTTTCCTTATTTTCATACGATAAAAAGTACAAAGTTTAACATATTATATACGTGTCGGTCAGTATAGAGGCCTTTAGTGTTGGACAGACGAACACATAAAACTGATTAAAATATCAGTTCCCGGGAAGAAAGCTGGATATATCGGAGCATCCAAAGCTGTTGATGATTCCGAGGAAATGGGAGAATTAATAGATCTGTCAGCCGTGTACCAAGGAAGGAAGCGATTAACCTGTCGCGGGATTCTGTGTAGATTGTTGTGAATACTTGTGTGACACGTGCTTTACACATCACCGTCGGCCCCGGCAGGTTAAACAACATGTCCTACAAGACAAGACGACAATGCCACGACGTAAACCCCTAACAAAAACATCAGATGTAGCCGACGATGAATGTACCGAACATCAAGGCGAGACCGTTAAATTTTACTGCGGGTCATATGACCACCTTGGCTGCGGCACATGTATGACTATTGATCATCGAAGTTGTGACGGTATAATTTATGTTGAAACACATTATGAACATTTAAATACATGTAGGTCATTGGCCGTTATTAATCAGGAAGTAGACAGTCTTGGAAAGAAAGCCGAACAAAATGGAAATGACGTTGAGAAATATCACTCGAATTCTATACAAGAAATAAGACAGTTTAGAAAAGAAATAAACAACGTTTTAGACAAACTTGAAAATGATGCTATCAATGAGGTAAACAAGATTAAAGAAGAAGATAAAGTAATGGTGACATCATTATCTTCCAAAATGGACAAAATCAAATGCATTCTACGATCACGGAGCTAGATGCTTTACACAACTTAAAACGCAATCGGAAACTGTTCGCTACTATGACCAAAGCGAAATACAATATTACTGACCTTAGAGAACGGCGTCAGTCAGATAACGGCCGACAACAAGATACGTAGTTACAGGTTTTAGCCGGAGAACCAGTTGAACGATTTGCTCGAAAATATGAAGTCTATAGGGAGTATACGTTTAAAAGATTGCAATAAAAGTGTTATTATGGAACCTACACAAGGACACATATCACAATGTAAATTGGAGCAAACAGAGACGAACATAAGTGGTTAACAAACACCAACGGAGCGTCCACTGGACATTGAAATAAAACAAACAGCAGTGCCCAGTGACAGTTTTTGAAGCAAAGAAACGATCAACAAACAATAACTGACAAACTCCGAATTGCGACGCACATTTCCGACATCAATGTTCAATCACCAAGTGATACCACGTGCAGCATCACGGGATCAGTACTGTTGCCTGGCAACCAACTCGTCATTGCGGATTTCGATAATAAGAAGATTAGACTAGTAAACACGAAGCAAAATGCAATTATCTCTGAAATACGACTGTCATCAGCACCATGGGACGTTAATAATAATAACAACAGTAAAGTTGCTGTGACAGTGCCAGGGGTGCATATAATACAGTTATTTACACACTTGGTCCCTAGTTACTCGGGAAATACTAATACGGTGTGTATGTCCCCCGGTTGCCAGAGTGTAAACGGTGTACAACCCCGTTTAAACTGTCTCGTACACTTTTACACACGTGGTCCCCGGTTACTCGGTAAATACTGATACGATGTGTATGTCCCCGGTTGCCAGAGTGTGTAAACGGTGTGCGTCCCCGGTTAGAGTAAAAAAATATCATTAGTCACTATTTTAACAATAGACAACTTTTTGAGCCTGGAACGTTTTAAGGGGTGCTAAACTTGATAATAAACGTTAACATTTTAGATCTGGCTCTATTATTAAAGAAGATTAAAAAAGTCCCCAGTTGCCATGAATACATCTGACGTCCCCGGTTGACACCTTTTACAAGTATGTGTGTGTGTGTATGTGTGTGTTTCCACGGACATGATCTAAATATATTTGTTAACAAATGTATAGTTATGACGATGTACTATGTATAAGTCAAATAAAATAAATGTTCTGTTCTATTCTATATAAAACTTGATTTATATCTCGGTTTTAAATGGTTATTCAAACAACATATAAATGTAGTGTAAACATATACAGAGAAATAAGTGCTAGTTAAATATAATTTTACTTGTGAAACAAGTTATTTCAACTTATACAAATACGCTCATCTTCCTGGTTAGAACAAATATTAAGCATATGTGGAAAACACGTCTTCCTTAATGATATAACAATGGCTATGGCAGACGTTCGAACCCACGACCTTCCGACCACGGATCCGATGCTCTACCACAGGACCAACAAAATACACAAAACAAGTATTGTATATGTCAATGTCGAGTCACAAAGGGACAGGGAATTGTAATGAAGGATACATGCAGGACGTTAAGAAAGGTCACGATTATCGATACGTTTTACAATCAGTTAATATATATATACTGAACGGAAAAATTAACCCGCCACGTGACATTTATGTGTCCGATATTTATGTATTTTCTAAAATAATGTCAAAGTGATTTCTTTGAAATTTGGACTTGAATAAGGAAGAACATTTGACTATGTAAAACCAATACATATTTGTCTGTTAATGCCTATACACACTCTAAAAGCGCTATAGTTTAACGAAGATATTGGACATACAAAGTGGCGGGTTAGCTGCCCCATTCGGTAATATGTTAACCATCATCACAGTAGATACCTTATGCTCATACAACAAGCAGCCAGACTGTTCACTCTTGTACAGTGTCTTGTCCAATTTTGTCCAGCTTAGTTTCTTTTTGCCGTGCAATTCTAAAGTTCCATTTTCGGCCACAAGAATGACTTTCCCACCAGCTTTCATTTCATAATCACCACGGGAACTTTTGAAACAAATACTGACATCAACTCTCTAATTATGGGTACATTATGTTATGCTGTCGATAGCAGAAACATAACCACGTGGTACATGTAGTTCACAATAACATACTATAGAACCGATGTATAGAGTAAACAAAAGAAAAAGAAAAACATTATAAAGGCCAGCATCAAAACAATATTTGTTGGTCTCTTTCTATCTGTCAGGTCTGTGTAGGTACTTGTCTTCAATATAATACAAATCATACCAACAATATAATAAACTTACTTATTTATGTAACTGTCTTGATAAAAATAGTGTCTCTAAAAGTTAGAATAGCAGTGGACAGCTTTTTATGAATAGAAGAGGGCACAAACACTTGAATTTATACCAAAAGCGTCCTCTGTGGCCGGGTGATCTTAATCGCTGTCTAAAGATCACTCACTTCTCAATGCTATGGTCTTAGGTTCTAGTAACACAACTTTATTTGAGAAAGTTTGCCAGTTACATGCAGAAGGACGGTGGTTCTCCTCAGATTTATTTTGAGGTCCCTCTGCACCAATAAAACTGGATATGCCATATGTAACCTGAAATAAAGTGAAACTGGCGTTAAACCCAATCAAAAAAGAGAATTTGGATCCAACAAATTTCATCATTCCTAATGGCTAAGACTTGCTCTCAAACAGTAACAGATGACATTTTAGACCATCTACGAAAAAGTAAGACCTTGACAATAAGACGGCCAGCTTGAAAAAAAAACTCATTCCCGAATCGGAACCTACTGCGCCATAATCGTCTTTGAATACTCCTGACACAGCTATGAATACTCCTGACACAGCTATGAATACTCCTGACACAGCTATGAATACTCCTGATACAGCTATGAGTACTCCTGACACAGCAATGAATACCCCTGACATAGCTATGAATATTCCTGACATAGCTATGATGGAGGTCAACGAAGAATATAATTATTCCCCCGCCCGGATTTTACATTGCAGTTCTTTTTATTTACACCATGTGTTTTGGAAACAATTGGATGAAACGATTAGTAGTATTTGTCACTAATGCCTTATTTAAAATTTTATGGCTTCAAAAGTATGCAAAATAGGACATACCAGTTGTTTCTCCTTCAAAAAGACAATCTTCACTTCCAAAATCTATTCTCCCCTCTACGAAGAAATAGTTGACCTGAAGGTTCACCTCTACATCCGGGCTCCAGACTAGTCTGTCGGTAGCTGTTACAGTTATGCTAAATAAATCTGGCGGTGATTCGTCAAAAAGAAACGCTTTCGAAACTAAAACCTTGTCCCTTTAAATAGCTAAAGAAAAAACAGATTGACAAAAAATTCAATAGGAATATTTGATAAGCTGTTGAATATATATGTCAGGTGAAACGTTGCTAAGATGTGTTTTATACGTTCACATTGATGAATTTACACGTCTATATTTTCATATACTATATACATGCTTTTTTTTTGTCTTCATATCTTATATTTAATATTAGCATGTCAACAAAGAACAGATATGTTCGAGAGGCGATTTTCGAGAGGCGGAGTGTCGCATGTCAACAAAGTAAAAGAATGTTCGAGAGGCGATGTGACGCATGTCAACAAAGTACAGATATGTTCGAGAGGCGAACTGTCGTATGTCAACAAAGTACAGGTATGTTCGAGAGGCGATGTGAAGCATGTCAACAAAGTACAGATATGTTCAAGAGGCGAACTGTCGTATGTCAACAAAGTACAGGAATGTTCAAGTGGCTATGTGACGCATGTCAACAAAGTACAGGAATGTTCTAGAGGCGATGTGACGCATGTCAACAAAGTACAGGAATGTTCTAGAGGCGATGTGACGCATGTCAACAAAGTACAGGTATGTTCGAGAGGCGACGTGACGCATGTCAACAAAGTACAGATTTGTTCGAGAGGCGATGTGACGCATGTCAACAAAATACAGGTATGTTCGAGAGACGATGTGACGCATGTCAACAAAGTACAGATGTGTTCGAGAGGCGATATTCGAGAGGCGATTTGTCGCATGTCAACAAAGTACAAATATGTTCGAGAGGCGATGTGACGCATGTCAACAAAGTACAGATATGATCGAGAGGCGATGTGTCGATTGTCAACAATATACAGGTATGTTCGAGAGTCGATGTGACACATGTCAACAAAGTACAGATATGTTCGAGAGTCGATGTCATTAAAGTCGATTTTGTTTTTTCAATGTGTTTTGGACATAATATTTCAATGGAGCCCTATGGGAAATGTAATAGTGGTGTGAGACGTTAAGAGTTATTTAAATACAAAAAAAACAATTATCGAACTTTGCTCATTTAATATCAAAACGTTGCTTTAAATATAATGATTACATTTACCTTCTCAGAACAGTCTTCAAACGTCCGCATCAGCACGGTAGGCAAATTTATGTTGGTGAAAAATGAGATTTGTATATACTTCAGAAATCTCCTCGGTTACTCATTCCGTCAGCTGACTTTCGCATGAAGACTTTAGCACAAAAATAAGCACAAACGCCTCGGTGATCTAACGGCGATTTGTCTCTTAATCTGTCACCTGTTATTTCGATGGACCCGTATTGGATATTGGATTAGGACATATTATCAAGTATATATTTGCGGACAGATTTTTTCATAGATTGCACTTTTATCTAGTTCAAATCTGCAATATCAATATAATTAAGTATAAATATATCACATAATTACCAATATTACTTTAAGCATATTACACCTGGTTAGCAATATGATTGAAAATCAAAGATGAAAAGAAAAAAGTACAATTTCAAACATCGTAAGACGCACGCCCACGCGAAATCCTCCGATAAAATTATTATTAAATAACATGTACATTAAGTGCTGTTTGTACTAGTATAGAGTTCAAAAGGGTTATTTTTCGACAATATGTGCACTTGGTGTTGGTGATGTGTATATAAAATATAATCTTTATTAACCTCCAATATTGAAAAGTTACAAACAAAACACGTGAAAAAAGCAACATACAATTATGTAAAAGAAATATAGCATACAATACATCAATACAGTAACACATACATGTACACAGATCTGTTCATACACCAACTCTGACTTGAATCTTGTATGAACAGTTGGAAGAGTTGATGATGTGTACCAACTCTGACTTGAATCTTGTATGAACAGTTGGAAGAGTTGATGATGTGTACCAACTCTGACTTGAATCTTGTATGAACAGTTGGAAGAGTTGATGATGTGTACCAACTCTGACTAGAATTTTGTATGAACAGTTGGAAGAGTTGACTATGTGTACCAACTCTGACTTGAATTTCGTGTGAACTGTAGGAAGAGATGATGATGTGTACCAACTCTGACTTGAATCTCGTGTAAACTGTAGGCTGAGATGATGATGTGTACCAAATCTGACTTGAATCTCGTGTAAACTGTAGGAAGAGTTGATGATGTGTACCAACTCTGACTTGAATCTTGTATGAACAGTTGGAAGAGTTGATGATGTGTACCAACTCTGAACTTGAATCTCGTGTAAACTGTAGGCAGAGATGATGATGTGTACCAACTCTGACTTGAATCACGTGTAAACTGTAGGAAGAGTTAATGATGTGTACCAACTCTGACTTGAATCTCGTGTAAACTGTAGGAAGAGTTGATGATGTTTACCAACTCTGATTTGAATCTCGTGTGAACTGTAGGAAGAGATGATGATGTGTACCAACTCTGACTTGAATCTCGTGTAAACAGTAGGCAGAGATGATGATGTGTACCAACTCTGACTTGAATCTCGTGTAAACTGTAGGAAGAGTTGATGATGTGTACCAACTCGGACTTGAATCTCGTGTAAACTGTAGGCAGAGATGATGATGCGTACCAACTCTGGTTTGAATCTCGTGTAAACTGTAAGAAGAGATGATGATGTGTACCAACTCTGACTTGAATCATGTGTAAACTGTAGGAAGAGATGATGATGTGTACCAACTCTGACTTGAATCTTGTATGAACTGCAGGAAGAGTTGATGATGTGTATCAACTCTGACTTGAATCTTGTATGAACAGTTGGAAGAGTTGACGATGTGTACCAACACTGACTTGAATCTCGTGTGAACTGTAGGAAGAGATGATGATGTGTACCAACTCTGACTTGAATCTCGTGTAAACTGTAGGCAGTGATGATGATGTGTACCAACTCTAACTTGAATCTCGTGTAAACTGTAGGAAGAGTTGATGATGTGTACCAACTCTGACTTGAATCTCGTGTAAACTGTAGGCAGAGATGATGATGCGTACCAACTCTGGCTTGAATATCGTGTAAACTGTAGGAAGAGATGATGATGTGTACCAACTCTGACTTGAATCTCATGTAAACTGTAGGAAGAGTTGATGATGTGTACCAACTCTGACTTGAATCTCATGTAAACTGTAGGAAGAGTTGATGATGTGTACCAACTCTGACTTGAATCTCGTGTAAACTGTAGGCAGGGATGATGATGCGTACCAACTCTGGCTTGAATCTCGTGTAAACTGTAGGAAGAGATGATGATGTGTACCAACTCTGACTTGAATCTTGTATGAACTGCAGGAAGAGTTGATGATGTGTACCAACTCTGACTTGAATCTTGTATGAACAGTTGGAAGAGTTGATGATGTGTACCAACTCTGACTTGAATCTTATTTGAACAGTTGGAAGAGTTGATGATGTGTACCAACTCTGACTTGAATCTTGTATGAACAGTTGGAAGAGTTGATGATGTGTACCAACTCTGACTTGAATCTCGTGTAAACTGTAGGCAGAGATGATGATGTGTACCAACTGTGACTTGAATCTCGTGTAAACTGTAGGCAGAGATGATGATGTGTACCAACTCTGACTTGAATCTCGTGTAAACTGTAGGCAGAGATGATGATGTGCACCAACTGTGACTTGAATCTCGTGTAAACTGTAGGCAGAGATGATGATGTGTACCAACTCTGACTTGAATCTTGTATGAACTGTAGGAAGAGTTGATGATGTGTACCAACTCTGACTTGAATCTTGTATGAAAAGTTGGAAGAGTTGATGATGTGTACCAACTCTGACTTGAATCTTGTACGAACTGCAGGAAGAGTTGATGATGTGTACCAACTCTGACTTGAATCTCGTGTAAACTGTAGGCAGAGATGATGATGTGTACCAACTGTGACTTGAATCACGTGTAAACTGTAGGAAGAGTTCATGATGTGTACCAACTCTGACATTAATCTCGTGTAAACTGTATGAAGAGTTGATGATGTTTACCAACTCTGACTTGAATCTCGTGTAAACTGTAGGCAGAGATGATGATGTGTACCAACTCTAACTTGAATCTTGTATGGACTGTAGGAAGAGTTGATGAAGTGTACTAACTCTGACTTGAATCTTGTATGAACAGTTGGAAGAGTTGATGATATGTACCAACTCTGATTTGAAGCTTGTACGAACTGCAGGAAGAGTTGATGATGTGTACTAACTCTGACTTGAATCTCGTGTAAACTGTAGGCAGAGATGATGATGTGTACCAACTGTGACTTGAATCACGTGTAAACTGTAGGCAGAGATGATGATGTGTACCAACTCTGACTTGAATCTCGTGTAAACTGTAGGAAGAGTTGATGATGTGTACCAACTCTGACTTGAATCTCGTGTAAACTGTAGGCAGAAATGATAATGTATACCAACTCCGACTTGATTCTCGTGTGAACTGTAGGCAGAGATATTGGTGTGTACTTGAATCTCGTGTAAACTGTAGGAATAGTTGACGATGTTTACCAACTCTGACTTGAATTTCGTGTGAACTGTAGGAAGAGATGATGATGTGTACCAACTCTGACTTGAATCTCGTGTGAACTGTAGGAAGAGTTGATGATGTGTACCAACTCGGACTTGAATCTCGTGTTAATTGTAGGAAGAGTTGATGATGTGTACCAACTCTGACTTGAATCTCGTGTAAACTGTAGGAAGAGTAGATGATGTGTACCAACTCTGACTTGAATCTCGTGTAAACTGTAGGAAGAGTAGATGATGTGTACCAACTCTGACTTAAATCTCGTGTAAACTGTAGGCAGAGATGATGATGTGTACCAAATCTGACTTGAATATCGTGTGAACTGTAGGAAGAGTTGATGATGTGTACTAATTCTGACTTGAATCTCGTGTGAACTGTAGGAATAGTAGATGATGTGTACCAACTCTGACTTGAATCTCGTGTAAACTGTAGGCAGAGATGATGATGTGTACCGACTCTGACTTGAATCTCGTGTAAACTGTACGAAGAGTTAATGATGTTTACCAACTCTGACTTGAATCTCGTGTAAACTGTAGGCAGAGTTGATGATGTGTACCAACTCTGACTTGAATCTCGTGTAAACTGTAGGCAGAGATGATGATGTGTACCAACACTGACTTGAATCTCGTGTGAACTGTAGGCAGAGATGATGATGTGTACCAACTCTGACTTGAATCTCGTGTAAACTGTATCAGAGTTGATGATGTTTACCAACTCTGACTTGAACCTCGTGAAAACTGTAGGCAGAGATGATGATGCGTACCAAATCTGGCTTGAATCTCGTGTAAACTGTATGAAGAGATGAAGATGTGTACCAACTCTGACTTTAATCTCGTGTGAACTGTAGGGAGAGATGATGATGTGTACCAACTCTGACTTGAATCTCGTGTGAACTGTAGGCAGAGATGATGATGTGTACCAACTCTGACTTGAATCTCGTGTAAACTGTACGAAGAGTAGATGATGTGTACCAACTCTGACTTGAATCTAGTGTAAACTGTAGGAAGAGTAGATGATGTGTACCAACTCTGACTTGAATCTCGTGTAAACTGTAGGCAGAGTAGATGATGTGTACCAACTCTGACTTGAATCTCGTGTAAACTGTAGGAAGAGTTGATGATGTATACCAACTCTGACTTGAATCTCGTGTGAATTTTAGGAAGAGTTGATGATGTGTACCAACTCTGACTTGAATTTCGTGTGAACTGTAGGAAGAGTTGATGATGTGTACCAACACTGTCTTGAATTTCGTGTGAACTGTATGAAGAGATGACGATGTGTACCAACTCTGACTTGAATCTCGTGTGAACTGTAGGAAGAGTTGACGATGTGTACCAACTCGGACTTTAATCTCATGTGAACTGTAGGAGGAGTTAATGATGTGTACCAACTCTGACTTTAATCTCGTGTAAACTGTAGGAAGAGTTGATGATGTGTACCAACTCTGACTTGAATCTCGTGTAAACTGTTGGCAGAGATGATGATGTGTACCAACTCTGGCATGAATCTTGGGTAAACTGTAGGAAGAGATGATGATGTGTACCAACTCTGACTTTAATCTCGTGTAAACTGTAGGCAGAGATGATGATGTGTACCAACTCTGACTTGAATCTCGTGTGAACTGTAGGCAGAGATGATGATGTGTACCAACTCTGACTTGAATCCCGTGTGAACTGTAGGAAGAGTTGTTGATGTGTACCAACTCTGACTTGAATCTCGTGTAAACTGTAGGAAGAGTTGATGATGTGTACCAACTCTGACTTGAATCTTGTGTAAACTGTAGGCAGAGATGATGAAGTGAACCAACTCTGACTTGAATCTCGTGTAAACTGTAGGAAGAGTTGATGATGTGTACCAACTCTGACTTGAATCTTGTGTAAACTGTAGGCAGAGATGATGAAGTGAACCAACTCTGACTTGAATCTCGTGTAAACTGTACGAAGAGTTGATGATGTGTACCAACTCTGACTTGAATCTCGTGTGAACTGTAGGAAGAGTTAATGATGGGTACCAACTCTGACTTGAATTTCCTGTGAACTGTAATAAGAGATGATGATGTGTACCAACTCTGACTTGAATCTCGTGTGAACTGTAGGATGAGTTGACGATGTGTACCAACTCTGACTTGAATCTCGTGTGAACTGTAGGAAGAGTTAACGATGTGTACCAACTCGGACTTTAATCTCGTGTGAACTGTAGGAGGAGTTAATGATGTGTACCAACTCTGACTTGAATCTCGTGTGAAATGTAGGAAGAGATGAAGATGTGTACCAACTCTGACTTGAATCTCGTGTAAACTGTAGGAAGAGTTGATGATGTGTACCAACTCTGACTTGAATCTCGTGTAAACTGTAGGAAGAGTAGATGATGTGTACCAACTCTGACTTGAATCTCGTGTAAACTGTAGGCAGAGTAGATGATGTGTACCAACTCTGACTTGAATCTCGTGTAAACTGTAGGAAGAGTTGATGATGGGTACCAACTCTGACTTGAATTTCCTGTGAACTGTAATAAGAGATGACGATGTGTACCAACTCTGACTTGAATCTCGTGTGAACTGTAGGATGAATTAATGATGGGTACCAACTCTGACTTGAATTTCCTGTGAACTGTAATAAGAGATGATGATGTGTACCAACTCTGACTTGAATCTCGTGTGAACTGTAGGATGAGTTGACGATGTGTACCAACTCTGACTTGAATCTCGTGTGAACTGTAGGAAGAGTTAACGATGTGTACCAACTCGGACTTTAATATCGTGTAAACGGTATGAAGAGTTAATGATGTGTACCAACTCTGACTTGAATCTCGTGTGAAATGTAGGAAGAGATGAAGATGTGTACCAACTCTGACTTGAATCTCGTGTAAACTGTAGGAAGAGTTGATGATGTGTACCAACTCTGACTTGAATCTCGTGTAAACTGTAGGAAGAGTAGATGATGTGTACCAACTCTGACTTGAATCTCGTGTAAACTGTAGGCAGAGTAGATGATGTGTACCAACTCTGACTTGAATCTCGTGTAAACTGTAGGAAGAGTTGATGATGTATACCAACTCTGACTTGAATCTCGTGTGAATTTTAGGAAGAGTTGATGATGTGTACCAACTCTGATTTGAATTTCGTGTGAACTGTAGGAAGAGTTGATGATGTGTACCAACACTGACTTGAATTTCGTGTGAACTGTATGAAGAGATGACGATGTGTACCAACTCTGACTTGAATCTCGTGTGAACTGTAGGAAGAGTTGACGATGTGTACCAACTCGGACTTTAATCTCATGTGAACTGTAGGAGGAGTTAATGATGTGTACCAACTCTGACTTGAATCTCGTGTAAACTGTAGGAAGAGTTGATGATGTGTACCAACTCTGACTTGAATCTCGTGTAAACTGTTGGCAGAGATGATGATGTGTACCAACTCTGGCTTGAATCTCGTGTAAACTGTAGGAAGAGATGATGATGTGTACCAACTCTGACTTTAATCTCGTGTAAACTGTAGGCAGAGATGATGATGTGTACCAACTCTGACTTGAATCTCGTGTGAACTGTAGGCAGAGATGATGATGTGTACCAACTCTGACTTGAATCTCGTGTGAACTGTAGGAAGAGTTGATGATGTGTACCAACTCTGACTTGAATCTCGTGTAAACAGTAGGAAGAGTTGATGATGTGTACCAACTCTGACTTGAATATCGTGTAAACTGTAGGCAGAGATGATGAAGTGTACCAACTCTGACTTGAATCTCGTGTAAACTGTAGGAAGAGTTGATGATGTGTACCAACTCTGACTTGAATTTCGTGTAAACTGTAGGAAGAGTTGATGATGTGTACCAACTCTGACTTAATTCTCGTATGAACTGTAGGAAGAGTTGATGATGTGTACCAACTCTGACTTGAATCTCGTGTAAACGGTATGAAGAGTTAATGATGTGTACCAACTCTGACTTGAATCTCGTGTGAACTGTAGGAAGAGATGAAGATGTGTAACAACTCTGACTTGAATCTCGTGTGAACTGTAGGAAGAGTTGATGATGGGTACCAACTCTGACTTGAATTTCCTGTGAACTGTAATAAGAGATGACGATGTGTACCAACTCTGACTTGAATCTCGTGTGAACTGTAGGATGAGTTGACGATGTGTACCAACTCTGACTTGAATCTCGTGTGAAATGTAGGAAGAGTTAACGATGTGTACCAACTCGGACTTTAATCTCGTGTAAACTGTAGGAGGAGTTAATGATGTGTACCAACTCTGACTTGAATCTCGTGTAAACGGTATGAAGAGTTAATGATGTGTACTAACTCTGACTTGAATCTCGTGTGAAATGTAGGAAGAGATGAAGATGTGTACCAACTCTGACTTGAATCTCGTGTAAACTGTAGGAAGAGTTGATGATGGGTACCAACTCTGACTTGAATTTCGTGTGAACTGTAATAAGAGATGACGATGTGTACCAACTTTGACTTGAATCTCGTGTGAACTGTAGGAAGAGTTGATGATGTGTACCAACACTGACTTGAATCTCGTGTGAACTGTAGGAGGAGTTAATGATGTGTACCAAGTCTGACTTGAATCTCGTGTTAAATGTAGGAAGAGATGATAATGTATACCAAACCCTGACTTGAATCTCGTGTAAACTGTAGGGAGAGATGATGAATTTATACCAACTCTGATTTGAATCTCGTGTTAACTGTAGGAAGAGATGATAATGTATGCCAAACTCTGACTTGAATCTCGTGTAAACTGTAGGGAGAGATGATGAATTCGTACCAACTCTGACTTGAATCTCATATAAACTGTATGAAGAGTTGATGATGTGTACCAACTCTGACTTGAATCTCGTGTGAACTGTAGGACGAGTTAACGATGTGTACCAACTCGGACTTTAATCTCGTGTGAACTGTAGGAGGAGTTAATGATGTGTACCAACTCTGACTTGAATATCGTGTAAACGGTATGAAGAGTTAATGATGTGTACCAACTCTGACTTGAATCTCGTGTGAAATGTAGGAAGAGATGAAGATGTGTACCAACTCTGACTTGAATCTCGTGTAAACTGTAGGAAGAGTTGATGATGTGTACCAACTCTGACTTGAATCTCGTGTAAACTGTAGGAAGAGTAGATGATGTGTACCAACTCTGACTTGAATCTCGTGTAAACTGTAGGCAGAGTAGATGATGTGTACCAACTCTGACTTGAATCTCGTGTAAACTGTAGGAAGAGTTGATGATGTATACCAACTCTGACTTGAATCTCGTGTGAATTTTAGGAAGAGTTGATGATGTGTACCAACTCTGATTTGAATTTCGTGTGAACTGTAGGAAGAGTTGATGATGTGTACCAACACTGACTTGAATTTCGTGTGAACTGTATGAAGAGATGACGATGTGTACCAACTCTGACTTGAATCTCGTGTGAACTGTAGGAAGAGTTGACGATGTGTACCAACTCGGACTTTAATCTCATGTGAACTGTAGGAGGAGTTAATGATGTGTACCAACTCTGACTTGAATCTCGTGTAAACTGTAGGAAGAGTTGATGATGTGTACCAACTCTGACTTGAATCTCGTGTAAACTGTTGGCAGAGATGATGATGTGTACCAACTCTGGCTTGAATCTCGTGTAAACTGTAGGAAGAGATGATGATGTGTACCAACTCTGACTTTAATCTCGTGTAAACTGTAGGCAGAGATGATGATGTGTACCAACTCTGACTTGAATCTCGTGTGAACTGTAGGCAGAGATGATGATGTGTACCAACTCTGACTTGAATCTCGTGTGAACTGTAGGAAGAGTTGATGATGTGTACCAACTCTGACTTAAATCTCGTGTAAACAGTAGGAAGAGTTGATGATGTGTACCAACTCTGACTTGAATATCGTGTAAACTGTAGGCAGAGATGATGAAGTGTACCAACTCTGACTTGAATCTCGTGTAAACTGTAGGAAGAGTTGATGATGTGTACCAACTCTGACTTGAATTTCGTGTAAACTGTAGGAAGAGTTGATGATGTGTACCAACTCTGACTTAATTCTCGTATGAACTGTAGGAAGAGTTGATGATGTGTACCAACTCTGACTTGAATCTCGTGTAAACGGTATGAAGAGTTAATGATGTGTACCAACTCTGACTTGAATCTCGTGTGAACTGTAGGAAGAGATGAAGATGTGTAACAACTCTGACTTGAATCTCGTGTAAACTGTAGGAAGAGTTGATGATGGGTACCAACTCTGACTTGAATTTCCTGTGAACTGTAATAAGAGATGACGATGTGTACCAACTCTGACTTGAATCTCGTGTGAACTGTAGGATGAGTTGACGATGTGTACCAACTCTGACTTGAATCTCGTGTGAAATGTAGGAAGAGTTAACGATGTGTACCAACTCGGACTTTAATCTCGTGTAAACTGTAGGAGGAGTTAATGATGTGTACCAACTCTGACTTGAATCTCGTGTAAACGGTATGAAGAGTTAATGATGTGTACTAACTCTGACTTGAATCTCGTGTGAAATGTAGGAAGAGATGAAGATGTGTACCAACTCTGACTTGAATCTCGTGTAAACTGTAGGAAGAGTTGATGATGGGTACCAACTCTGACTTGAATTTCGTGTGAACTGTAATAAGATATGACGATGTGTACCAACTTTGACTTGAATCTCGTGTGAACTGTAGGAAGAGTTGATGATGTGTACCAACACTGACTTGAATCTCGTGTGAACTGTAGGAGGAGTTAATGATGTGTACCAAGTCTGACTTGAATCTCGTGTTAAATGTAGGAAGAGATGATAATGTATACCAAACCCTGACTTGAATCTCGTGTAAACTGTAGGGAGAGATGATGAATTTATACCAACTCTGATTTGAATCTCGTGTTAACTGTAGGAAGAGATGATAATGTATGCCAAACTCTGACTTGAATCTCGTGTAAACTGTAGGGAGAGATGATGAATTTGTACCAACTCAGACTTGAATCTCATATAAACTGTATGAAGAGTTGATGATGTGTACCAACTCTGACTTGAATCTCGTGTAAACTGTAGGAAGAGTTGATGATGTTTACCAACTCTGACTTGAATCTCGTGTAAACTGTATGAAGAGATGATGATGTGTACCAACTGTGACTTGAATCTCGTGTAAACCGTAGGAAGAGTTGATGATGTGTACCAACTCTGACTTGAATCTCGTGTAAACTGTAGGCAGAAATGATAATGTATACCAACTCCGACTTGATTCTCGTGTGAACTGTAGGCAGAGATATTGATGTGTACTTGAATCTCGTGTAAACTGTAGGAATAGTTGACGATGTGTACCAACTCTGACTTGAATTTCGTGTGAACTGTAGGAAGAGTTGATGATGTGTACCAACTCTGACTTGAATCTCGTGTAAACTGTAGGAAGAGTTGATGATGTTTACCAACTCTGACTTGAATCTCGTGTAAACATGTATGAAGAGATGATGATGTGTACCAACTGTGACTTGAATCTTGTGTAAACTGTATGAAGAGTTGATGATACGTACCAACTCTGACTTGAATCTCGTGTAAACTGTAGGCAGAGATGATGATCTGTACTAACTTTGACTTGAATCTCGTGTAAACTGTAGGCAGAGATGATGATGTGTACCAACTCTGTCTTGAATCTCGTGCGAACTGCTGTAGGAAGAGTTGACGATTTTTTACCAACTCTAACTTGAATCTCGTGTAAACGGTAGGAAGAGTTGATGATATGTACCAACTCCGACTTGAATCTCGTTTAAAATGTAGGCAGAGATGATGATGTGTACCAACTCTGACTTGAATCTCGTGTAAACTATAGGACGAGTTGATGATGTGTACCAACACTGACTTGAATCTCGTGTGAACTGTAGGCAGAGATGATGATGTGTACCAACTCTGACTTGAATGTCGTGTGAACTGTAGAAAGAGTTGATGATGTGTACCAACTCTGACTTGAATCTCGTGTAAACTGTAGGAAGAGTTGATGATGTGTACCAACTCTGACTTGAATCTTGTGTAAACTGTAGGCAGAGATGATGAAGTGTACCAACTCTGACTTGAATCTCGTGTAAACTGTACGAAGTGTTGATGATGTGTACCAACTCTGACTTGAATCTCGTGTAAACTGTAGGAAGAGTTGATGATGTGTACCAACTCTGACTTAATTCTCGTATGAACTGTATGAAGAGTTGATGATGTGTACCAACTCTGACTTGAATCTCGTGTAAACGGTATGAAGAGTTAATGATGTGTACCAACTCTGACTTGAATCTCGTGTGAACTGTAGAAAGAGATGAAGATGTGTAACAACTCTGACTTGAATCTCGTGTGAACTGTAGGAAGAGTTGATGATGGGTACCAACTCTGACTTGAATTTCCTGTGAACTGTAATAAGAGATGACGATGTGTACCAACTCTGACTTGAATCTCGTGTGAACTGTAGGATGAGTTGACGATGTGTACCAACTCTGACTTGAATCTCGTGTGAACTGTAGGAAGAGTTAACGATGTGTACCAACTCGGACTTTAATCTCGTGTGAACTGTAGGAGGAGTTAATGATGTCTACCAACTCTGACTTGAATCTCGTGTAAACGGTATGAAGAGTTAATGATGTGTACCAACTCTGACTTGAATCTCGTGTGAAATGTAGGAAGAGATGAAGATGTGTACCAACTCTGACTTGAATCTCGTGTGAACTGTAGGCAGAGATGATGATGTGTATCAACTCTGACTTGAACCTCGTGTGAACTGTAGGAAGAGTTGATGATGTGTACCAACTCTGACTTGAATCTCGTGTAAACTGTAGGAAGAGTTGATGATGTGTACCAACTCTGACTTGAATCTTGTGTAAACTGTAGGCAGAGATGATGAAGTGTACCAACTCTGACTTGAATCTCGTGTAAACTGTACGAAGAGTTGATGATGTGTACCAACTCTGACTTGAATCTCGTGTAAACTGTAGGAAGAGTTGATGATGTGTACCAACTCTGACTTAATTCTCGTATGAACTGTAGGAAGATTTGATGATGTGTACCAACTCTGACTTAATTCTCGTATGAACTGTAGGAAGAGTTAATGATGTGTACCAACTCTGACTTGAATCTCGTGTAAACGGTATGAAGAGTTAATGATGTGTACCAACTCTGACTTGAATCTCGTGTGAACTGTAGAAAGAGATGAAGATGTGTAACAACTCTGACTTGAATCTCGTGTGAACTGTAGGAAGAGTTGATGATGGGTACCAACTCTGACTTGAATTTCGTGTGAACTGTAATAAGAGATGACGATGTGTACCAACTCTGACTTGAATCTCGTGTGAACTGTAGGATGAGTTGATGATGTGTACCAACTCTGACTTAATTCTCATATGAACTGTAGGAAGAGTTGATGATGTGTACCAACACTGACTTGAATCTCGTGTAAACGGTATGAAGAGTTAATGATGTGTACCAACTCTGACTTGAATCTCGTGTGAACTGTAGGAAGAGATGAAGATGTGTAACAACTCGGACTTTACTCTCGTGTGAACTGTAGGAGGAGTTAATGATGTGTACCAATTCTGACTTGAATCTCGTGTAAACTGTAGGAAGAGTTGATGATGTGTACCAACTCTGACTTGAATTTCGTGTGAACTGTAGGAAGAGTTGATGATGTGTAACAACTCTGAATTGAATCTTATGTGAACTGTAGGAAGAGTTAATGATGTGTACCAACTCTGACTGGAATCTCGTGTAAACTGTAGGAAGAGTTAATGATGTGTACCAACTCTGACTTAAATTTCATGTTAAATGTAGGAAGAGTTGATGATGTGTACTAACTCTGACTTTAATCTCGTGTGAACTGTAGGAAGAGCTGATAATGTATACCAACTCTGACTTGAATCTCATGTGAACTGCAGGAAGAGTTGATGATGCGTACCAACTCTGACTTGAATCTCATGTGAACTGTAGGCAGAGATGATGATGCGTACCAACTCTGACTTGAATCTCGTGTAAACTGTGGAAATATATGATGATGATGTGTACCAACTCTGACTTGAATCTCGTGTGAACTGTTGGAAGAGTTGATGATGTGTACCAACTCTGACTTGAATCTCGAGTAAACTGTAGGAAGAGTTGATGATGTGTACCAACTCTGACTTGAATCTCGTGTAAACTGTAGGCAGAGATGATGATCTGTACCAACTCTGACTTGAATCTCGTGTAAACTGTAGGCAGAGATGATGATGTGTACCAACTCTGACTTGAATCTCGTGTGAACTGTAGGAAGAGTTGATGATATGTACCAACTCCGACTTGAATCTCGATTAAAATGTAGGCAGAGATGATTATGTGTACCAAATCTGACTTGAATCTCGTGTAAACTGTAGGACGAGTTGATGATGTATACCAACACTGACTTGAATCTCGTGTAAACTGTAGGAAGAGTTGATGATATGTACCAACTCCGACTTGAATCTCGTTTAAAATGTAGGCAGAGATGATTATGTGTACCAAATCTGACTTGAATCTCGTGTAAACTGTAGGATGAGTTGATGATGTGTACCAACACTGACTTGAATCTCGTGTGAACTGTAGGAGGAGTTAATGATGTGTACCAACTCTGACTTGAATCTCGTGTTAACTGTAGGAAGAGATGATAATATATACCAAACTCTGACTTGAATCTCGTGTAAACTGTAGGGAGAGAAGATGAATTTGTACCAACTCTGATTTGAATCTCGTGTTAACTGTAGGAAGAGATGATACTGTATACCAAACTCTGACTTGAATCTCGTGTAAACTGTAGGGAGAGATGATGAATTTGTACCAACTCTGACTTGAATCTCATATAAACTGTATGAAGAGTTGATGATGTGTACCAACTCTGACTTGAATCTCGTGTGAACTGTATGAAGAGTTAATGATGGGTACCAACTCTGACTTGAATTTCGTGTGAACTGTAATAAGAGATGACGATGTGTACCAACTCTGACTTGAATCTCGTGTGAACTGCAGGATGAGTTGATGATGTGTACCAACTCTGACTTAATTCTCGTATGAACTGTAGGAAGAGTTGATGATGTGTACCAACTCTGACTTGAATCTCGTGTAAACGGTATGAAGAGTTAATGATGTGTACCAACTCTGACTTGAATCTCGTGTGAACTGTAGGAAGAGATGAAGATGTGTAACAACTCGGACTTTACTCTCGTGTGAACTGTAGGAGGAGTTAATGATGTGTACCAATTCTGACTTGAATCTCGTGTAAACTGTAGGAAGAGTTGATGATGTGTACCAACTCTGACTTGAATTTCGTGTGAACTGTAGGAAGAGCTGATGATGTGTAACAACTCTGAATTGAATCTTATGTGAACTGTAGGAAGAGTTAATGATGTGCACCAACTCTGACTGGAATCTCGTGTAAACTGTAGGAAGAGTTAATGATGTGTACCAACTCTGACTTGAATTTCATGTTAACTGTAGGAAGAGTTGATGATGTGTACTAACTCTGACTTTAATCTCGTGTGAACTGTAGCAAGAGCTGATAATGTATACCAACTCTGACTTGAATCTCATGTGAACTGCAGGAAGAGTTGATGATGCGTACCAACTCTGACTTGAATCTCATGTGAACTGTAGGCAGAGATGATGATGCGTACCAATTATGACTTGAATCTCGTGTAAACTGTAGAAATATATGATGATGATGTGTACCAACTCTGACTTGAATCTCGTGTAAACTGTAGAAAGAGTTGATGATGTGTACCAACTCTGACTTGAATCTCGTGTAAACTGTAGGCAGAGATGATGATCTGTACCAACTCTGACTTGAATCTCGTGTAAACTGTAGGCAGAGATGATGATGTGTACCAACTCTGACTTGAATCTCGTGTGAACTGTAGGAAGAGTTGATGATATGTACCAACTCCGACTTGAATCTCGATTAAAATGTAGGCAGAGATGATTATGTGTACCAAATCTGACTTGAATCTCGTGTAAACTGTAGGACGAGTTGATGATGTGTACCAACACTGACTTGAATCTCGTGTAAACTGTAGGAAGAGTTGATGATATGTACCAACTCCGACTTGAATCTCGTTTAAAATGTAGGCAGAGATGATTATGTGTACCAAATCTGACTTGAATCTCGTGTAAACTGTAGGATGAGTTGATGATGTGTACCAACACTGACTTGAATCTCGTGTGAACTGTAGGAGGAGTTAATGATGTGTACCAACTCTGACTTGAATCTCGTGTTAACTGTAGGAAGAGATGATAATATATACCAAACTCTGACTTGAATCTCGTGTAAACTGTAGGGAGAGAAGATGAATTTGTACCAACTCTGATTTGAATCTCGTGTTAACTGTAGGAAGAGATGATAATGTATACCAAACTCTGACTTGAATCTCGTGTAAACTGTAGGGAGAGATGATGAATTTGTACCAACTCTGACTTGAATCTCATATAAACTGTATGAAGAGTTGATGATGTGTACCAACTCTGACTTGAATCTCGTGTAAACTGTAGGAAGAGTTGATGATGTGTACCAACTCTGACTTGAATCTCGTGTAAACTGTATGAAGAGATGATGATGTGTACCAACTGTGACTTGAATCTTGTGTAAACTGTATGAAGAGTTGATGATACGTATCAACTCTGACTTGAAACTAGTGTAAACTGTAGGCAGAGATGATGATCTGTACTAACTCTGACTTGAATCTCGTGTAAACTGTAGGCAGAGATGATGATGTGTACCAACTCTGACTTGAATCTCGTGTGAACTGCTGTAGGAAGAGTTGACGATTTTTTACCAACTCTGACTTGAATCTCGTGTAAACTGTAGGAAGAGTTGATGATATGTACCAACTCCGACTTGAATCTCGTTTAAAATGTAGGCAGAGATGATGATGTGTACCAACTCTGACTTGAATCTCGTGTAAACTATAGGACGAGTTGATGATGTGTACCAACACTGACTTGAATCTCGTGTAAACTATAGGAAGAGTTGATGATGTGTACCAACTCTGACTTGAATCTCGTGTAAACTTTAGGAAAAGTTAATGATGTGTAACAACTCTGACTTGAATCTCGTGTGAACTGTAGGCAAAGATGATGATGTGTACCAACTCTTACTTGAATCTCGTGTGAACTGTAGGAAGAGTTGATGATGTGTACCAACTCTGACTTGAATCTCGTGTGAACTGTAGAACGATATGATGATGTGTACTAACTCTGACTTAAATCTCGTATAAACTGTATGAAGAGTTGATGATATGTACCAACTCTGACTTGAATCTCGTGTAAACTGTGGGCAGAAATGATAATGTCTACCAACTCCGACTTGATTCTCGTGTGAACTGTAGGCAGAGATATTGATGTGTACTTGAATCTCGTGTAAACTGTAGGAATAGTTGATGATGTGTACCAACTCTGACTTGAATCTCGTGTGAACTGTAAGCAGAGATGATGATGTGTACCAACTCTGACTTGAATCTCGTGTGAACTGTAGGAAGAGTTGATGATTTGTTCAAACTCTGACTTGAATCTCGTTTGAACTGTAGACCGAGATGATGATTTTTCCAACTCTGACTTGAATCTCGTGTGAACTGTAGGCAGAGATGATGATGTTTACCAACTCTGACTTGAATCTCATGTGAACTGTAGGACGAGTTGATAATTTGTACCAACTCTGACTAGAATCTCGTGTAAACTGTAGGAATAGATGATGATGTGTACCAATTTTGGCTTGAATCTCGTGTGAACTGACTTACATTTCGTGTAAACTGTAGGAAGTGTTGATGATATATACCAACTCTGACTTGAATCTCGTGTAAACTGTAGGAATTGTTGATGATGTGTACCAACTCTGACTTGAATCTCGTGTAAACTGTAGGAACAGTTGATGATGTGTACAAAATCTGACTTGAATCAATCTCGTGTGAACTATGGACAGAGATGATGATGTGTACCTACTCTGACTTGAATCTCGTGTAAACTGTAGGAAGAGTTGATAATTTGTACCAACTCTGACTTGAATCTCGTGTAAACTGTAGGAAGAGTTAATGATGTGTACCAACTCTGGCTTGAATCTTGTGTGAACTGGCTTGAATCTCGTGTAAACTGTAGGAAGTGTTGATGATATATACCAACTCTGACTTGAATCTCGTGTAAACTGTAGGAAGTGTTGATGATATGTACCAACTCTGACTTGAATCTCGTGTAAAATGTAGGAGTTGTTGATGAATTTGTACCAACTCTGAGTTGAATCTCGTGTAAACTGTAGGAAGAGTTGATGATTTGTACCAACTCTGATTTGAATCTCGTGTAAACTGTTGGAAGAAATGATGATGTGTACCAACTCTGACTTGAATCTCTTATAGACTGTAGGAAGAGGTGATATGTACCAACTCTGGCTTGAATCTCGTGTGAACTGACTTGAATCTCGTGTAAACTGTAGGAAGTGTTGATGATTTATACCAACTCTGACTTGAATCTCGTGTAAACTGTAGGCAGAGATGATGATCTGTACCAACTCTGACTTGAATCTCGTGTAAACTGTAGGCAGAGATGATGATGTGTACCAACTCTGACTTGAATCTCGTGTAAACTGTAGGAAGAGTTGATGATGTGTACCAACTCTGACTTGAATCTCGTGTAAACTGTAGGAAGTGTTGATGATATATACCAACTCTGACTTGAATCTCGTGTAAACTGTAGGAGTTGTTGATGATATGTACCGACTCTGACTTGAATCTTGTGTTAACTAGAGGAAGAGTTGATGATGTGTACCAACTCTGACTTGAATCTCGTGTAAACTGTAGGAAGAGTTGATGATGTGTACCAACTCTGACTTGAATCTCGTGTAAACTGTTGGAAGAGTTGATGATGTGTAACAACTCTGACTTGAATCTCGTGTAAATTGTAGGAAGAGAAGATAATATGTACCAACTCTGGCTTGAATCTCGTGTGAACTGTCTTGAATCTCGTGTAAACTGTAGGAAGTGTTGATGATATATACCAACTCTGACCTGAATCTCGTGTGAACTGTAAGCAGAGATGATGATGTGTACCAACTCTGGCTTTAATCTCGTGTGAACTGACTTGAATCTCGTGTAAACTGTAGGAATTGTTGATGATATGTACCAACTCTGACTTGAATCTTGTGTTAACTGGAGAAGTTAAGATATGTAGGAATACCTCTATGTTGAAAAATTGTAATGTTGAAAAAAAAATCATTATTTCGTGTAAATATAGTCGTATGAAACATCCAACCGACGATATGCTAATCATATTCTGACTACCTGAAAATGCCAAAATAATACAATATGGGGATGTGTTTGTATTTTTTTGTAAATTAATTGAATATAGTAATTAGAAAAACTACATTTATTTATAATTGTTGTTGTTTATGCGACTCTGTCTATTTTACGCTCAGCAATACATACCAACTTATAACTAATGTTTTATTATATAGCAATGCCGTTTAGCTGACATATACCTCATGCATTTCTTTCCACTCTTTTCTTTACGAACGTTTTACGTACTCTTTGCATTGCTTACATCTGCATTGTTTGCTGTTCAGAGAATTCGTTTATTACGCTGAAGAATGTGAATAAAAACGTTCCAATCACTGTTAAACCATGTTATATTTCTATGTATTATCGTAATTTGATGTTTGCATATGAGAAGTATTAATGTCTCATGTCCATTAAAGAACATTGATGTTAACAATGCATACGTGTTGTTGTTGCTGTCTTGTCGTTGTTGTTGGTATTGCGTTGCTATCTTTGTTGTTATTGGTGATGGTATTGTCTTCCTTTTGTTGTCGTTGTCGTCGTTGCTGGTGTTATTGTAAATGTTGCTGTTGTTATCATGTATCTATTGTTCTTTAATGAGAGCTCTTCACTTATCTCAATGTAAATCTATCGTGGATATTTCTGTAATAAATACATCTTATTTCATTAAGACAAATACATGAAGAAACATCACATTGATAAGTGTACGAACGGTGTCGTCTGGTTTATTGGTAAACGAAATGAGGAGTTAAAAACAATCTGCTCTTTTATCAATAGGTCACAATCCTAACGATTTAGTAATTATTCTAGAATAGTATGTGATATGTGATATCTTGTCCGAGTTCAAGACAAATATAACAATTCTATTATGAGCAAGTTTGTGAAACAAGTTTTTACAACTTAGACAAATCACGCTCGAAGTCTTCCTTGGTAGAACCGGTACTAAGCATATGTGAAAATTGTGTCTTGCTCAAGGACACCAGACATAACCGTGACTGAGGTAAAATCCATGTCCCTCCTATCTCGGCTTTGGTGCTCTACCACTGGACCACGCACTCCACATGTAGAATCCATGTCCCATGTATCTTGGGTTTGGTGCTCTACCACTGGACCACGCACTCCACATGTAGAATCCATGTCCCTCCTATCTCGGGTTTGGTGCTCTACCACTGGACCACGCACACCATATGTAGAATCCATGTAACTCCTATCTCGGGTTTGGTGCTCAACCACTGGGCCACGCACACCACATGTAGAATCCATGTCCCTCCTATCTCGGGTTTGGTGCTCTACCAGTGGACCAAGCACACCACATGTAGAAACCATGTCCCATGTATCTTGGGTTTGGTGCTCTACCACTTGACCACGCACTCCACATGTAGAATCCATGTCCCTCCTGTCTCGGGTTTGGTGCTCTACTACTGGACCACGCACTCCACATGTAAAATCCATGTCCCTCCTATCTCGGGTTTAGTGCTCTACCACTGTACCACGCCATCCACATGTAGAATCCATGTCCCTCCTATCTCGGGTTTGGTGCTCTACCACTGGACCACGCACTCCACATGTAGAATCCATGTCCCTCCTATCTCGGGTTTCGAGCTCTATCACTGGACCACGCACTCCACATGTAGAATCCATGTCCCTCCTATCTCGGGTTTATTGCTCTACCACTGGACCACGCACACCACATGTAGAATCCATGTCCCATGTATCTTGGATTTGGGGCTCTACCACTGTACCACGCACACCACATGTAGAATCCATGTCCCTCCTATCTCGGGTTTGGTGCTCTACCACTGGACCACGCACTCCACATGTAGAATCCATGTCCCTCCTATCTCGGGTTTGGTGCTCTACCACTTGACCACGCACTCCACATGTAGAATCCATGTCCCATGTATCTTGGATTTGGGGCTCTACCACTTGACCACGCACACCACATGTAGAATCCATGTCCCTCCTATCTCGGGTTTGGTGCTCTACCACTGGACCACGCACTCCACATGTAGAATCCATGTCCCTCCTATCTCGGGTTTGGTGCTCTACCACTTGACCACGCACTCCACATGTAGAATCCATGTCCCATGTATCTTGGATTTGGGGCTCTACCACTGTACCACGCACACCACATGTAGAATCCATGTCCCTCCTATCTCGGGTTTGGTGCTCTACCACTTGACCACGCACACCACATGTAGAAACCATGTCCCTCCTATCTCGGGTTTGGTGCTCTACCACTGGACCACGCACTTCACATGTAGAATCCATGTCCCTCCTATCTCGGGTTTATTGCTCTACCACTGGACCACGCACACCACATGTAGAATCCACGTCCCATGTATCTTGGATTTGGGGCTCTACCACTGTACCACGCACACCACATGTAGAATCCATGTCCCTCCTATCTCGGGTTTGGTGCTCTACCACTGGACCACGCACTCCACATGTAGAATCCATGTCCCTCCTATCTCGGGTTTGGTGCTCTACCACTTGACCACGCACTCCACATGTAGAATCCATGTCCCATGTATCTTGGATTTGGGGCTCTACCACCGTACCACGCACACCACATGTAGAATCCATGTCCCTCCTATCTCGGGTTTCGTGCTCTACCACTGGACCACGCACACCACATGTAGAATCCATGTCCCTCCTATCTCGGGTTTGGTGCTCTACCACTGGACCACGCACTCCACATGTAGAATCCATGTCCCTCCTATCTCGGGTTTGGTGCTCTACCACTTGACCACGCACTCCACATGTAGAATCCATGTCCCATGTATCTTGGATTTGGGGCTCTACCACTGTACCACGCACACCACATGTAGAATCCATGTCCCTCCTATCTCGGGTTTGGTGCTCTACCACTTGACCACGCACACCACATGTAGAATCCATGTCCCTCCTATCTCGGGTTTGGTGCTCTACCACTGGACCACGCACTCCACATGTAGAATCCATGTCCTTCCTATCTCGGGTTTGGTGCTCTACCACTGGACCACGCACTCCACATGTAGAATCCATGCCCCTCCTATCTCGGGTTTGGTGCTCTACCACTGGACCACGCACTCCACATGTAGAATCCATGTCCCTCCTATCTCGGGTTTATTGCTCTACCACTGGACCACGCACACCACATGTAGAATCCATGTCCCATGTATCTTGGATTTGGGGCTCTACCACTGTACCACGCACACCACATGTAGAATCCATGTCCCTCCTATCTCGGGTTTGGTGCTCTACCACTTGACCACGCACTCCACATGTAGAATCCATGTCCCTCCTATCTCGGGTTTATTGCTCTACCACTGGACCAAGCACACCACATGTAGAATCCATGCCCCATGTATCTTGGATTTGGGGCTTTACCACTGTACCACGCACACCACATATAGAATCCATGTCCCTCCTATCTCGGGTTTGGTGCTCTACCACTGGACCACGCACACAACATGTAGAATCCATGTCCCTCCTATCTCGGGTTTGGTACTCTACCACTGGACCACGCACTCCACCTGTAGAATCCATGTCCCTCCTATCTCGGGTTTGGTGCTCTACCACTTGACCACGCACTCCACATGTAGAATCCATATCCCTCCTATCTCAGGTTTGGTGCTCTACCGCTGGACCACGCACTCCACATGTAGAATCCATGTCCCTCCTATCTCGGGTTTGGTGCTCTACCACTGGACCACGCACTCCACATGTAGAATCCATGTCCGTCCTATCTCGGGTTTGGTGCCCTACCACTGGACCACGCACACCACATGTAGAATCCATGTCCCTCCTATCTCGGGTTTGGTGCTCTACCACTGGACCACGCACTCCACATGTAGAATCCATGTCCGTCCTATCTCGGGTTTGGTGCTCTACCGCTGGACCACGCACTCCACATGTAGAATCCATATCCCTCCTATCTCAGGTTTGGTGCTCTACCGCTGGACCACGCACTCCACATGTAGAATCCATGTCCCTCCTATCTCGGGTTTGGTGCTCTACCACTGGACCACGCACTCCACATGTAGAATCCATGTCCGTCCTATCTCGGGTTTGGTGCCCTACCACTGGACCACGCACACCACATGTAAAATCCATATCCCTCCTATCTCAGGTTTGGTGCTCTACCGCTGGACCACGCACTCCACATGTAGAATCCATGTCCCTCCTATCTCGGGTTTGGTGCTCTACCACTGGACCTCGCACTCCACATGTAGAATCCATGTCCGTCCTATCTCGGGTTTGGTGCCCTACCACGGGACCACGCACACCACATGTAGAATCCATATCCCTCCTATCTCAGGTTTGGTGCTGTACCGCTGGACCACGCACTCCACATGTAGAATCCATGTCCCTCCTATCTCGGGTTTGGTGCTCTACCACTGGACCACGCACTCCACATGTAGAATCCATGTCCGTCCTATCTCGGGTTTATTGCTCTACCACTGGACCGCGCACACCACATGTAGAATCCATGTCCCATGTATCTTGGATTTGGGGCTCTACCACTGTACCACGCACTCCACATGTAGAATCCATGTCCCTCCTATCTCGGGTTTGGTGCTCTACCGCTGGACCACGCCATCCACATGTAGAATCCATGTCCCTCCTATCTCGGGTTTGGTGCTCTACCACTGGAACACGCAGACCACATGTAGAATCCATGTCCCTCCTATCTCGGGTTTGGTGCTCTACCACTGGAACACGCACACCACATGTAGAATCCATGTCCCTCCTATCTCGGGTTTGGTGCTCTACCGCTGGACCACGCCATCCACATGTAGAATCCATGTCCCTCCTATCTCGGGTTTGGTGCTCTACCACTTGAACACGCACACCACATGTAGAATCCATGTCCCTCCTATCTCGGGTTTGGTGCTCTACCACTGGACCACGCACACCACATGTAGAATCCATGTCCCTCCTATCTCGGGTTTGGTGCTCTACCACTGGACCACGCACTCCACATGTAGAATCCATGTACCTCCTATCTCGGGTTTGGTGCTCTACCACTGGAACACGAACTCCACATGTAGAATCCATGTCCCACCTATCTCGGGTTTGGTGCTCTACCACTGGAACACGCACACCACATGTAGAATCCATTTCCCTCCTATCTCGGGTTTGGTGCTCTACCACTGGAACACGCACACCACATGTAGAATCCATGTCCCTCCTATCTCGGGTTTGGTGCTCCACCACTTGACCACGGCCATCCACATGTAGAATCCATGTCCCTCCTATCTCGGGTTTGGTGCTCTACCACTGGACCACGCACACCACATGTAGAATCCATGTCCTTCCTATCTCGGGTTTGGTGCTCTACCGCTGGACCACGCCATCCACATGTAGAATCCATGTCCCTCCTAAATCGGGTTTGGTGGTCTACCACTGGACCACGCACACCACATGTAGAATCCATGTCCTTCCTATCTTGGGTTTGGTGCTCTACCACTGGACCACGCACTCCACATGTAGAATCCATGTACCTCCTATCTCGGGTTTGGTGCTCCACCACTGGACCACGCACACCACATGTAGAATCCATGTCCTTCCTATCTCGGGTTTGGTGCTCTACCGCTGGACCACGCCATCCACATGTAGAATCCATGTCCTTCCTATCTCGGGTTTGGTGCTCTACCGCTGGACCACGCCATCCACATGTAGAATCCATGTCCCTCCTATCTCGGGTTTGGTGCTCTACCACTTGACCACGCACTCCACATGTAGAATCCATGTCCTTCCTATCTCGGGTTAGGTGCTCTACCACTGTACCACGCACTCCACATGTAGAATCCATGTCCCTCCTATCTCTGGTTTGGTGCTCCACCACTGGACCACGCCATCCACATGTAGAATCCATGTCCGTCCTATCTCGGGTTTGGTGCTCCACCACTGGACCACGCCATCCACATGTAGAATACATGTCCCTCCTATCTCGGGTTTGGTGCTCTACCACTGTACCACGCACTCCACATGTAGAATCCATGTCCCTCCTATCTCTGGTTTGGTGCTCCACCACTGGACCACGCCATCCACATGTAGAATCCATGTCCGTCCTATCTCGGGTTTGGTGCTCCACCACTGGACCACGCCATCCACATGTAGAATACATGTCCCTCCTATCTCGGGTTTGGTGCTCTACCACTGGACCACTCACTTCACATGTAGAATCCATGTACCTCCTATCTCGGGTTTGGTGCTCCACCACTGGACCACGCACACCACATGTAGAATCCATGTCTTTCCTATCTCGGGTTTGGTGCTCTACCGCTGGACCACGCCATCCACATGTAGAATCCATGTCCTTCCTATCTCGGGTTTGGTGCTCTACCGCTGGACCACGCCATCCACATGTAGAATCCATGTCCCTCCTATCTCGGGTTTGGTGCTCTACCACTTGACCACGTACTCCACATGTAGAATCCATGTCCTTCCTATCTCGGGTTAGGTGCTCTACCACTGTACCACGCACTCCACATGTAGAATCCATGTCCCTCCTATCTCTGGTTTGGTGCTCCACCACTGGACCACGCCATCCACATGTAGAATCCATGTCCGTCCTATCTCGGGTTTGGTGCTCCACCACTGGACCACGCCATCCACATGTAGAATCCATGTCCCTCCTATCTCTGGTTTGGTGCTCCACCACTGGACCACGCCATCCACATGTAGAATCCATGTCCGTCCTATCTCGGGTTTGGTGCTCCACCATTGGACCACGCCATACACATGTAGAATACATGTCCCTCCTATCTCGGGTTTGGTGCTCTACCACTGGACCACGCACTCCACTATGTAGAATCCATGTCCCTCCTATCTCGGGTTTGGTGCTCTACCACTTGACCACGCACTCCACATGTAGAATCCATGTCCTTCCTATCTCGGGTTAGGTGCTCTATTACTGTACCACGCACTCCACATGTAGAATCCATGTCCCTCCTATCTCGGGTTTGGTGCTCTACCGCTGGACCACGCCATCCACATGTAGAATCCATGTCCCTCCTATCTCGGGTTTGGTGCTCTACCACTGGAACACGCACACCACATGTAGAATCCATGTCCCTCCTATCTCGGGTTTGGTGCTCTACCACTGGAACACGCACACCACGTGTAGAATCCATGTCCCTCCTATCTCGGGTTTGGTGCTCCACCACTTGACCACGCCATCCACATGTAGAATCCATGTCCCTACTATCTCGGGTTTGGAGCTCCACCACTGGACCACGCACTCCAGATGTAGAATCCATGTCCCTCCTATCTCGGGTTTGGTGCTCTACCACTGGACCACGCACTCCACATGTAGAATCCATGTCCCTCCTATCTCGGGTTTGGTGCTCTACTGCTGGACCACGCCATCCACATGTAGAATCCATGTCCCTCCTATCTCGGGTTTGGTGCTCTACCACTTGACCACGCACTCCACATGTAGAATCCATGTCCTTCCTATCTCGGGTTAGATGCTCTACCACTGTACCACGCACTCCACATGTAGAATCCATGTCCCTCCTATCTCGGGTTTGGTGCTCCACCACTGGACCACGCCATCCACATGTAGAATCCATGTCCCTTCCTATCTCGGGTTTGGTGCTCTACCACTTGACCACGCACTCCACATGTAGAATCCATGTCCTTCCTATCTCGGGTTAGGTGCTCTACCACTGTACCACGCCATCCACATGTAGAATCCATGTCCCTCCTATCTCGGGTTTGGTGCTCTACCACTTGACCACGCACTCCACATGTAGAATCCATGTCCTTCCTATCTCGGGTTAGGTGCTCTACCACTGTACCACGCACTCCACATGTAGAATCCATGTCCCTCCTATCTCGGGTTTGGTGCTCCACCACTTGACCAAGCACTCCACATGTAGAATCCATGTCCCTCCTATCTCGGGTTTGGTGCTCTACCACTGGACCACGCACACCACGTGTAGAATCCATGTCCCTCCTATCTCGGGTTTGGTGCTCTACCACTGGACCACGCACTCCACATGTAGAATCCATGTCCCTCCTATCTCGGGTTTGGTGCTCCACCACTTGACCACGCCATCCACATGTAGAATCCATGTCCTTCCTATCTCGGGTTTGGTGCTCTACCACTGGACCACGCACACCACGTGTAGAATCCATGTCCCTCCTATCTCGGGTTTGGTGCTCTACCACTGGACCACGCACACCACATGTAGAATCCATGTCCCTCCTATCTCGGGTTTGGTGCTCTACCACTGGACCACGCACTCCACATGTAGAATCCATGTCCCTCCTATCTCAGGTTTGGTGCTCTACCACTTGACCACGCACACCACATGTAGAATCCATGTCCCTCCTATCTCGGGTTTGGTGCTCTACCACTTGACCACGCACTCCACATGTAGAATCCATGTCCTTCCTATCTCGGGTTAGGTGCTCTACCACTGTACCACGCACTCCACATGTAGAATCCATGTCCCTCCTATCTCGGGTTTGGTGCTCCACCACTTGACCACGCCATCCACATGTAGAATCCATGTCCCTCCTATCTCGGGTTTGGTGCTCCACCACTGGACCACGCACACCACATGTAGAATCCATGTCCCTTCCTATCTCGGGTTTGGTGCTCCACCACTGGACCACGCACACCACATGTAGAATCCATGTCCCTCCTATCTCGGGTTTGGTGCTCCACCACTTGACCACGCACACCACATGTAGAATCCATGTCCCTCCTATCTCGGGTTTGGTGCTCCACCACTGGACCACGCACTCCACATGTAGAATCCATGACCCTCCTATCTCGGGTTTGGTGCTCTACCACTGGACCACGCACACCACATGTAGAATCCATGCCCCTCCTATCTCAGGTTTGGTGCTCCACCACTGGACCTCGCACACCACATGTAGAATCAATGTTCCTCGTATCTCGGATTTGGTGCTCTACCACTGGACCACGCACACCACATGTAGAATCCATGTCCCTCCTATCTCGGGTTTGGTGCTCTACCACTGGACCACGCACACCTCATGTAGAATCCAAGTACCTCATATCTCGGGTTTGGTGCTCTACCACTGGACCACGCACTCCACATGTAGAATCCATGTCCCTCCTATCTCGGGTTTGGTGCTCTACCACTGGACCACGCACTCCACGTGTAGAATCCATGTCCCTCCTATTGCCGGTTTGGTGCTCTACCACTTGACCACGCACTCCATATGTAGAATCCATGTCCCTCCTATATCGGGATTGGTGCTCTACCACTGGACCACACACTCCACATGTAAAATCCATGTCCCTCCTATCTCGGGTTTAATACTCTACCACTGGACCAAGCACTCCACATGTAGAATCCATGTCCCTCCTATCTCGGGTTTGGTGCTCTACCACTGGACCACGCACACCACATGTGGAATCCATGTCCCTCCTCTCTCGGGTTTGGTGCTCTACCACTGGACCATGCACTCCACATGTAGAATCCATGTCCCTCGTATATCGGGTTTGGGGCTCTACCTCTGGACCACGCACACCACATGTAGAATTCATGTCCCTCGTATCTCGGGTTTAGTGCTCTACCACTGGACCACGCACACCACATGTAGAATCCATGTCCCTCCTATCTCGGGTTTGGTGCTCTACCACTGCACCACGCACAACACATGTAGAATGCATCTCCCTCCTTTCTCGGGTTTGGTGCTCTCCCTATTGACCACGCACACCACATGTAGAATCCATGTCCCTCCTATCTCTGGTTTGGTGCTCTACCACTGGACCACGCACTCCACATGTAGAATCCATGTCCCTCCTATCTCGGCTTTGGTGCTGTACCACTTGACCACGCACACCACATGTAGAATCCATTTCCCTCCTATCTTGGGTTTGGGGCTCTACCACTGGACCACGCACACCACATGTAGAATCAATGTCCCTCGTATCTCGTGTTTGGTGCTCTATCACTGGACCACGCACTCCACATGTAGAATCAATGTCCCTCGTATCTCGGGTTTGGTGATCTACCACTGTACCAATAACACCACATGTAGAATCCATGTCCCTCCTATCTCGAGTTTAGTGCTCTACCACTGGACCACGCACACCACATGTAGAATCCATGTCCCTTCTTTCTCGGGTTTGGTGCTCTACCACTGGACCACGCACACCACATGTAGAATCCATGTCCCTCCTATCTCGGGTTTGGGGCTCTACCATTGGACCACTCACACCACATGTAGAATCCATGTCCCTCGTATCTCGGGTTTAGTGCTTTTCCACTTGACCATGCACTCCACATGTGGAATCAATGTTCCTCGTATCTCGGATTTAGTGCTCTACCATTGGACCATGCACACCACATGTAGAATCCATGTCCCTCCTATCTCGGGTTTGGTGCTCTACCTCTGGACCACGCACACCACATGTAGAATGCCTCTCCCTCCTTTCTCGGGTTTGGTGCTCTACCACTTGACCACGCACACCACATGCAGAATCCATGTCCCTCGTATCTCGGGTTTGGGGCTCTACCACTGGACCATTCAAACCACATGTAGAATCCATGTCCCTCCTATCTCGGGTTTAGTGCTCTACCACTGGACCACGCACACCTCATGTACAATCAATGTCCGTGGTATCTCGGGTTTGGTGCTCTACTAATGGACCACGCACACCACTTGCAGTATCAATGTCCCTCGTATCTCGGGTTTGGTGCTCTACCACTGGACCACGCACACCACATGTAGAATCCATGTCCCTCCTATCTCGGGTTTGGTGCTCTACCACTGGACCACGCACACCACATGTAGAATCCATGTCCCTCCTATCTCGGGTTGGGTGATCTACCACTGGACAACGCACTCCAAATATAGAATCAATGTCCCTCGTATCTCGGGTTTGGTGCTCTACCACTGGACCACGCACTCCACATGTAGAATCCATGTCCCTCCTATCTCTGGTTTGGTGCTCTACCACTGGACCACGCACACCACATGTGGAATTCATGTCCCTCCTATCTCGGGTTTGGTGCTCTACCACTGGACCACGCACTCCACATGTAGAATCCATGTCCCTCCTATCTCGGGTTTGGTGCTCTACCACTGGACCACGCACACCACATGTGGAATTCATGTCCCTCCTATCTCGGGTTTGGTGCTCTACCCCTGGACCACGCACTCCACATGTAGAATCCATGTCCCTCCCATTTCGGGTTTGGTACTCTACCACTGGACCACGCACTCCACATGTAGAATCCATGTCCCTCCTATCTTGGGTTTGGTGCTCTACCACTTAACCACTCACACCACATGTAGAATCCATGTCCCTCCTATCTCGGGTTTGGTGCTCTACCACTGGACCACGCACACCACATGTGGAATTCATGTCCCTCCTATCTCGGGTTTGGTGCTCTACCACTGGACCACGCACTCCACATGTAGAATCCATGTCCCTCCCATTTCGGGTTTGGTACTCTACCACTGGACCACGCACTCCACATGTAGAATCCATGTCCCTCTTATCTCGCGCTTGGTGCTCTACCACTTAACCACTCACACCACATGTAGAATCCATGTCCCTCCTATCTCGGGTTTGGTGCTCTACCACTGGACCACGCACTCCACATGTAGAATCCATGTCCCTCCCATTTCGGGTTTGGTACTCTACCACTGGACCACGAACTCCACATGTAGAATCCATGTCCCTCCTATCTCGGGTTTGGTGCTCTACCACTTAACCACTCACACCACATGTAGAATCCATGTCCCTCCTATCTCGGGTTAGGTGCTCTACCACTTGACCACGCACTCCACATGTTGAAACCATGTTCCTCCTATCTCGGGTTTGGTGCTCTACCGCTGGACCACGCACACCACATGTAGAATGCATGTACCTCCTATCTCGGGTTTGGTGCTCTACCTCTGGACCACGCACTCCACATGTAGAATCCATGTCCCTCCTATCTCGGGTTTAGTGCTCTACCACTTGACCACGCACACCACATGTATAATCCATGTACCTCCTATCTCGGGTTTGGTGCTCTACCACTGGACCACGCACTCCACATGTATAATCCATGTACCTCCTATCTCGGGTTTGGTGCTCTACCACTGGACCACGCACACCACATGTATAATCCATGTACCTCCTATCTCGGGTTTGGTGCTCTACCTCTGGACCACGCACTCCACATGTAGAATCCATGTCCCTCCCATTTCGGGTTTGGTACTCTACCACTGGACCACGCACTCCACATGTAGAATCCATGTCCCTCCTATCTCGGATTTGGTGCTCTACCACTTAACCACTCACACCACATGTAGAATCCATGTCCCTCCTATCTCGGGTTTGGTGCTCTACCACTGGACCACGCACTCCACATGTAGAATCCATGTCCCTCCCATTTCGGGTTTGGTACTCTGCCACTGGACCACGCACTCCACATGTAGAATCCATGTCCCTCCTATCTCGGGTTTGGTGCTCTACCACTTAACCACTCACACCACATGTAGAATCCATGTCCCTCCTATCTCGGGTTGGGTGCTCTACCACTTGACCACGCACTCCACATGTTGAAACCATGTTCCTCCTATCTCGGGTTTGGTGCTCTACCGCTGGACCACGCACACCACATGTAGAATCCATGTACCTCCTATCTCGGGTTTGGTGCTCTACCTCTGGACCACGCACTCCACATGTAGAATCCATGTCCCTCCTATCTCGGGTTTGGTACTCTACCACTGGACCACGCACACCACATGTAGAATCCATATCCCTCCTATCTCGGGTTTGGTACTCTACCACTTGACCACGCACACCACATGTATAATCCATGTCCCTCCTATCTCGGGTTTGGTACTCTACCACTGGACCACGCACACCACATGTAGAATCCATGTCCCTCCTATCTCGGGTTTAGTGCTCTACCACTTGACCACGCACACCACATGTATAATCCATGTACCTCCTATCTCGGGTTTGGTGCTCTACCACTTGACCACGCACACCACATGTATAATCCATGTCCCTCCTATCTCGGGTTTGGTGCTCTACCACTGGACCACGCACTCCACATGTAGAATCCATGTCCCTCCTATCTCGAGTTTAGTGCTCTACCACTGGACCAAGCACTCCACATGTAGAATCCATGCCCCTCCTATCTCAGGTTTGGTGCTCTACCTCTGGACCACGCACTCCACATGTAGAATCCATGTCCCTCCTATCTCGGGTTTGGTGCTCTACCACTGGACCACGCACTCCACATGTAGAATCCATGTCCCTCCTATCTCGGGTTTGGTGCTCTACCACTGGACCACTCACACCACATGTAGAATCCATATCCCTCCTATTTCGGGTTTGGTGCTCTACCACTTGACCACGCACTCCACATGTAGAATCCATGTCCCTCCTATCTCGGGTTTAGTGCTCTACCACTGGACCAAGCACTCCACATGTAGAATCCATGTACCTCCTATCTCGGGTTTGGTGCTCTACCTCTGGACCACGCACTCCACATGTAGAATCCATGTCCCTCCTATCTCCGGTTTGGTGCTCTACCACTGGACCACGCACTCCACATGTAGAATCCATGTCCCTCCTATCTCGGGTTTGGTGCTCTACCACTGGACCACTCACACCACATGTAGAATCCATATCCCTCCTATTTCGGGTTTGGTGCTCGTCCACTGGACCACGCACTCCACATGTAGAATCCATGTCCCTCCTATCTCGGGTTTGGTGCTCTACCTCTGGACCACGCACTCCACATGTAGAATTCATGTTCCTCCTATCTCGGGTTTGGTGCTCTACCACTGGACCACTCACTCCACATGTAGAATCCATGTCCGTCCTATCTCGGGTTTGGTGCTCTACCACTTGACCACGCACTCCACATGTAGAATCCATGTCCGTCCTATCTCGGGTTTGATGCTCTAGCACTTGACCACGCACACCACATGTAGAATCCATGTCCCTCATATCTCGGGTTTGGGGCTCTACCACTGGATCACGCATTCCACATGTAGAATCCATGTCCCTCCTATCTCGAGTTTTGGACTCTACCACTGGACCACGCACACCGCATGTAGAATCCATGTCCTATGTATCTTGGGTTTGGGGCTCTACCACGGGACCACGCACTCCACATGTAGAATCCATGTCCCTCATATCTCGGGTTTGGTGCTCTACCACTGGACCACGCACACCACATGTAGAATCCATGTCCCTCCTATTTCGGGTTTGGGGCTCTACCACTGGACCACGCACACCACATTTAGAATTCATGTCCCATGTATCTTGGGTTTTGGGCTCTACCACTGTACCACGCACACCACATGTAGAATCCATATCCCTCCTATCTTGGGTTTGGTGCTATACCACTGGACCACGCACTCAACATGTAGAATCCACGTCCCTCCTATCTCGGGTTTGGTACTCTACCACTGGACCACGCACTCAACATGTAGAATCCATGTCCTTCCTATCTCGGGTTTGGTACTCTACCACTGGACCACGCACTCCACATGTAGAATCCATGTCCCTCCTATCTCGGGTTTGGTGCTCTACCACTTGATCACGCACTCCACATGTAGAATCCATGTCCCTCCTATCTCGGGTTTATTGCTCTACCACTGGACCACGCACACCACATGTAGAATCCATGTCCCATGTATCTTGGATTTGGGGCTCTACCACTGTACCACGCACACCACATGTAGAATTCATGTCCCATGTATCTTGGGTTTTGGGCTCTACCACTGTACCACGCACACCACATGTAGAATCCATATCCCTCCTATCTTGGGTTTGGTGCTATACCACTGGACCACGCACTCAACATGTAGAATCCATGTCCGTCCTATCTCGGGTTAGGGGCTATACCACTGGACCACGCACTCAACATGTAGAATCCATGTCCCTCCTATCTCGGGTTTGGTGCTCTACCACTGGACCACGCACTACCACATGTAGAATCCATGTCCCTCCTATCTCGGGTTTGGTGCTCTACCACTGGACCACGCACTCCACATGTAGAATCCATGTGCCTCCTATCTCGGGTTTGGTACTCTACCACTGGACCACGCACTCCACATGTAGAAACCATGTGCCTCCTATCTCGGGTTTGGTACTCTACCACTGGACCACGCACTCAACATGTAGAATCCATGTGCCTCCTATCTCGGGTTTGGTACTCTACCACTGGACCACGCACTCAACATGTAGAATCCATGTCCCTCCTATCTCGGGTTTATTGCTCTACCACTGGACCACGCACACCACATGTAGAATCCATGTCCCTCCTATCTCGGGTTTGGTGCTCTACCACTGGACCACGCACTCCACATGTAGAATCCATGTCCCTGCCTATCTCGGGTTTGGTGCTCTACCACTGGACCACGCACTCCACATGTAGAATCCATGTCCCTCCTATATCGGGTTTGGTGCTCTACCACTGGACCACGCACACCACATGTAGAATCCATGTCCCTCCTATCTCGGGTTTGGTGCTATACCACTGGACCACGCACTCAACATGTAGAATCCATGTCCCTCCTATCTCGGGTTTGGTGCTCTACCACTTGATCACGCACTCCACATGTAGAATCCATGTCCCTCCTATCTTGGGTTTATTGCTCTACCACTGGACCACGCACACCACATGTAGAATCCATGTCCCATGTATCTTGGATTTGGGGCTCTACCACTGTACCACGCACACCACATGTAGAATTCATGTCCCATGTATCTTGGGTTTTGGGCTCTACCACTGTACACGCACACCACATGTAGAATCCATATCCCTCCTATCTTGGGTTTGGTGCTATACCACTGGACCACGCACTCAACATGTAGAATCCATGTCCCTCCTTTCTCGGGTTTGGTGCTATACCACTGGACCACGCACTCAACATGTAGAATCCATGTCCCTCCTATCTCGGGTTTGGTGCTCTACCACTGGACCACGCACACCACATGTAGAATCCATGTCCCTCCTATCTCGGGTTTGGTGCTCTACCACTGGACCACGCACTCAACATGTAGAATCCATGTGCCTCCTATCTCGGGTTTGGTACTCTACCACTGGACCACGCATTCCACATGTTGAATCCACAAAGATAAACAATCTGGAGTGTTTTTTTTCAAAATCTGACTTCTATAAATATAAATATTGGTCTGTAATTTGTTTATTTTATAACTGAACTTATTATTGATTCTTGCTTTGGTCAAATACTATTACAAGCTATTGGAGGTAGATTATGTCAACTTTCATTGAGACAGTGTTTTAGCATTGAATCCAAACAGAGTAGATTCGGTTTTCCAAGATGAAGAGATAACCTGTTGTCAATGAGACACCTACTAACAGTTTCAAGTTCTTTTGTTAAACTATTTTCAAAAATATCAATATCTTTACCAGCAACTAGAATACATAAATTATCACAAAACAGTATCTTTCTTTTGCCACAGACACATATCGTTTACATAAATATAAAATAAAAGTGGGCAAAATAACGACCTCTGTAGCACACCTGAACACGATGAGATTACATTGGAGAGATGTCTACTACATGTAGCTGCTGACGAACTAAACCACGTAATATCATCTTTTCATTTTCAATACAAGAATAGTGGGCGATCCATTGTATTGAAAGTCTTTTGTAGATCATGTAGTACCATACCAATAACTATTTTAATCCTGATAAAAATAACCTGTAAATAATAAGTGTATTATACATATCAAAATCTTTAGAAGCAGTATCTAAAATGGACACTGGTCGATAGCTACCAATCTTCCATCTATCACGTTTGTGAAGGGGACCGACATTAGAAGACTTAGGATCATCTGGAACAATCCTTTGCTACGATGGATGAATTATTGTTATTACACGATTAAGATGACGTGCTATTATGGATACGCTGATTCACTGAATTGTGTTTCCATCTTAACCAGAAGCTTTGTTTACGCAAATGTTATTCAAGTACTTTAAATCTTTGTTTTCATATATAATTGTTAACAAGTAACTGTTTGGTTTAACAAATTTCTCTGAAAATATCCCCCCTCTTAAAAACATTAAACAAAACAGATAAAAAAAAGAAACGTACGTACCAATGTCCTGTATTTGTTAACACTTGTAGTATACGTTATCCTACTAAACAACCGAAGCAACTGATGTAAATATGCTTTTGTCTGCTATGTTTTATTTAAAAACAACCATTGTCGGCTTTTGTACTTCAAATACAGAACAGTTTTTTTGACTTTCTGCCAATGGCATCACTGGATAATTGTTAAGAATGAAACTAATCAAACATTTTCTAAAACCACAATCGTCATAATCTTAAATTAAAATGATCACGAAAATGGTATGCTGCTGTGGTTGGTTTAGATTTTTTTTTATTTTTAAATATGATATTTACGTCATATAAAACATTAAATTTTACAAATTGTGATAAAGTATTAGATGCATGAAATTGATATTAGAAAATAAGCATTATTATTGAAATTGGTTTTATACATATTAATATTTGAAAAAACTACACTGAGAACTAAATTTTTCGCTTACACATTCTTATTTTAGACTAAAATAATCGACAATAAAACAATTTAAACAAAACACGTACAAATTTAAACTTGGTTATTAAACTTTTTTTAATGTTTTAATTCCCTTTATTCCAATGAAAACACTTTCCGAATTTATACAGAAAATCATTTCAAAGAAATATTTGTCTATTTACTTTGAACAACTTGCATATTTTGACGTCACACGAAGACCAATAACTCGTGGAAAGAAACACGTGCAATACATAGTTCTATAACCTCTTTGAACTGACTTTTATAATCGGTTTGAATTGTTTCCGAAATGATCTGAATAATAACAGATAAATTACAAAAATAAAATTATTAATATATTTTATTATTTCTGAGGGTCCTCCGCGGCCGAGTGGTCTATGGCGCCGTCTCAAGATTACTAACCTCTCACCGCTAAGGTCGTTGGTACGCATCTCGCTAGCTCCAAAACCTTTCCCAGCTACTTGCGAAAAGACGGTGGTTCTACTCAGATTCATTCTTAGGTTTTCCGTCACCAATTAAAAATGGATATGCCATATATAACCTGAAATGTGTTGAAATGGCGTTAAATCCCATTAAAAATAAATAAATTTAATCCCTGAAAGGCGAATGCTACGCTGTTCACACCAAATCTCATATGAAGTATATTTCCAGAAAACTCTTGAAATTACTGTAATTTAATATCTTACTTTGTTAAGTAACGTACGTAGCATAATACAGACATAAAACAATTAAATACAGTTTATTTTTCATATTTTATAACCCAAATGCAACGTATATTAACATGCACTTCATAAACATAGTGTAATGACGTGCCATTGTCAAAACATATCATTGTCATCTGACATGTTTTTTTTATGTCTAACATTGTTAGTTTGTGTATTAAGTACATATGATAAGTAAATAACTTATATTAAGAATAACTTGATACGAAACAATATACGCAGAAAAACACAAATATAAAAGATGATATTTGATTAACATAAAACTATTATCAGTTTCTTAAATGAGAAAAAACACACGACAATGGCGTTTGTATTTATTGTATGTTTAACCAAATGTCATACTATGTTACACTCCGTTTGTTATAATATAACTGTTTGTAATGTTAACATTGTGTGATCTGATATGTAGCCAATGATTAAATTTGTTAAAATGAAACTAGAATTTCTTGAAAATGAAAAAAAAGTAATGCAGTTATAATATAAAGTTATAAGTATGTTAGCATTGTTTTACAACTTGTGTGGATGATTGTTATTGAATTCAAGTGATAGTCGGATTTAATCGTGTAGGAAGGTAGGGACAACTAATTTTTTGTATTTGTGATTGGGTTTCAACGTTTTTTTCCCATCATATAACCGTTTTTTTAACACATAACAGGTTATATAGGGCATGCCCATTACTTATTGATAGAGGAAGAATGAACCTGAGTAAAACCACCATCTTTCTACAAGTAAACTTTCTTAAATCACAATTTTGGACCGAGCGAGGCTCCAACGAACGGCCTCAGCGGTCATAGACCACTCGGCGGTCAGTGGTCGTCAGACAACACCGTCATAGACCACTCGGCGGTCAGTGATCGTCAGACGACACCGTCATAGACCACTCGGTGGTCAGTGGTCGTCAGACGACACCGTCATAGACCACTCGGCGGTCAGTGGTCGTCAGACGATACCGTCATAGGCCACTCGGTGGTCAGTGGTCGTCAGACGACACCGTCATAGACAATTCATCGGTCAGTGGTCGACAGACGACACCGTCATAAACAATTCGGTGGTCAGTGGTCGTCAGACGACACCGCCATAGACCACTCGGCTGTCAGTGGTCGTCAGACGACACCGTCATAGAAAACTCGGCGGTCAGTGGTCGTCAGACGACACCGTCATTAAACAACTCGGCGGTCAATGGTCGACAGACGACACCGTCATTAAACAACTCGGCGGTCAGTGGTCGTCAGACGACACCGTCATAAACAACTCGGCGGTCAGTGGTCGTCAGACGACACCGTCCTAGACCACTCGGCGGTCAGTGGTCGTCAGACGACACCGTCATAAACAACTCGGCGGTCAGTGGTCGTCAGACGACACCGTCATAGACCAATCGGCGGTCAGTGGTCGTCAGACGACACCGTCATAAACAACTCGGCGGTCAGTGGTCGTCAGACGACACCGTCATAGACCACTCGGCGGTCAGTGGTCGTCAGACGACACCGTCATGAACAACTCGGCGGTCATTGGTCGTCAGACGACACCGTCATAGACCACTCGGCGCCACGGAAGACGCCCAGTAATATGTTAAGTAATTTACGTTTAAGACCATTTTTATCCTCTTATCCCAATATTTCCTTTAAACACATAAACCGTAAAACCAAATATATAAAACTGTTATAATAATATTAAGAAATCCTTTTAAATTTAGACTCTAACTCCATGTATTTAGCTTAAATTCATAAAATACTTGAATTGTCATTATCTTTTAATTCAATAGATAAATTGATTAGATGCGTGAAAAAAACTAAATCAAACAACCCTGGAAAATATCGCAAGTGATTTGTAACAATTCGTTTTACAGTCGACATAAAGCAAATGAGTTAAAAACAGTCTTAACCCTTGCGGAAGAAGACGAGTATTACGATAGTGTCCGATACTATATTCAAAAACAAAAATACTTTACTCGATAGAAACTATACGTGCATGAGATTAACAGTTTGTTAAAGCATGATATAAAATAGATATAAATCACATTCAGTATGACGTGCCATTGTGATTTCCGAAAATACAGCGTTCTATATATGTTGATATATAATTTATATCTAAAGTAATACTTTTCCGAAAATGTTGATACTTGTCAACCTTTTATTGAAAAATCTTAGATTTAGATTTAAATTTGAAGGAGGAGTTGCAGTTCGCAAATAAGTGGTTAACGCTTGATATTTATAAATGAGTACTGCTGACGGATCTACATGGTGACAGGAGGGGGCAAATCTCTCTGGTCTTGACCTGGTCTCGTTTTCAATAAGGTTGTTTATGATGGTTTTGAGTAATTTGTCAACTCAAATCTAATTAATTTCCACCAATATTCATCCACTAAAAAATAACGCAGGGTCGTGGATACCAGAATTATCTATCCCATCCCCGGATATCAGCCGAGTCAGGGCTAAAATAAAACAAGGAAAAAAAGGGGAATCTATATTTGTCCTAGTATTCATAGTACCGTAACGTTTACCAAAAATGTGACGTCATTAAGCTTTTACTGAAGCAACAGACCAATCAGCGTGCTCCAATGTCGATTTACTGAAGAAACTGACCAATCAACGTGCTCAGATGTCAATTTCACTAAAGCAACTGACCAATCAGCGTGCTCCAATGTCAATTTTACTGAAGCAACTGACCAATCAGCGTGCTCCAATGTCAATTTTACTGAAGCAACTGACCAATCAGCGTGCTCCAATGTCAATGTTATGTGACGGACACAAGCAAGGTTATACATTTTTTACTATCCAAAACGAGTATAAGTTAATCTTGACCGTTATCAATCAGAATTTACATAAGCAAGGGATGAGCACGGTAAGCTCAGACGATAACGCGTCTGACTATCAATCCATGGCCATGAGTCCGAATCCCCGCTCGAACGCATTTTCCATGATGATTTATATACAACATTGCGTCGCATTGTCATTCGTCTCTCATGCCGATTTATATGTGAAGTTATCCGTTATTTGTGGAGATGTGTGTTCTACTTTTTCTAGAAAAGAGTGATTAGATTTACTGATTGTCTATTAGCCATCCATCGCATAAAATGCTGCTAAATATTCAAACAAGTAAACACAAGTAAAGTGCTATTCATGTGTATTCCATTATTGCACGGTTCGTAATTAAAGTTTCGATTCGAGTTAGACATTCATTATTATTTTTTTTTACAATTTAAATATATAAATAATATATTTCAAACTCAATTGATGTTGGACCTGGGAGTGCGTTACATCAGAACAGGGCTAACGTTTGAGTCTAAAAATCAGACTCAACTTCAAATGCGATTATTTTTATAATTTGCCGTAAACTATTACATTATCTTGCAAAACAGTCGATTTCAATGATACATTGTCAGAAAGTTTCAAAAGAAAACTTAGTCTAAACGTTTTCTTTTATATTGTTTTTGAAATAGACAATTTTGAATTTTGAGAGACTCAAAGGTATAATTAATTTTGCCCTTGTCTTTCTGCGAACACAATACACTCTTTATTAAACATTATTATTATTTGGTGTATTTCATATACTGGTAAGACATTTGTCCATAAAACAAGAGTTTACCATGTATTTTCCTTTTTCAAGAAGAAAGGAAGTTTATTTATCACTTATATGATAATAATACAAATATATTTGATACAGGAGATTACATGATGTTTATTGTTTATCGTTTAATTCTCAACAGAATCTTGAAAAGTATTTAAACAAACTCTGTTATAAATAAACATCCGTGAAAGTTCTTCTAATCAATCAGTTTTTATATTATTTTAATAATACGACTTTATCAATATAAGGCGTATGTATTCATAAAAGCGATAGAAATACCATTTGGCCCATACACATCCATCAAGATATAAACCATTTTTTTAAAAAAAAAGAGAAAATAAATTAGATACGAACACACACTAGCTTCAACTTAAAATGAAACAAATAAAAAAGAAAACATAAAAACAATAATAACAAACCACTGTGGTTTTCAACAATTGTTTATTAAAATAAATTATTCAAAAGGAAACAAAATAAATTAGAATTGAGTATCCGAGCATAAGTCAATATACAAAAGGCAATACAAACAAAATAAACAAATAATCTCCATACTATCTTCACGGTAGTTCACGATAAAAGATAAACTTCGCTCAAAACATCAAAACGAGTCATTGGTAGTGTCAAAGTGTCATATAGTTACAAAACACGAACAATAAATTCCCTGAAATCTTCTGTAACTCGGATGTAATATCGCAGTAACTCACTCTGGTTCTTCACCACAGTATCGGCATTACTGCTGGTTGGTTTCTGTGCATAGGGGTGCAAATTTCCAAAATAACATATAACTGATTTCAAATCATTCATCAACACGTATGTCAAGCTCAACAGTGGATCAGTTGTATCCATGACGAGATTCTGCTGAAGGGTGTTAATCTTCTCCGCTATAATTGTAACACTTGCATACATCTGGCTGAGTACAAGGCGTATTCTCTGTGTGGTTACCGGGACGTCTTCTGGTGGCTTAATAATAGTAAGAAATACAATAAAACTCTTGTGTTTATGATATGATGGGGGAAAAGACGACGTTTGGTGAATCCATAAGTCATGTTTAGTCTAGACTGTATAACGGATCCAGCTTTCCCATAGTCGTGCATGATATTTGACCACATTGATTAGTCAGTTGCTTCAGAGAAAGCTGAATGACGTCACAGTTTGGTAAGCGGTAGATAGCTATGAAGTTTTGGACAGGCCTATAAGTTCTCCAAAGTACATCTACTATATAGTGTGTGTTTTATTTGATATGAAACCACCGGAAAAAGGCGAGTTTGATTGCATCAATAAATAACGGTTACCCTCATCTATTTCGTCTTTACATACAGTAAACGATTGTTCTGTGTTTATACATTCATAACAAACAGTCAATTGTCCATGTATTTGCAAATGAAAAAGGAATATCACGGTACTTCCAATGAATTATACACAACATTCCTCTTTAGAAATTGCATTCAGCTCCGCAGTAAAGATATTAATCAGAGCTTTTAATTCTCTTTACACTATTATACTATACACTATTTTATTAAAATACTGTTCGTTTTGAAAGACTAAGTCTAATTATTTTATGTTTTATTTTCATGTGTAAATAGATATAAACGTAAAGTGGAAATGCACGTGCAACATATGTCGTAGCTAGGAGACATCCAGCACTAGCCTAAACAATGTACAATACAATGCACGCATACTTAACGCCTTTAAAACGCATGTATGGATATTGTATCAAAATATAAAACATGAATCAAGAAAAAAACTTTCTCATCTTGTTTTTCAATTTTATTCCAACCATTTCATCACTGCAAAATACATGCAGCAGACGTGAATGGATTCTTAATTAAAAAACATGTGTTTTTAAATGCGCACGTGTATATAGAGGCATTGGTAAAATACATCATAGCGGACCATTAGCTACGTCACTGTGGAACATAACTCTGTTTTTACAGAAAAAAAAGCACACAAGAAATTATGTTTAAACAAAAACCGATATAATATAACAAACGTGATATAAAAAAGATACTTACGTGAGGCAGTATAGGTGATAGTCCTTGCGCGACAAGATTCAGAAACTGCAAACTACAAGAACGGTCCAGATTACAAGCCTGCAAGAAAGGAACATGGGTAATGGGTATCTATTTCCTACCAAAAAGATGTCAGATTGTCAGATGTGGCTATATAAAACCAGATTAGAATAAAATAATTTATTTGCTCAAAATTGCAAATTAAATTTTGAACCAGAAAGCCATCAGATCTATTTTTTATAATTTGTATTCGAGATCATTAATATTTGTATGGTGATATATCGTTGATTTCTATTCAAACGAGACAGAAAGCTGTCGATTATTTTCCATATCCGAGGAGTTGAGAGTTGTTTAGCATTTTACAATTGTATGATGTATATCTATATATGATTAGTCCGTCATTTTCATATTATAATTTGTGGAGTTATGCGGAGCGGTAAACACACGTTGTAAAGCACATAAGTAAAGCAGATCTACTCGATGTAGAGATGCAATTTGCTACGGTATTAACTTGAGTATTCTACCATGAGATTGAGAGACGGTAGCCGTTTCTATGTATGTGTGACGTGAGTCCACATGTTAAAGACAATCCAGGTATAAGCTGGAGGTAGTATCGTCATACTGACGCGTCAACCAATTATTCGTCATATGGACGAGTTGACGATACTGACGTCAAAGTGCGGGCGGCCGGGGCGATGTAAAGAACAGTGGGAGGTATATCACGGGTAGATAATCCTGTTGATAACAACCGTTACAATAATGGACGATAGGATAATAAATCCCCAAGGGGAAGAATGATATCTTATAGTATAAATGGTGAAATATATTTAATATACAGTGTATCAATTAGTTGTAAAGCGACAGCAATTAAACTGAAGTGTAGGAAAGCGGACACGTAAAATAAGTTTTTGAGGAATGTTAACAATAGTATAAGCTGTGTGAAAACTTTAGTAAAATCGGTATTTACTTTGATTGTTGAGTTAAATTTCTTTAGTTTGTATATATTGTATTAATGTGTTTTCGTAATTTCATTTATGCGAAAATATAATTATAAATTTTAGCTTGAGTATAAATCTATATTGTATTCTATACTGTCATTGACCCTCAGTCATTTTGTCATAGCGAGGTAGAAGATCAAGTAATGGAATAATTTTTGTAACAGTCCCTGGCTATGCCAAGACAGTGCATTATAAATCATAACTCCAAGTAATTGTTCATTCCTACTGAAGTGAATATGTTCACCTTTGTACGTCGGGCCCGATTAGCTCAGTCGGCAATCAATCAATCAATCAATCAATCAATCAATCAATCAATCAATCAATCAATCAATCAATCAATCAATCAATCAATCAATCAATCAATCATCAATCAATTAATCAATCAATCATCAATCAATCAATCAATCAGCTTCATCTTTGTTATGAATCAGCGTTGAGTCTTTACATATGCTGATCAATTTGCGTTTGGAAGTAATATACATAACTTTAAAATACAGTCAAACCTGTCCTAAACAGTCAATCAAGGGAAGAAGCCATAGCGGCATTTTAAGACAGGTTGTTGCTGACTACAGGTTAATTTGTTATGAAAGTATAGACATGGGATGACAAGTGGCTGCTTAATAAAGATGACCGCTTAAACAGGTTTGACTGTATTTGAAAAATGAATGACATCGACTTCCTTACATACATTTAAAAGAAAACGTTAATTATTGGTTAATCAAACGCCAGCATTAAACAGTTTAATCAATTGATAGCTTAAATTAATAAATAGTAAAAATGACCTGTATTCATGTTATCTTTACTGTAGTTTAAATAACTTCTGAAAGGGAAGTAATTCTTGAGGATATAACACTAAAATCAATTACTAGATTATCTCTACTTGACTGATGAGTCCTTATATTATGATCAAACTACTGACATAATTAAATATTACGAGCGTACTTTTTTAAACTCCCGATTTTTCATGTAAAAATGTCGGCATACATCTTACCAAGCGTAAACGAATCGCTTCTATGTCCGACTGGAGCAGCTTCATTTTCCGTGTCACGATAATGCTGTCATGCAGAAGAAACCTTGTCGCACGTGTGTTTCCACATAACGAGTTGGTCGAATGTGACCTCCTATGTCCGTGCCCATGTGGATGGCACGTCACAATGTAAATGTATGTCATTATGAGAACAGTAAAAATTCCTGTAAAAGGAAAATATAAATAGGTTTGATTTTATAAACAATAAACAAGGGTTAATCTAACTATGCTTGCAATTACACGTAAATTTTTCCTTAGTCTAACGCATAGTATTCATACATAAACATACTAAATTCCCTTAGTTTGTTTCTGTATTCACCAAAGACTTCAGTTCTAATTCTCTAGAAACCGATACTGCTTGATATAATGCTGCAGATCGCATTAGACAATTGTATAAATTATGTTTCCATATATTTATACTTTATAATATTATATAATATATATAATCATTTTTAACTTAAATTTATATTTTCTCTTATAAACATAACAGTGCTAAATTTATTCGACACACCAATATATATATAATCAAAAGCTCCAAATACAGCAACAACACTCGACGAAAGAGATGAAGTGCATAAGATAACAAAAGATACAAAAATACCTTTCATCGCCGTTGTTGTGATGTATGATTATTAACAACAGCATAAAAGACAAACCGTTTTTGCTTAATATTATATTTGAGAATGCGCCTTTTATATAGGCAAGAGATGCCATCAAAAAAAATTAACTTTTTTTTTTAAATGAGTAACAGAATCAGAAAAATGTCAGGTTTTAATGTCATTCGAATGAAATGAAAATCTGGTTTCTTTCGGTTGATTAAAAAACTGAAGGTTCATAAAACGAAAGAATTTAATGTCATGATGTCATTCTTCTTACACAATTTTGTTACAACTGTTTAGATATCAGGGATGGTTGATGTTATGGAGACTGTTAAGACGGATGAAGAGCAGACTATGAAACATTTAGTACTGTAATAAATATCTAATTTCACTTTGTTTTCCTTGACTATATTATATTTGTAACGACTGAAATGTTAGTATTAACTGTAAAATTACCTGTTTTGCCCATATCATCAATATCTACGGTTAAAGGAAGTAGAAAGTATACATACCTATAAACGTCGACAGGTCAAGGAACAATAAATGTATTACATATAAATTTTGTATATTTATATTTCATCATTTTGTTGAATAAAAAAAACACATTTAATTCATTTCAAAGCAAAACAATAAGAAAAAATCAGTTCATTTTCCATCACATGAATAAACTTAGCCAATAATGAAATTATTTTAAAAAACAAAATGTAAACTTTCTTTTTCCTTTCAGTGTATGTTCGTTTATTATTTCTTAAATATCTTAACAAATGTTCTTTGGTAACACAGAATAAAGCGGAAAAATTGCAGTCTTATATTTGTTGAGTATCTTTGGTTTAAACAGTAAGTAAGTCACAGTGTAAAGACAAAGGCGAGTTTTACAGAGCCGCAAGTACGACACTCACCTGGCTCTGTGAACCATAAAATAACAGACATAGTAACAACACTGAGAATGTAAGGACAAAGGCGAGTTTTACAGCGCTGTACGATCGACACTAACCTGGCTCCGCGAATCACAAAATGACAGACATAGCAACAACACTAAGAGTGTAAGGACAAAGGCGAGTTTTACAGCGCTGTACGATCGACACTAACCGGGCTCCGCGAATCACAAAATAACAGACATAGCAACAACACTGAGAGTGTAAGGACAAAGGCGAGTTTTACAGCGCCGTAAGTACGACACTAACCGGGCTCCGCAAACCACAAAATAAACAGACATAGCAACAACACTGAGAGTGTAAGGACAAAGGCGAGTTTACAGCGCCGTAAGTACGACACTAACGGGCTCCGCGAACCACAAAATAACAGACATAGCAACAACACTGAGAGTGTAAGGACAAAGGCGAGTTTTACAGCGCCGCAAGTACGACACTAACCGGGCTCCGCGAACCACAAAATAACAGACATAGCAACAACACTGAGAGTGTAAGGACAAAGGCGAGTTTTACAGCGCTTTACGATCGACACTAACCTGGCTCCGTAAACCACAAAATAACAGACATAGCAGCAACTCTGAGAGTGTAAGGACAAAGGCGAGTTTTACAGCACCGTAAGTACGACACTAACCGGGCTCCATGAACCACAAAATAACAGACATAGCAACAACACTGAGAGTGTAAGGACAAAGGCGAGTTTTACAGCACCGTAAGTAGGACACTGACCTTGCTCCGTAAACCACAAAATAACAGACATAGCAACAACACTGAGAGTGTAAGGACAAAGGCGAGTTTTACAGCACCGTAAGTACGACACTAACCGGGCTCCGTAAACCACAAAATAACAGACATAGCAACAGCACTGAGAGTGTAAGGACAAAGGCGAGTTTTACAGCGCCGCAAGTACGACACTAACCGGGCTCCGTGAACCACAAAATAACAGACATAGCAACAGCACTGAGAGTGTAAGGACAAAGGCGAGTTTTACAGCGCCGTAAGTAGGACACTGACCGGGCTCCGTAAACCACAAAATAACAGACATAGCAACAACACTGAGAGTGTAAGGACAAAGGCGAGTTTTACAGCGCCGTAAGTACGACACTAACCTGGCTCCGTAAACCACAAAATAACAGACATAGCAACAACACTGAGAGTGTAAGGACAAAGGCGAGTTTTACAGCGCCGTAAGTACGACACTAACCGGGCTCCGCGAACCACAAAATAACAGACATAGCAACAACACTGAGAGTGTAAGGACAAAGGCGAGTTTTACAGCGCCGCAAGTACGACACTAACCGGGCTCCGTGAACCACAAAATAACAGACATAGCAACAGCACTGAGAGTGTAAGGACAAAGGCGAGTTTTACAGCGCCGCAAGTACGACACTAACCGGGCTCCGTGAACCACAAAATAACAGACATAGCAACAGCACTGAGAGTGTAAGGACAAAGGCGAGTTTTACAGCGCCGTAAGTAGGACACTTACCGGGCTCCGTGAACCACAAAATAACAGACATAGCAACAGCACTGAGAGTGTAAGGACAAAGGCGAGTTTTACATCGCCGCAAGTACGACACTTACCGGGCTCCGTGAACCACAAAATAACAGACATAGCAACAACACTGAGAGTGTAAGGACAAAGGCGAGTTTTACAGCGCTGCAAGTACGACACTGACTGGGCTCCGTGAACCACAAAATAACAGACATAGCAACAACACTGAGAGTGTAAGGACAAAGGCGAGTTTTACAGCGCTGCAAGTACGACACTGACCGGGCTCCGTAAACCACAAAATAACAGACATAGCAACAACACTGAGAGTGTAAGGACAAAGGCGAGTTTTACAGCGCCGTAAGTACGACACAAACCGGGCTCCGCGAACCACAAAATAACAGACATAGCAACAACACTGAGAGTGTAAGGACAAAGGCGAGTTTTACAGCGCTTTACGATCGACACTAACCTGGCTCCGTAAACCACAAAATAACAGACATAGCAGCAACTCTGAGAGTGTAAGGACAAAGGCGAGTTTTACAGCGCCATAAGTAGGACACTGACCGGGCTCCGTAAACCACAAAATAACAGACATAGCAACAACACTGAGAGTGTAAGGACAAAGGCGAGTTTTACAGCACCGTAAGTACGACACTAACCGGGCTCCGTAAACCACAAAATAACAGACATAGCAATAGCACTGAGAGTGTAAGGACAAAGGCGAGTTTTACAGCGCCGCAAGTACGACACTTACCGGGCTCCGTGAACCACAAAATAACAGACATAGCAACAGCACTGAGAGTGTAAGGACAAAGGCGAGTTTTACAGCGCCGCAAGTACGACACTTACCGGGCTCCGTGAACCACAAAATAACAGACATAGCAACAACACTGAGAGTGTAAGGACAAAGGCGAGTTTTACAGCGCTGCAAGTACGACACTGACCGGGCTCCGTAAACCACAAAATAACAGACATAGCAACAACACTGAGAGTGTAAGGACAAAGGCGAGTTTTACAGCGCCGTAAGTACGACACAAACCGGGCTCCGCAAACCACAAAATAACAGACATAGCAACAACACTGAGAGTGTAAGGACAAAGGCGAGTTTTACAGCGCTTTACGATCGACACTAACCTGGCTCCGTAAACCACAAAATAACAGACATAGCAGCAACTCTGAGAGTGTAAGGACAAAGGCGAGTTTTACAGCGCCGTAAGTAGGACACTGACCGGGCTCCGTAAACGACAAAATAACAGACATAGCAACAACACTGAGAGTGTAAGGACAAAGGCGAGTTTTACAGCACCGTAAGTACGACACTAACCGGGCTCCGTAAACCACAAAATAACAGACATAGCAACAGCACTGAGAGTGTAAGGACAAAGGCGAGTTTTACAGCGCCGCAAGTACGACACTTACCGGGCTCCGTGAACCACAAAATAACAGATATAGCAACAGCACTGAGAGTGTAAGGACAAAGGCGAGTTTTACAGCGCCGTAAGTAGGACACTGACCGGGCTCCGTAAACCACAAAATAACAGACATAGCAACAGCACTGAGAATGTAAGGACAAAGGCGAGTTTTACAGCGCCGTAAGTACGACACTGACCGGGCTCCGTAAACCACAAAATAACAGACATAGCAACAACACTGAGAGTGTAAGGACAAAGGCGAGTTTTACAGCGCCGTAAGTACGACACTGACCGGGCTCCGTAAACCACAAAATAACAGACATAGCAACAGCACTGAGAGTGTAAGGACAAAGGCGAGTTTTACAGCGCCGTAAGTACGACACTAACCGGGCTCCGTAAACCACAAAATAACAGACATAGCAACAGCACTGAGAGTGTAAGGACAAAGGCGAGTTTTACAGCGCCGTAAGTATGACACTGACCGGGCTCCGTAAACCACAAAATAACAGACATAGCAACAGCACTGAGAGTGTAAGGACAAAGGCGAGTTTTACAGCGCCGCAAGTATGACACTTACCGGGCTCCGTGAACCACAAAATAACAGACATAGCAACAGCACTGAGAGTGTAAGGACAAAAGCGAGTTTTACAGCGCCGTAAGTACGACACTAACAGACATAGCAACAGCACTGAGAGTGTAAGGACAAAGGCGAGTTTTACAGCGCCGTAAGTACGACACTGACCGGGCTCCGTAAACCACAAAATAACAGACATAGCAACAGCACTGAGAGTGTAAGGACAAAGGCGAGTTTTACAGCACCGTAAGTACGACACTAACCGGGCTCCGTAAACCACAAAATAACAGACATAGCAACAGCACTGAGAGTGTAAGGACAAAGGCGAGTTTTACAGCGCCGTAAGTACGACACTGACCGGGCTCCGTAAACCACAAAATAACAGACATAGCAACAGCACTGAGAGTGTAAGGACAAAGGCGAGTTTTACAGCGCCGTAAGTACGACACTGACCGGGCTCCATGAACCACAAAATAACAGACATAGCAACAACACTGAGAGTGTAAGGACAAAGGCGAGTTTTACAGCGCCGTAAGTACGACACTGACCGGGCTCCGTAAACCACAAAATAACAGACATAGCAACAGCACTGAGAGTGTAAGGACAAAGGCGAGTTTTACAGCGCCGTAAGTACGACACTAACCGGGCTCCGCGAACCACAAAATAACAGACATAGCAACAACACTGAGAGTGTAAGGACAAAGGCGAGTTTTACAGCGCCGTAAGTACGACACTGACCGGGCTCCGTAAACCACAAAATAACAGACATAGCAACAGCACTGAGAGTGTAAGGACAAAGGCGAGTTTTACAGCGCCGTAAGTACGACACTAACCGGGCTCCGCGAACCACAAAATAACAGACATAGCAACAACACTGAGAGTGTAAGGACAAAGGCGAGTTTTACAGCGCCGTAAGTACGACACTGACCGGGCTCCGTAAACCACAAAATAACAGACATAGCAACAACACTGAGAGTGTAAGGACAAAGGCGAGTTTTACAGCGCCGCAAGTACGACACTAACCGGGCTCCACGAACCACAAAATAACAGATATAGCAACAACACTGAGAGTGTAAGGACAAAGGCGAGTTTTACAGCGCCGCAAGTACGACACTAACCGGGCTCCACGAACCACAAAATAACAGATATAGCAACAACACTGGGAGTGTAAGGACAAAGGCGAGTTTTACAGCGCCGTAAGTACGACACTGACCTTGCTCCGTAAACCACAAAATAACAGACATAGCAACAGCACTGAGAGTGTAAGGACAAAGGCGAGTTTTACAGCGCCGTAAGTACGACACTGACCGGGCTCCGCGAACCACAAAATAACAGACATAGCAACAACACTGAGAATGTAAGGACAAATGCGAGTTTTACAGCGCTGTACGATCGACACTAACCTGGCTCCGTAAACCACAAAATAACAGACATAGCAACAGCACTGAGAGTGTAAGGACAAAGGCGAGTTTTACAGCGCCGTAAGTACGACACTGACCGGGCTCCGCGAACCACAAAATAACAGACATAGCAACAACACTGAGAATGTAAGGACAAAGGCGAGTTTTACAGCGCTGTACGATCGACACTAACCTGGCTCCGTAAACCACAAAATAACAGACATAGCAACAACACTGAGAGTGTAAGGACAAAGGCGAGTTTTACAGCGCCGTAAGTACGACACTGACCTTGCTCCGTAAACCACAAAATAACAGACATAGCAACAGCACTGAGAGTGTAAGGACAAAGGCGAGTTTTACAGCGCCGTAAGTACGACACTGACCGGGCTCCGCGAACCACAAAATAACAGACATAGCAACAACACTGAGAATGTAAGGACAAAGGCGAGTTTTACAGCGCTGTACGATCGACACTAACCTGGCTCCGTGAACCACAAAATAACAGACATAGCAACAGCACTGAAAATGTAAGGACAAAGGCGAGTTTTACAGCGCCGTAAGTACGACACTGACCGGGCTCCGTAAACCACAAAATAACAGACATAGCAACAGCACTGAGAGTGTAAGGACAAAGGCGAGTTTTACAGCGCCGTAAGTAGGACACTTACCGGGCTCCGTAAACCACAAAATAACAGACATAGTAACAACACGGAGAGTCTAAGGACAAAGGCGAGTTTTACAGCGCCGTAAGTACGACACTTACCGGGCTCCGCGAACCACAAAATAACAGACATAGCAACAACACTGAGAGTGTAAGGACAAATGCGAGTTTTACAGCGCCGTAAGTACGACACTGACCGGGCTCCGCGAACCACAAAATAACAGACATAGCAACAACACTGAGAATGTAAGGACAAAGGCGAGTTTTACAGCGCTGTACGATCGACACTAACCTGGCTCTGCGAACCACAAAATAACAGACATAGCAACAGCACTGAAAATGTAAGGACAAAGGCGAGTTTTACAGCGCCGTAAGTACGACACTGACCGGGCTCCGTAAACCACAAAATAACAGACATAGCAACAACACTGAGAGTGTAAGGACAAAGGCGAGTTTTACAGCGCCGTAAGTACGACACTAACCGGGCTCCGCGAACCACAAAATAACAGACATAGCAACAACACTGAGAGTGTAAGGACAAAGGCGAGTTTTACAGCGCCGTAAGTACGACACTGACCGGGCTCCGTAAACCACAAAATAACAGACATAGCAACAACACTGAGAGTGTAAGGACAAAGGCGAGTTTTACAGCGCCGTAAGTACGACACTGACCGGGCTCCACGAACCACAAAATAACAGATATAGCAACAACACTGAGAGTGTAAGGACAAAGGCGAGTTTTACAGCGCCGTAAGTACGACACTGACCTTGCTCCGTAAACCACAAAATAACAGACATAGCAACAGCACTGAGAGTGTAAGGACAAAGGCGAGTTTTACAGCGCCGTAAGTACGACACTGACCTTGCTCCGTAAACCACAAAATAACAGACATAGCAACAGCACTGAGAGTGTAAGGACAAAGGCGAGTTTTACAGCGCCGTAAGTACGACACTGACCGGGCTCCGCGAACCACAAAATAACAGACATAGCAACAACACTGAGAATGTAAGGACAAAGGCGAGTTTTACAGCGCTGTACGATCGACACTAACCTGGCTCCGTGAACCACAAAATAACAGACATAGCAACAACACTGAGAGTGTAAGGACAAAGGCGAGTTTTACAGCACCGTAAGTACGACACTAACCGGGCTCCGCGAACCACAAAATAACAGATATAGCAACAACACTGAGAGTGTAAGGACAAAGCGAGTTTTACAGCGCCGTAAGTACAACACTTACCGGGCTCCGCGAACCACAAAATAACAGACATAGCAAAATAACAAACATAGCAACAACACTGATAGTGTAAGGACAAAGGCGAGTTTTACAGCGCCGTAAGTACGACACTGACCGGGCTCCGTAAACCACAAAATAACAGACATAACAACAACACTGAGAGTGTAAGGACAAAGGCGAGTTTTACAGCGCCGTAAGTACGACACTAACCGGGCTCCGCGAACCACAAAATAACAGACATAGCAACAACACTGAGAGTGTAAGGATAAAGGCGAGTTTTACAGCGCCGTAAGTACGACACTGACCGGGCTCTGCGAACCACAAAATAACAGACATAGCAACAACACTGAGAGTGTAAGGACAAAGGCGAGTTTTACAGCGCCGTAAGTACGACACTGACCGGGCTCCGTAAACCACAAAATAACAGACATAGCAACAACACTGAGAGTGTAAGGACAAAGGCGAGTTTTACAGCGCCGTAAGTACGACACTGACCGGGCTCCGCGAACCACAAAATAACAGACATAACAACAACACTGAGAGTGTAAGGACAAAGGCGAGTTTTACAGCGCCGTAAGTACGACACTGACCGGGCTCCATGAACCACAAAATAACAGACATAGCAACAACACTGAGAGTGTAAGGACAAAGGCGAGTTTTACAGCGCCGTAAGTACGACACTGACCGGGCTCCGTAAACCACAAAATAACAGACATAGCAACAGCACTGAGAGTGTAAGGACAAAGGCGAGTTTTAAAGCGCCGTAAGTACGACACTGACCGGGCTCCGTAAACCACAAAATAACAGACATAGCAACAGCACTGAGAGTGTAAGGACAAAGGCGAGTTTTACAGCGCCGTAAGTACGACACTGACCGGGCTCCGTAAACCACAAAATAACAAACAAAGCAACAGCACTGAGGGTGTAAGGACAAAGGCGAGTTTTACAGCGCCGTAAGTACGACACTGACCGGGCTCCGTGAACCACAAAATAACAGACATAGCAACAACACTGAGAGTGTAAGGACAAAGGTGAGTTTTAAAGCGCCGCAAGTACGACACTGACCGGGCTCCATGAACCACAAAATAACAGACATAGTAACAACACTGAGAGTGTAAGGACAAAGGCGAGTTTTACAGCGTCGCAAGTACGACACTGACCGGGCTCCATGAACCACAAAATAACAGACATAGCAACAACACTGAGAGTGTAAGGACAAAGGCGAGTTTTACAGCGCCGTAAGTACGACACTAACCTGGCTTCGTAAACCACAAAATAACAGACATAGCAACAACACTGAGAGTGTAAGGACAAAGGCGAGTTTTACAGCGCCGTAAGTACGACACTAACCGGGCTCCGCGAACCACAAAATAACAGACATAGCAGCAGCACTGAGAGTGTAAGGACAAAGGCGAGTTTTACAGCACTGCACGATCGACACTAACCGGGCTCCGTCAACCACAAAATAAGAGACATAGCAGCAGCACTGAGAGTGTAAGGACAAAGGCGATTTTAACAGCGCTGCAAGTACGACACTGACCGGGCTCCATGAACCACAAAATAACAGACATAGCAACAACACTGAGAGTGTAAGGACAAAGGCGAGTTTTACAGCGCTGTACGCACGATAAGTGATGCGACGCCCAATGATGCCTTGTAATAGCATCTTTTTGTATACCAGAACTCAACTAAGAAAGAAGTTAGCAGTTGTTAGTTCATTAATGTGGGGTAATGTTAATTCTTCTTGTCGGCTTGCTTGATTCCAATTTAACACCAACAACTTTGTGATCGTCCGTGCTAAAAAAGGTTTTGATAAATATAATCTGCTTGACACCCTGTTTACGTCCCCTTGCACTGGCTTTGCCCTTGTTATATTGCCGGTAAGTACCATGATACCAAGCAACCAGAAATACCAAATAATAAAACACTACGATAAAGTAGGAGGCAATTGATTGCAAGGCCACGCCCCACTTTGTCCTTTGGTAGAACACAACCAAGTGAAGCCTGGCAGTTCTGTCTGACTAAATGTAACAAGGCGATTCTTACCCGTGTTCCACTGCATTGTTCACAAGGAGTATAAAGTGTTGCCTTTTTTGTTCTACGTTTCAATTTCATTGATACTGGGATTCATTTCCAAAAGCTTATATACAGGCAGACTTGAGCTACGATTTTGGTTTTACAACTTTTCATACAATGATTTGGAGTTTCCATCTAGATGTGTGAAAAATAAAACAAAAAGACACCAGATCGTAGGTTCTAGACTTTTAAATACGAAATCTGGATAATAAAAACAATCCATTGACTAATGGCATTATTTTACTTTGGATGAATTCTGTCATAGATATATGATTGGCTTAAAATTGAAATATCGTAAAATCTCAAACTTTTCATTTGTTCTCCAGGTATTGTGTTGAAACTGGGTCGAACTAATAGTAAACCAATTGTAAGTGGAACAGATAAGGTAAGGATAATTTCATTAAAGAGAAACATATATTGCAGTAAATATATTAATGAAGGAGAACAGTATGTGAATTATTCATAAACTAATGTTTATGTTTTATTTGTGCTATGTTTATGCTTTGTTTATGCTATGTTTGTATTTTGTTTGTGATATGCTTATGCTATATATATGCTATGTTAATGCTTTGTTTATATTATGCTGATGATTATGCTATATTTATGCTATTTTTATGTTATGTTTAGGCTTTATGTGTGCTATGTTTATGCTATATGAATGCTATGTTTATTCTTTGTTTATGCTATGTTTACGTTTTGTTTATGCTTAGTTTAAGCTTTGTTTATGCTATGTATATGTTTTATAAAACTATATTTATGCTATGTTTATGCTATATGTATGTTATGTTTATGCTATTTGTATTCATTGATTATGCTATGTTTATGCTGTATGTATGCTATGTTTATGGTATGTTTATGGTATGTTTATGTGCTGTTTATGATATGTTTACGCTATTTGTATGCACTGATTATGCTCTGTATATGCTGTATGTATGTTATGTTTATGCTGTGTTTATGCTATGTTTATGCTGTGTTTATGCTATGTTTATGCTTTATATATATATGCTATGTTTATGCTACGTTTATGTTATGTTAATGCTATGCTTTTGCTATTTGTATACATTGATTATGCTATGTTTATGCTTTGACTATACTTGTATATGCTATGTTTTTGCTATGTTTATGTTACATTATGCTATATTTATGCTATGTTTATAATGTATGTATGCTGTATTTAAGGTTTGTTTATGCTGTGTTTCTGCTGTGTTCATGACTGCGTCCTATAACTTTTGCATATCTTTTTGGATATTTTTATCATATCACCATGCGTTATAAGACATAATAATGGGGTGACCGAATCAATTTAAGTTTATGTGACGCAAGCAGCAAATACATTTTCATTCGGACCTCTTGGTTATTTGTCTTCAACTAGAATATTAAATCAGTGCCTGTCTCTATAAAGCAAATTGTCGTCACGTTGTGTTTCCTTAGCTTCATCTAAAACTCTTCAGGGCAAGGCACTTACCTAGTACGCTTGGTACACTTCATGGATATATTTAAAAGTGTCATTAACTTTAATAATGAAACTTTAAAATTGTTGATGGAGTGAACGATGTAATAAGAAACACAAATGACACAACAGTTACATTTATTCCTAAATAATGCATACCAAGAATGTGGTGTGTAAGAAAGTAACTTTAAATTATTTACACAATTTTAGAATTAGTTGAAAAGCATTCCAAACATTGCCAGGCATGCAATGAGAAATGGAGGGAAATTATATCAATCGTTTATTCATTTTTAGCTTTGTTGTTTAGCCAGTATAACAATTACGTTTCTACGCCAGACTTCAATTTTGTAATGGTTTATGGTGACTTGAATCCTTGTTTCATATAGTGTCAGTTGCGCTAGAAATTGCCCTCGATCGTGGAACTCGCACAATGCTGCTAGAAAATAGAAGACATTTGCCAATATGGCATACTATCAGGATTTGTACCAGTGTCATTCAAACAAATCTAACACACTCCAGAAGTAGGCAAAATTTTCTCACCTGTAACGAGAAAATGAAAAGCATTGAAACCAATGATTAACAATGATATGTATATTTTCTGACATTTCTCTGATATTTTCTTTATATACTGCGATTTTAATGGTTGTAACCTCTGAGGTTCATCATCAGGATAACTGTGTGATATGTCCGTTATCAATATACATACACATTGACATAGGCATGGGCATGGGCATAATAGACATAGACATGGGCATGGACATGGGCATGGGCATGGACATGGGCATGGGCATAATAGACATAGACATGGGCAAGGACATGGGCATAATAGACATGGGCATGGGCATAATAGACATAGACATGGGCATAATAGACATAGACATGGGCATGGGCATAATAGACATAGACATGGGCATAATAGACATAGACATGGGCATAATAGACATAGACATGGGCATGGGCATAATAGACATAGACATGGGCATAATAGACATATACATGGGCATAATAGACATAGACATAGACATGGGCATAATAGACATAGACATGGGCATGGGCTTAATAGACATAGACATGGGCATGGACATGGGCATAATAGACATGGACATGGGCATGGGCATAATAGACATAGACATGGGCATGGACATGGTCATAATAAACATGGACATGGGCATGGACATAATAGACATAGACATAGACATGGGCATAATAGACATAGACATGGACATGGGCATAATAGACATAGACATGGGTATAATAGACATAAACATGGGCATAATAGACATAGACATAGACATGGGCATAATAGACATAGACATGGGCATAATATACATAGACATAGGCATGGGCATGGACATGGGCATAATATCGTAAAGATTTATCAAGACACATATGTCTTTCTCGTTCGATCATTGAATTATGACAAGAGCATCTAAAATTGTATTTATTATGCCAAACAAACGTATTGAACTATATAAGTCGGAAGCACAATGTATTTACATCTTTGAAGCATACAGAAGTCATGGTATTGGGTTAGTTTAAACAATATTTTATTTTTATATACTATACATGCGAAATGGGGTCCGGCTACAACTTCCGAGATCATTAGATTTGGCTTCCCCCTACATCTTTTTACAATGTATGTGCAATATGTTCAACTGTTAACACATTAATCTAATGTTCAAATTGAATATGGGATTGAACAGTACAAATAAAAGGATTCCTAATATGGTTTCTTTTAGAACTAGACAAAAGACTCACCTCAACATCTTATCTAGTTTTTATGCTTTTCATATAGAGAATAGTTGTTTGTTTTGGTGTTAGATCGAATTATATTTCATCAAGTGATCACCAAAGGTCATGTCAGTTTTAGTGATCACGAGATGAAATGGCATTTGATCTTACACCAAAACAAACAAATTTTCTTTTTATTTTATGCATTTACCTAAATTTTTGTTTATTTTGACCTCAATTCCCAGTTAGATATAATTGATTTATAAATAAAATTTAAGTTGTTTTTTTCTAAATATTTTTTTTTTCAAATTGATATGCAAGGACAAAAAAATATTTAGTTTTCATAATGTCACTGTTTGAAACAATGGATTTTCATAAATAATCCACTTAGAAATATCTTTAATTCATCAAAAAGCATAAAATATAAACGTATGTTCAAAATTTACATTATTTCCTTTGTATTATTATTGTATTGTTTAGTTTGTTCTTTGAATTATTTTGTTTATGTTGTCTTTGTCAGCTGTGCACGTTAACGCATTATATATATTTACATGGTTATAAACACCATAAATTTATTATTAATTAATTGTGGAAATAGATGTGCTTCATTGTGGTTAACCTTCCAGAATCACAGGAAAGAGTGGTTGACTGATAGTCTGTTAGTCTTCGATGGCATAAAAATGATGCTAAATATCAAAAGAAATTCACCAAACAAGTGACATGTATTAACCCTCAAATTATATGATCTTTCAGTTAAATAAATAAAAGTTATTTTTTCTCTTTCTTTAAACGACACTACATGTAAATATTCCAGTCAAGCTATAATTTATTTTAAGACATTAAAATAATTCATTGTTATTATCTTTTGATGTGGTATTTATTTGCATTTAACTTTCCTTTGCATGGAATCTTTACATGCATAAAAATGCAATTATCGTCAAGGAAAACACATAAAGGTGTATCCAAATAATTTAAGTAACTTCGTATAAGAATGGGTATCTCGCACATCATGTTGTCAAACTAAACACAAAATGAAATGTAAAAACGTCGATTGAATCTACAATTCTTCATAAACGGTTTTAGTAGAAAATAAGTAATGCACTTAGATTAAAACTTCCTACATCTTACAATAAATAAACTGTACTATTTCTTTCAATAATAGATATAGCATTCAAAGGACAAAGATAAACACCACAAGTAAAAAGAAGGAACATCATAACAACCTAAAATTAAATGCCAAGACCTTATCCTCACCACCAAACACCGAAGCGCCAATAACTTTCCCAAACAGCCATTATGGAACTCCAACCAGTCCTCCAAAATTTCAATTTTAACCCCCTTCTCACAAAATACGAAATAACCTCACCAACATAAACAATATCAATAAAATCATGAAACTAAATAAAAACAAAAATAAAAAAATCTGATATACACTAAACTAACCATGCCTTAGACACTCCTTGAAATGTATTGATATGCTAAACTTTCATTGATTTACTTATACAATACAAATCAGACGTTACTGTCCTATTTCATCTCCTTCAAAATACTTTGAACATTGCGGTCAACGAATGGATTTGTGTGTTAGCGGACATTTTAAAATGAAGTGATAAAGAATACAAATGAATTAGTCAATCTATGTGACTATATAAGTAGTGTTTAATTGTGTTCATTTGGTTTCAGTTTAGTTTTCAATGTTCGTTATGATGATTTTTACGCAATTTGTTTAAGTTATCTTTAATTGTTTTATTGCTTTGTGGGGGATACAGAACTTTCACAGTTGTTGTTATTACCCTGAGAAAAATTTAAAAATGTTGCATGTATTGTATGCAAATAAGTGCAGTTATTGTGATGTACTTAAACAACTTTTTTATGTTAAGAATATGAAATAACACAAAAGAAACAAAGAAAAACAACTACAGAACATTTCAAATCAGCCCTTTGAATATACACATTTAATTAATCTTCTTTTTCTTCTTTATATTTAATAACCTTTTCCATGGTAGAAAAAGGACGCTAAATAGTATAACGGCGTGGCGGGTAACGCCGATTGTCTTGCACAGTGTATTCGCGTTACGTGAAGCATAATTTAACCTTGGTAAATGATATGTATGCATACCTTTATGAAATATTTGGTTACATGCTCTGAACTATAAATACTATACTTCAGTAACCCCATTCAAGCTGTTTAATGGTTATACGGTTAATATTGTATACTTTGTCATGATTATTTTGTACACTTCTTTAAGTACTTTTATGAAATAAATGTTATATATACTTTAATATGATAGTTTTGTGAGTTTGGGCATGCAATAACAAAAAACGCGTATATACTTTCTATTTTGATAAAATTATATATAGGGCATAATATGTTTTTATATTACTATTTATTAAGTTAATCAAATCATGTTTTGACATATGACTCAAAGACCATCACCAGAATCAATGATCAAAGCGGGGCGTTAGTGTAATAGATAGATTTTTGGTCGCTCATACCAGAGGTTGCGGATTCGACCCCCACTCGATCCAAAACAACATTCGGTACTGGTTCTATCCAGGTAGTGGACTCGAGAGCGGGTCATATAATATCTGAGCTTTCTTGCAATCGAGCTAAAATAAAATCAGCATAAACTAAAGATCAAGTTTCTTAAAACTTTCCTGGTAAAATCAGTTTCTGGTAGCATATTATCCTCATTTATCTATACTCATGCTTTTGGCATGTATTTAACTTTTGTTTATTTAGTTAAAGGTAGTGTAAATCTTCTTTCTAGTTTGTCCATTAACCGAAGCATTATTATTTAGGGTATTCCTGTAGAGTGTTAGTCATTGCATTGAAACTGTAACAATACAAAAGCAACAACAAATCATCCTGTATAATAGATTTATTGTCTCTTTTAAATGGATTGAAGTTACAGCGAGATATTCAAATAGCGTTGTTCCCACACGTATACTATTTGTGATCGTGACGGTAGGCAGTAACATCCCAATACCATATATCAATTGACTTATTCATATTCTTGTTTCTTTATGCATGCTAAATATAACTACAGTGGACAGAATGGTAAAATTCTATCGCATCATTACTTTATTACTCATCTTCCTATCAAAGTTATATTAGAAAGCGAAAGACCAACACTTCAGAGACGGCAATCCTCTTATCAAAACTCGTTTTTGGGATTTATTTTACAATCATTTCCACGAAAGGAAAAACGATACATATCAGGAAAGGAACACCTGTATTTACTACTGTGGTTTGATTGGCTGTTTAAAGTGTGAGGGCGTGGTAACTGTAACCTGCCAGGTTAGCAAATTCCCACGATATTTAGGTCAATACCGGATACGATGAATGAAATACTACAAACAGAAACTATGCTTAACGTTCAGGTATTTTGTGTACACAGTGCGGTATGAGAACAATTTCAACAAAGGAATGTGATCGTTTCGGTATGATAGTGTGGGAGGACAGCTATTGTATGGCTGTTAATGTGTCATTTGGGAAATTTGTGGATAGTTCATGGCAGTTTCCAGTGTTAAAATTAAAATGTGACATAGAAAATATATCAAACACTATAAACTACACGATTTGATAAAAACACTGTTTATATTCGGTGTTTATGTGTATGTTTCGGGTGGTTATATAAATATAAAATAGTTGTACTTTATTTTAAGATTAAATATTTCTATTTAGACGGAGAAATGCACATTATGATGAATTACAGATCAACCATCTTGCGATAGCTTCAACTCACGTTGTATAACATAATAATGATCCTACACTGTACTGCAGTTGGATTTTACCAATACAGCGCGTTTAATCAGGGTACGAACCTCTGCCTCGGTGTTTTAAAAGGAGACAGTACGTTAATACCCATTTTGGACAGTAGCATATTTCCAAGAACTTTTCGGTTTACACCAAAATCAAGAGCATATGTTCAAGCTAGTATGCATCTGTTTCCAAATGTGTAACTTGTATAGGCTATATACATGTAAATGTATTATCAAAGTTAAGCGATGTATGCTAAATATATATTTCCAGTTCTTTAGACCCTTAACTCCTACGGATCTGTATTGAAAGTAGGACTAACTTTTGAAATATTGAGTGTTCCACAGTTGTCAAACAACAACGGTTATTTCCCATATGAAGATATTCTGCCCACAGCAAATACTTTCAATTTACTTTTTAGGTACGTTCATAGACAGTGACTGTACAAATGGTTCACATATCCGGCCTAGAGTTTGAAAAATACCCCCTTTTAAAAAGTTGTCTTTTACGGCCAATTATACAATACACAAAATGCGATGGGTGGCGGACCTTATTACACTCACTCCAATTTTCCCTTTTACACTATTGTGATATATGTGTGTGTGTGTGTGTGTGTGTCACGAGCACAGGAACGAACGTAATCTTGAAAAGTTCCTGGTTGAAATGTTGCTGGTATTAGTCCTGGCACTAATCACACTTGTTAATATCAAGACATGTATCAGCGGTTCCTTTCGTTTTCGTTGTTTGTTTCGTTTTTTTGCCGAACTGCTATCTGTAGCGAAATTACAGTATCGAATAATACATTTCAAAATGATAAATTTATGAGTGCCTAGGAAAGCGAACATAACAACAAGCAATTGTTAATCGCATATTTAAATGGTCACATTTTATAGTTATGTAATAGACTGGTGTTTCTGTCAGCATGACTGTGGACGCATGTACTTAGAAATGTTCCGCGTAATTTACAATACTATTTATGTAAATATTGTATTTGTCTGATAACCGTGTAAACGTATATCATACTGCTATTACCGTGCTATATGTTTGATGTTGGAAAAAAAGATAAACATACATACAATTATATAGTTTATATAATTTAATTCGTTTTATCTATATTGTTTTCAATCTAATTATGATCAATATACAATCAATCTAAATATTAGCTGGATATGCAACCAAAAGTGATTGCTGTTGATCCAGCATTGCGAAAGCACCAGGTCTTGTTCAAGCTGTTGATTTTTGTTTAATACCGGTTATACTTGGTGAACAATCAAAACATAATTATAAAGTGTCCACATAATCAACTCATAACATAACAATGTAATTGCGTACATGCGATTTGATATATTATTAGATCACCTCAACGTCAAATTTCAAAGTCCCTGGATAAAGATTATTAACAGCTATCTTAATATAAATCAAGCGATTTTCCCGTGTTCCAAATATGCATTGTTCGACAGAATCTGTAAATTATAGGAATTGTGACAACTAGATAAGGATATAGAGCTCAACCTACCGTTGCATTGAATGTTCACCAGTATGCTGTATTTCAAACACAATGACTTGCGTGGGCAGATATATTCGTCGGTAATTTTATTGAAACTTTGATCAGTTTTATATTTTATCGGTATATTAGCTGGTACAGTTTTGTATATATGATCTTATTGGTTAAGAATATGACAATATCCAACGATGATAACAAACACTACTAACATGTAAAATACGCAGCATAAACTATATAATAAAATTTATACGTGTACGCATGAGGTTTATAACTGACTTCAAAACTAATGTCGAATAGAGAGGTTTGAGACATTGTTGTGTAAGTCGCCCTGTGCGTTGATTCGGTTAGGATATTGGGAATCATTCAATGTTGCTCGGCAATGCCTGGTTGCTAGTGGGGCAAGGAGGACCCCATGATTCGCTTCCATTCATGAACAAACCCAATAAAAGCCAAGCATGTCTGTCTTTCCTTAAACAGTTTATGTGCATCTTAGGAATATTTCATTAGACCTTATTATTAAACTATCGGTATCATCCTTTAATATTTTCCTGGTTTTAATTTAGAACTAAACACAACCATATAAATTATTTATATATATATATATATATATATATACCTTCTTGGATAAATCGTAGTATAAGGTAATTGTTTTCCGGTTTTAATGCAGAAGTAAAGGTGTAAGTCAACCATTATTTTGTTGTTTATTATATAGTAAATAAAAAAGGTTCAAATGCTTATCAAGCATAGAGAATCCCAAAAGAAAGAAGTGAAACTTATATTTAATTGTTTGTCAACGTTTTCACTACCAAAATACGATGAGAAAAGTAGGAGCAATATGTCATATAAGATATGTTTCCTGTTCAGAGTGTACAGTGTGAAAGTAAACCTCACAAATCATGTATTCATACCCCAATTTACAAGTTTCAATATGTTTTTTTTAAATTCATAATTCAAACATCACACTGCTTTCAAAATGTTTAAAATTCAACAATAATGCCATTCAAATAACAAAATGAGCATTAACATAAGGGGAATACATTTTTAAAGAAGAGGAAACGAGGATTATTTATAACGCCATTATTCGACTACCCCAGGGAAGCACTTCCTTTTTCCAATGGTGGTCCTATGTCCGACACACTAGGATGAAGTTTATAATATGGTTATTGTTTCCTGTTTTTTAATGCAGAATTAAACACAATTATATTAACTATTTATTTAGGTGGAGATAATGTTATTAAAATAAACAATCAACATAATATATAATGCAATTTGTTTTACTTTGCTGTGTTTGTTCATTTGTTTCATTTTGAAATTATAATCTAAGGAACACGCATACATCAAATTACTCTTTGAAATACATAACTGGTATCCATGCATCAAATCAATCTTTTACACTGAAACTTGTCTTAAGCAGCCAGCATAAATGACCTTTTAAGACAAGTCGTTGTTTATTACAGGTTAATTTACTCTGAAAACATATAAATCGGAAATAGAAGATATGGCTGCTTAAGACAAGTGGCTGCTTAATAGAGGTGACCTCTCACAAAGGGTTGACTGTTTTTTAAAATCTAAATAACCGTAAAGCATTATCCGGGGTTATAATAAATAATTTATAATTTTATAAAAAAAAATGATGACAAGCTACTTTTCAAAGCAAACAGATTAAATCAAAAATAAATATTTCAATATTTACCTAAGATAGTTTTCATTTGTGCAATGCAAAAAACTGAATCACATTGTACACCTTTAATGTTACACATAAACACACACATAATGCAATGTGGTGATTTTTTAACTTAGAAGTTAATATCCCTTTCCATAGCTTTAAATACAAGTTACTGTGTGAAATCGAATTTCATTTTAGTCATTATGCTATATACTTAAATAAAACTATCAAAATATCTGTGCAGAAACTGAAGTTATACATTCAAAATGAATGTGCCGATACTTAAATCATACTTTCAAAATATCTGTGCAGATATTTAAATTCGTTCCCATTTTGGAAATTTCTGTAAATAGTTGAAAGAAAACAAAATTGTGGTTTTCCATGTATATGATAAAATGTAACATATTTAATCTTCTTATGTGTTTTTTTGCTTTGCTTAAATTTTTTTCAATTATTTAAAAGAAAAATAACACTTAATTATTGATTTGCTGCCTCTAAAATTTATACTAACAACGAATAATACCATATGTGATTCAATGAAATGCATTATTTAAATAATATACACTCGACTCCAAAAGAAATATTATTTATTTGTATATCAGAGATTAATAAAGGAAAATAAATATTTTTACACAAGATAATTTCATTTGTGATAAAATATCAAATCATAACAAACGTTCATTTATAGCGTTTTTACTTTTTTGATCTTAAAAGTGACTACACAATCGTTCCATTTTCACAGTGTCGCATTTGGTCACCGTTGCTATACATTCCCGTATCGTTGACGCATGGGTAAATCACTAAACAATGAGTATATTTCGCAATATTCTTGAGTTATGTGCGTACACGGACAGACAATCCAAATTAAATAGCGCCAATGGAAACCAAATTGTTAATTTAGCATAAATATAATTGTTTAAAGAGATTAGATATGCAATGTAACAGTGAGGTTATTTTTGGGGTTTAGTGTACTTAAAATATGTTATTATCTGTATAAAAAATACTTGCGTTAATGCCGTAAAAGTTATAAATTGGGATACTATAAACATATTGTTGTATAACATGTATTGAAGAATAAAAAACAAACAAATATCACACAAACATTAACAATAATGTTTTTCAGTTTTTATCGGCAATACAAGGACAATAATACAAGGACTTATCTGTATTGTTTTAAACATTTTTAAATATATTTTCAAAACTAGCATCATGCCTTATTATGAAAACAATTAATAATCACATAAATATTGTTCAAAATAGTTATTCTTGAATTTAAGATAAGTTACCACCATTTAGACGAGCTTTCTGAATGGTTGAAAAAATATAGGCGATGTTTTATAGATAGCTTATTTCTGATTGGAAGGAAATCGGAAAATTATCCTAAACATACCCAACTTTCGATATCGGTGTCGCGTTAAAATCCGATAATATTTTTATTATAAACAAAAAACGGACGATTTTAGTTTAATCTTCATAAATTTATAGTTTAAGATATTAAATTTGTACTTATCATTAAATGTTGTTTAAAATGTCCTCTATAAGTTGGTTATTTTTTCATAATTTTAAATTAATGAATTTTTGGTCCTTTTTAAGATTTAAGTAAATCACCCAATTTATCTATATGTTCTTTACAAAATAAAGAAAATGTGAGTTTATTATATTTGTGTCAATACAACATAGTTTTGTGTTTCTTTGATTAACTGAGTTAATTTCATTAAAGTACCTGTATGGAATCAAAGTAGAATTGGTGAAAATTAGTTTTCCTCATGGTTACAGATGTGGAGCACAACTTGATGGGGCAAAACGTGGTAAAATGTGATATTTTGACCGCGATACTTTGACATTTTCATTTGAGTCTAGGATAGCGCTTTAATGATATAAACTACATGTAGGAATTTTCGGTCCGCGAATGTAAGAAATAAGGTAAAACGTTATATTGTAAGTCTATGGAAAACGCAATGGTGGTAGCTGACATAAATATCTCTATATGGCCATTTATTAACAAGACACATACAAAACCACAGACAACTTGGCTTGTATTTGGAAACATATGTACACATACCTTTTGTTATACGTTCACATGTGTTGGTGTTACAATTGACGGTGTGGGAGATACGCTTGTTATTCGAATACCAACATTTGAGATGTGCGGTTATACGTTCATATGTGTTGGTGTTACAATTGACGGTGTGGGAGACACGATTTACGTTCATATGTGTTGGTGTTACAACTGACGGTGTGGGAGACACGATTGTTATTCGAATATCAACATTTGAGATGTGCGGTTATACGTTCATATGTGTTGGTGTTACAATTGACGGTGTGGGAGACACGATTTACGTTCATATGTGTTGGTGTTACAATTGACGGTGTGGGAGACACGATTGTTATTCGAATATCAACATTTGAGATGTGCGGTTATACGTTCATATGTGTTGGTGTTACAATTGACAGTGTGGGAGACACGATTGTTATTCGAATATTAACATTTGAGATGTGCAGTTATACGTTCATATGTGTTGGTGTTACAATTGACGGTGTGGGAGACACGATTGCTATTCAAATATCAACATTTGAGATGTGCGGTTATACGTTCATATGTGTTGGTGTTACAATTGACGGTGTGGGAGACGCGATTGTTATTCGAATATCAACATTTGAGATGTGCGGTTATACATTCATATGTGTTGGTGTTACAATTGATGGCGTGGGAGACACAATTGTTATTCGAATATCAACATTTGAGATGTGCGGTTATACGTTCATATGTGTTGGTGTTACAATTGACGGCGTGGGAGACACGATTGCTATTCGGATATCAACATTTGAGATGTGCGGTTATGCGTTCATATGTGTTGGTGTTACAATTGACGGCGTGGGAGACACGATTGCTATTCGGATATCAACATTTGAGATGTGCGGTTATGCGTTCATATGTGTTGGTGTTACAATTGACGGCGTGGGAGACACGATTGTTATTCGAATATCAACATTTGAGATGTGCGGTTATGCGTTCATATGTGTTGGTGTTACAATTGACGGTGTGGGAGACACGATTGTTATTCGAATACCAACATTTAAAATGTGTGGTTATACGTTCATATGTGTTGGTGTTACAACTGACGGTGTGGGAGACACGATTGATATTCGAATACCAACATTTGAGATGTGTGGTTATACGTTTATATGTGGGAGACATGATTGTTATTAGAATATCAACATTTGAGATGTGTGGTTATTCGTTCATATGTGTTGGTGTTACAATTGACGTTGTGGGAGACACGATTGTTATTCGAATATCAACATTTGAGATGTGTGGTTATACGTTCATATGTGTTGGTGTTACAATTGATGGCATGGGAGACACGATTGTTATTCGAATATCAACATTTGAGATGTGTGGTTATACGTTTAATATGTGTTGGTGTTACAATTGATGGTGTGGGAGACTCGATTGTTATTCGAATATCAACATTTGAGATGTGCGGTTATACGTTCATATGTGTTAGTGTTACAATTAATGGCGTGGGAGACACGATTGTTATTCGAATATCAACATTTGAGATGTGTGGTTATTCGTTCATATGTATTGGTGTTACAATTGATGGCGTGGGAGACATGATTGTTATTCGAATATCAACATTTGAGATGTGTGGTTATAAGTTCATATGTGTTGGTGTTACAATTGATGGTGTGGGAGACACGATTGTTACACAGGTAAAAATGCCACGTATGTTTAACATATGTTTTGTCGAACATATGTTAAACATACGTTTAACGTATGTTTTACATGCGTTTTGGTTAACATATGTTTCAAAACATACGTTTAACATACGTAAAGAAACATATGATAATCAGAAACGCACGTTAAACATACGTTTACAGAAACAAATGTTAAACGCATGTTAAACGTACGTTTGACATATGTGATTCAATTCATATGTTTAACATACATTAAAGTGAATATATAATTATTGCGCTTAAACGCTCCACAGCACATGGCACTCACTATTTTTGGAAATATCACTAGCAGAGCCAGAGGCAGGGTCCAATTTCAGTACGAGAATCATAAATACATGTCTGACAATCAAAAACATAGTAAAACATACGTTTACATCAACATATGTTAAACGCATGTGAAACATACGTTTATCATATGCGTTTCGATTCATACATAGGTAAAAATGTCAGGTATGTTTAACATATATGTTTTGTCGAACATATGTTAAACATACGTTTAACGTATGTTTCACATGCGTTTTGGTTAACATACGTTTCAAAACATACGTTTAACATACGTAAAGAAACATATGATAATCAGAAACACACGTTAAACATATGTTTACAGAAACATGTTAAACGCATGTTAAACGTACGTTTGACATAAGTGATTCAATTCATATGTTTAACATACGTTAAAGTGAATATATAATTATTGCGCTTAAATGCTCCACAGCACATGGCACTCACTATTTTTGGAAATATCACTAGCAGAGCCAGAGGCAGGGTCCAATTTAAGTATGACAATCATAAATATATGTCTGACAATCAAAAACATAGTAAAACATACGTTTACATCAACATATGTTAAACGCATGTGAAACATACGTTTGTCAATATGTGTTTCGATTCATACATTTAAAATATGTTAAAAATCCTATATAATTATTGCGCTAAAATCTCCAACAACACTTAGGACATATTGTTTTAGGGAATAACACTAGAACAGGTAGAGGCTAATTTTAAAAAAATTCATGTTGCATATTATTCATATATGTTAACAAAACCATATGTAAACATATGTGTGTCATACATTCGTAAAGATATAAAAGGAACCGGCAATATTTTCCCAATATTTTATTGTTTTTCTTCTGTAGTATAGCCACAATATAATAATCATCCAAGTAGACACCATCTAGGTAGTTTCAAATTAATGGAGTGTTGTATCATGTCCAATATTTAATTAGTCCTCCTCTTCATACTTTACATTGCTGGCATACTCGAATGTAACTGTTGAAACAGCTTCACAACTGAAATAAAGTATAAAATATTCTTAATTTTATATATATAACTAGATCTGTTTTATTGTAAAGCTGTCAAATATAATGGCATCTTTTATTTCCTTTTGTGAAATAGAGGGCCTCAATGAAGATCATATGAATTAAAGAATATATCTAAATGTCAAGTATTACCTACTTCTATAAACTTTTGCATATCAATCAATACATAAAAATAATTAATCAAACAAAATTGTAAATATCTTTATTAAAAAAATAATTAAGAATTAAAAAAATAAACAGTAGATCTACCTGATTATCATGGCCCTGTGACTTCTGTACAAGGTTGTACTTTCGGTTTTGCACTATCCCATTTTCACCTCTACCAAACGTGTATTTACATCGGTTCGCTAACACACACTATGCAATAAAATGTTTATTTGATCCTTTAATTACTTTTGTCAGAAATATGCCTATATGGTTCCACAGATTAAATATTGTCAATCAACCTCGATGTTTTCTGTTTCCTGGTATTTTTCAAGGTAAAGGTCGGCACTGGCTTACTCAGACTAAATAAACCCTAAATAAACCGTAAAACAGCTAAATATGTAAAACTGTAAAATCTGAACATTTGAACAAAGATCATTTGCGGGATTTTTTTATGATGAAGTCACTCGCCTTTAAAGAAAAACAAGGTAAGTACAAGAATGTATAGATATTTTTAAAATTAAATGTAAATCATATGTTAAGTTTTCATATATATTTTCTATTATTTTTACTACAACAATATTTTTTTTTCTAAAAAAAGCGGGTGAACATCTTTAGGACGAAAATTGATTTGTGTGCTAGAGTTACTTCCCTTGTTGTGAACGCACAGAGAACAAATTTTATGAGTTTATAATCTGGCAAATTTAATAATACTCATCGTTTTTAATGATATTTAGCGGTTAGTATTATGTTTATGTATATCAATGTAGTTATAGATATACATCAGTACGCTATGCAACTTTCGGAACTGGAAATATTTTCATTTTAAACCATAAACCTTACCCCACCCACTGTTACTTTGTTCAATAATTATAATTTTAGTTTGCAATATTATTTTTAGAACATGTTCTTATGTTTATTGTATGGTGACTATTTCTTAAATATTTTAACTGGAGACAATGTAAAGAATTTCTTGCCATCTAATTGATATATTGAACTGGGACCATGCACAGGCAATTTTCCAGTCAGTGACACAGGCCCTATCTTGATTTAGCGTTTGGATAGCTATACAATATATAGTAAATAATGGAAAGGTAGGACACTTCTTAAAGATATATCTGGTGTGAAGGGAGAAACCACGGGACATTTAGCAGGTAAATAAAACAAGATTTCAGATTAAATTTTGTCTCACTAAAGTCTATCTAGAAAACATTGAATAAACAAATGTTAATTTAGACAGCCAGAATATAGTTAGCCACTGAACGGATTGTTGTGAAACTTCAGTAGACCACAGTCCTGCTTATTACCTCGATCACTAGACTTAAAGGCAATGTCAAAGGATTTTTATTCTTTATCAGTGTTTTCTCCAGAGCACGTTTCTTGTGTTTGTGACGCAATTGAATCTCATTTGTCGCAATCAAGTTTGTTCATTGTGTCCACTATGATGCAACCTTAAAAATACAGAAATTCAAACTACACAGATTTGCAAGTGGGTTTCAGAGTTATTATTTTTACACTGCTAGCAGTGTTGAGAAATCACATGGTATGATTCAGGGTAGCCTGATATATACATGTCGTTGGCTCAGCGCAAAACCCCAGTAACTGCATTTTTCTTACTTTTCAGGAGAGACAAAAAACTGATTATATCAATTACTAGTTAAAAGACTTAAGTTTAATCTTATAATTAAGCAAATTCATTAAAAACAGTTCTTCACATTTGTATCTTGTATAAAAAAAAATATTAACAAAGTATTAAAAGTAATCTGAAAAATTAAGTTGGAAATTTGCGTTGAAAAACTCGGCGCAAAACTCCAGTAACAGTACTTACTGATTTTTTGCTCTGAAATATATTTGTGCAAAACTCCAGTAAGTGCATTTACTGTTTTTTTGCTCTTAAATTTATTTGTGCAAAACATCAGTATTTACTCTAAAAGGTATATTGTACAATTAAAATGGCCAAAGATTTACTAAACAGTATAACTAGTATAATAACATTAGTTTAATGGAAAAAAGAGTTTATTTGACTTTTACAATAGACAATATTTATTCAAACACTATTTTATTCAAAAGTAATTCTGGCCTCTGGCCCATAATACAAATATACATAGTAAACATGCACATAACAAATGACTTGCTATAACTTAAAGTAGCTGCTTCTTATAAAATTAATTTTGTTTTTTACTAGTTTTTAAATTAAAAAATCAAATAATATTAAAATGAAACATTTCTTTTCTTACACTGATATTTATTAAGCTTCACAATAGGCATGAATAGAAAGCTCTGTGGAATTATAAACTGTTTTAAAACCATAAACAGAATGATTCATATTTCTCTTGTATGAACACTATTTCTGTACTTCATATCGCAATTAAAAAAAAATTTCTTAACATTATTTGAGCAGTATCTATCAATTATAATCTTTAGTAATTTAAATAAAAAAATGCAAAAATTTTCGTCTTTTAGCAGTGTTTTATCTAAAAATGTGTTGCTTTGAGTCATTGTATTACAAATAACGTGTTGTTTTTCATTAATTAAATTACAATAGAAGTCATTCAACATTAATAGTAACTATAACTATATTTGCCAATTATGCTAAAAATTAATAATAAATTAACGGACAAGTTGGCTGCTTTATTACCATTAATAAACAAACAGTATTTGTTTGAAACCTTCCTTTTACTATTGGTCTTATTTAAAATTAGTTGTTCTAGAATTGTTTGAGACATAATTATAGTCTCTTTGGCGGTCAATATTACCAAGGTCCCAGAAATCATTGAATAAAGTTTCCCTTTGGGTTTCTGTAATATGAAGTTGACATTTCTTTTACAAAGCAATCAACAACCTTTTTTAACTGATTAAGCATACTTATTCACCCCACAATGACTTGTATAGCTAAGACCTCTGTTTCTTTTATTTTTTATAATATTTCTTTTCCAGTTAGATTCCTGTTTCTTTTTTTCTCCCCCTACTTTGATTTCCTACATTTAAGACATTTCCCATTTGACATTCATTAGAGGGGCTATTTAGTTCAGAGGTGTGAGGGATTAAATTCCTAACAGGTTGTGCAAAGTAAATCAATGGTCTGTCGTCATCATCATCATCATCAACTGTATTCTCACTCATTTCTATATTACAACTCCTATCACAAGTACCATTTATTTCACTATTCATCTCAGTAGAATTCCTTCTATTGCTAACATTTTTACCTGACTTGCCACCACTACCACTATTCATATCACTACCATAGCCTCTATCACCAATCTTAGTTCCATCCCCTCTTTCACCACACTTACCCCAACTACCACTATTCATTTCACTATCATTGCCTGTTATCATTAGACTCACCAACACTACCACTATTCATCTCGCTACCATTGCCTCTATCACTAATCTTACTACTATCCCTTCTATCACCAGACTTACCACCACTATCACTATTCATCCTCTATCACCAGACTACTAACACGACCATTATTCATCTCATTGCAATCTCTTCTATCACCAGACTTACCACCACTATCACTATTCATCTCATTACCATCCACTCTTTCACCAGACTGACCACCACTACCACTATAATAATTCATCTCACTATCATCGCCTCTATCACCAATCTCACTACCATCCCCTGTATCACCAGACTTTTCACCACTACCACTATGATAATTCATCTCACTACCATCGCCTCTATCACCAATCTCACTACCATCCATTCTTTCACCAGATTTACCACCACTACCATTATAATAATTCATCTCACTACCATCACCTCAATCCCCAATCTCACTACCATCCCCTATATCACCAGACTTACCAACACTAAAACTATAATAATTCATCTCACTACCATCCATTCTTTCACCAGACTTGTCATCACTACCAGTATAATAATTCATCTCACTATCATCACCTCTATCACCAGTCTCACTACCATCCCCTGTATCACCAGATTTACCACCACTACCACTATAATAATTCATCTCACTACCATTGCCTCAATCCCCAATCTCACTACCATCCCCTGTATCACCAGACTTGTCACCACTATAATAGTTCATCTCACTATCATCGCCTCTATCACCAATCTCGCTACCATCCCCTGTATCACAAGACTTGTCACCACTACCACTATAATAATTCATCTCACTACCATCGCATCTATCACCAATCTCACTACTATCCCCTCTATCACCAGACTTACAAACACTACCACTATAATAATTCATCTCATTATCATCACCTCTTTCACTAATCTCACTGCCATCCCCTCTATCACCAAACTTACCTACACTACCATTTTTCATCTCATTGTAACCGCCTCTATCACCAGACATACCACCACTATCACTTTTCATTTTGCTACCATCCACTCTTTCACCAGACTTACAAACACTAGCATTATAAGTAATTCATCTCACTATCATCACCTCTATCACCAATCTCGCTACCATCCCCTGTATCACCAGACTTGTCACCACTACCACTATAATAATTCATCTCACTATCATCTCCTCTATCACAAATCTCACTGCCATCCCCTCTATCACCAGACTTACCTACACTTCCATTTTTCATCTCATTGTAACCGCCTCTATCACCAGACATACCACCACTATCACTTTTCATTTCGCTACCATCCACTCTTTCACCAGACTTACAAACACTACCACTATAATAATTCATCTCACTATCATCACCTCTATCATCAATCTCACTACCATCACCTCTATCACCAGACTTGTCACCACTACCACTATAATAATTCATCTCACTATCATCTCCTCTATCACTAATCTCACTGCCATCTCCTCTATCACCAGACTTACCTACACTACCATTTTTCATCTCATTGTAACCGCCTCTATCACCAGACATACCACCACTATCACTTTTCATTTCGCTACCATCCACTCTTTCACCAGACTTACAAACACTACCACTATAATAATTCATCTCACTATCATTACCTCTATCACTAATCTCACTGCCATCCCCTCTTTCACCAGACTTACCAACACTACCATTATTCATCTCACTGCAATCACCTCTATCACCATACTTACCACCACTATCACTTTTCATCTCACTACCATCCATTCTTTCACTAGACTTACCACCACTACCACTATAATAATTCATCTCACTACCATCGCCTCAATCCCCAATCTCACTACCATCCCCTGTATCACCAGACTTGTCACCACTATCGCTATAAAAATTCATCTCACTATCATCGCCTCTATCACCAATCTCACTACCATCCCCTGTATCACCAGACTTGTCACCACTACCACTATAATAATTTATCTCCCTACCATTGCCTCTATCACCAATCTCACTACCATCCCCTCTATCACCAGACTTACAAACACTACCACTATAATAATTCATCTTGCTATCATCGCCTCTTATCACCAATCTCACTACCATCCTCTTTATCACCAGACTTACCAACAATACCACTTTAATAATTCATCTCACTACCATCACCTCTATCACTAATATCACTGCCATCCTCTCTATCTACAGACTTACCAACACTACCACTATAATAATTCATCTCACTATCATCGCCTCTATCACTAATCTCACTGACATCCTCTCTATCACCAGACTTACCAACACTACCACTATAATAATTCATCTCACTACCATCCCCTCTATCACTAATCTCATGGCCATCCTCTCTATCACCAGACTTACCAACACTACCACTATAATAATTCATCTCACTACCATCGCCTCTGTCACTTATCTCACTGCCATCCCCTCTATCACCAGACTTACCAACACTACCACTATACTTCATCTCACTATCATCGCCTCTATCACTAATCTCACTGCCATCCCCTATATCACCAGACTTACCAACACTACCACTATAATAATTCATCTTGCTACCATCGCCTCTATCACCAATCTCTCTACCATCCCCTCTCTCACCAGACTGACCAACACTACCACTATAATAATTCATTGCACTATCATCATCTCTATCACTAATCTCACTACCATCCTCTCTATCACCAGACTTACTAACACTACCACTATTATAATTCATCTCACTATCATTGCCTCTATCACTTATCTCACTGACATCCTCTCTATCACCAGACTTACCAACACTACCACTATAATAATTCATCTCACTACCATCGCCTCTATCACTAATCTCACTACCATCCCCTGTATCACCAGACTTATCACCACTACCACTATAATAATTTATCTCCCGTACCATTGCCTCTATCACCAATCTCACTACCATCCCCTCTATCACCAGACTTACAAACACTACCACTATAATAATTCATCTCGCTACCATCGCCTCTTATCACCAATCTCACTACCATCCTCTTTATCACCAGACTTACCAACACTACCACTGTAATACTACATCTCACTTCCATCACCTCTATCACTAATCTCACTGCCATCCTCTCTATCACCAGACTTACCAACACTACCACTATAATAATTCATCTCACTATCATCGCCTCTATCACTAATCTCACTGCCATCCTCTCTATCACCAGACTTACCAACACTACCACTATAATAATTCATCTCACTATCAACGTCTCTATCACTAATCTCACTGCCATCCTCTCTATCACCAGACTTACCAACACTACCACTATAATATTTCATCTTGTCACCATCGCCTCTATCACCAATCTCTCTGCCATCCCCTCTATCATCAGACTTACCAACACTACCACAATAATAATTCATTGCACTATCATCACTAATCTCACTACCATCCTCTCTATCACCAGACTTACCAACACTACCACTATGATAATTCATCTCACTATCATCGCCTCTATCACTAATATCACTACCATCCTCTATTTCAGAAGTAGAAAAATCTGTTTATTTATATCTATAGAATTTAAAAACATGCTGCTGTTATTCAGATACAGATATTTTTTTTCTTTTCTAGGGGGAGGGAGTGTCAATAAAAAATTATAGTGCAGGAAAGTTATAAAATCATAGATAATACTGGCTTTTTGCATTATTGATTTTTTGTATTGTACTTTAAAAACTTAGTGCAAAAACTCAGTAAGTGCAGTTACTGGGGTTTTGCACTGAGAAAAAACATGAATGCAGTTACTGGATTTTGCTATTTTTTTAATTAAAACATTAAAAAAAAAATTTCAACCACCATATTTTGATAGGAGGTGTAACTTACCTTTATATACCAAATTATTGAAAAAAGTCATTTTGGGATAAATTTCAGTTACTGGGGTTTTGCGCCGAGTCAACGATGTGAACCTTTTTGGAAAGCAACGCGGGAGATTGGGTTTTGAAATGAGGGGGATTGGATGGAAATGAGGGAAAAAAAATTTCGCGGCATAAAATTTGAAAATATTGTCATTTCGGTACAATTTTACATAATTTTTTAATAATACAAGTATATTAAACCATAACAGATGGTGTTTTGTCATAATATATAGAGAATATACAGTGTTTTCTGAAGAGCGTGTTTGTTGTGTTTTTGACGCAATTAAATCTCATTTGACGCAATCAAACTTGTTAAGTGCGTACACTATGACACAACCTTAAAAATACAGAAATTCAAATTACGCATATTTGTTTCGGCAAGCTGGTTTCAGAGTTAGTTTTACAATGCTAGCTGTTTTGGCAGATCACATGGCCTGATTCAGGGAAACCCTGGTCACGCGGTTCTACTAAGTTATCTAAACACTCAAATTAGTTATTAACACTATATTTATGCAATCGCATAGACTATTATGATCACATACATAATTTTCCGCGAAACAATATTATAGTTTGAAGACAACATCTGTGAAAACAAACATATGCTGCAACAATAGCACTGATATATACCCAGTTTTAGGTTGTTTGTATATAAGATAAAATGTGGAAATCATGAAAATTATCTAGAAAGTTGTTTGAAATGTACGGATGTTACTCTATCTGAAAACCTTTTTATTTTGTTTTCTATAAGGTATCAAGATGTGCATGGGCAACATTTTAATACCAGTTTAAACATAGGCCGGTCCATGTTTTTACGCCATTTATATTTCTTTAATGGACGTTTAAAAGGTTATGGAAAAAAGAAAATAAACTTTTAGAAAATTATATTTATTTTGAAAAACTTATTTTTGTTAAGCTACCATTAAAATGTTATAATATTAAGGTAACATTACTCTAAAATGATTCTAGCTATGAACCAGAAGAGAAATGGTTTTGGGAAAAAGAAAACAACAAAGTTTTGTTTTCCAAAGAGTATAATGCTTAGTAATGGTAAACATGAAGCTCAGCTGAAATATAAGATGAAATGATTTTAGTGTTTTTCATTATAAATAGTTAGGGCCATGGTGATCGAGCTGAGGCCATAACATTTGAAAAGTTGATGACCCGGTGGCCATGATCATAAAAACTGTCGTTGGGCAGGAAAAGACTAGTTTCAGGTGTTGTAACTTGTTGGGCCAGAAGTGAAACATTCGTTTGGAAGTTAAAGTGTTTTGAAGTTGTTAATTTCAGTTTTAATTTTGATTTTAAAATTTGTGTGAAATAGGAAGTAAAACTGTTGATGTAAAATATGTCATTTTCACCTCTATTTATTCAAGTTGATTAAGTTTAAAACTAGTCAATGATGACCCCCAGATTTTTAGTCAGTGGGTCATCAATGACCCCCAAAAATTGGAGCTGGATAAAACACTGCTTTGCTATATTCATTTAGCCTCAATTTAATTTTTATGATTTTTCTGGCATACTGTCTTAGAATGTTGTATCAAAGTTTGTAAACTATTCTCTAGATTGAATGCTTAATAAGTTATTATCAACTGTAAACAGTCATATAAAGTGTACAATTTGCTAACACATGTAGTATACAAATTATCTGTTGTTTCAGCTTTAACAGCTTATACTAGAACTGGAGGCGTTTTACAAAGGAAGAGATCTTAAAAGACCCCCAAATTCTATATGGACCTGGTAATCTAGCTGTAATGGTCCAAAATCTGTATGCCTCACCAGTGACAATGTCTTTGAAAAAGGTAGGGAAAATTATCGTATTGATTAATATTCCTGGTATTATAAATGAAAAACAGTTTTGAATTCAATAATAAATTTGCATCTTAAATCTCTCCATTTTATTCAAAACATCGAGGTATATCATCCGGATAGATAGGTATTTAATTTATTGTTAATCATTTGTTCACTTTAAGAACTGGTAGAAGTCAATATTTTTGCATGATGCTTACCTAAGCTAGGACTGTAAGTTAACTGAGTGATATATCAAACTGATATCTTTAACTAGTCAAATCAGATAATCAGTGTCTGAGATGTGTCCCTTTTGCTAGATGGACACTTCAAAATGGAACGCTTTGTCTGTTGTCAGTCATTAATCTGGTTCTCAGGGTTTATTGTGGGGGGGGGGGGGGGGGGATTACAATCTACTACATGATGTCCCATATATGTTTCAAATTGCCAATACATTTTGTTTTGTGTATGCCATATTTCAGACCTTGCTGATGTTTCATGTAAAAAAACAGTGAAAACCCATTCATAATTTAAGATTGGAATATAGCTCAGAATGGCTGAAAAGCCATCTCCTGCAATCTAAATTTAAAAAATTTTCCATGACAGAGGCCACTTGGACCACCCCTCTTGTACTTTACCCAAAACTTGCGCCATTGGCGCTTGTTTCTTGCCGGTGGCACTCACAAGTTGGATACTGCTACTTCTTAATTTAGTACAGTGCTCCAAGAATAGGATAGCCCGATGCCCGGGGCTTGTCAAATCTGGATCCGGGCATGTGCCTCTTTCAAAGTTACTTGCCCGTCGGGCTTGTCTTAAATAATCGGACAAGCTAGTTTTCACAATACGCAAATGCGACTTCGGTAAACCTCTCATGCATAATCATTTATCTATTTTAATTCCTCTAATGTGATTGGTGGATAGCTTTGAATATAAAGTAATCTATTTTTAATAACCGCTCTGATTGGTCGTATATCTACGCCCAAGGTAAACAAGTTTCTTACCACCTACCCGAGCAAAGACTAAAAAAAAAGACGATGACGTAATTAGCGGGTGTTTCTCAAATTCTCCATTATGAAGAGTATAAAATTACTTCCCTTTGCCAAAATGGTAACGATTTCTAAAATCTGGTAATGTTTTTGCAGGTAATTTGCGATCGATCGCGTTATGTAAAATGTCAGCGTTAGGTTCTGGTAATTTTATAAGTATTTCGTAGATTTACAATAATTGGAACTGTATGTATATAAATTTTCTTCTGTGAAAACGTGAGAGTTGATATTGAAATTGAGTTTACGGTAAAGAAAAATGTGGGTGGGGTATTATTATAGTAATAAACATTGCTTTTTGGTTGTGTAGTTTCAGCGTATATTCTTTTTGGCATGATTTAAATATAGTATTGAAAACAACAATTAAGATGAATTATGTGTTTTTTTTTTAATATTTGAAATATAGTTGACTTGTTGCACTTTCTAGATATTTGAAGGCTATCATAAATTGCATTCATTTATCATATTGCCAAGTTCTCTTGGATAGATTGAATAGCTTTGTAGGCTTGGCATTGCCATTATTGTATGTTGTGACAGCAATAATTAGAAAACAAGAGAAAGATATTTAAAATAATGTTTTAAATATACTCCTGCTCCCACACTGCCACTGAATCAACAGAACAGAAATGATAGTCAATAAAGAACAATTGATTGATTGATTGATTGATTGATTGAATATTTAGCATCTTTTTTATGCTAATAAAGAACAAAGATTAAATACAACATACTGATAGAGACATAGTCAGTTCTCCCGAATTTCTCTCACTTCTCCTGGTCTTATTCAAACTCTAAAACTTGTGATTTAGACATGCATAATGTTATTGGGAGCTTACCCTACATAAAATGAATACATTTAAGTCTATGTTTACATATTTCATATTATACCGCAAGGTGTATTGGTAATACAAATCTTGGCATGTGAACCGTTGATCAGGGCAAGTTATTTTTCAGTCAGGGCAAGTAGATTTTTTCAATCTACTTGCCCTGGGCTAGTCCCAAATTTTTTTTTTCTTGGAGCACTGTAGTACTTATTCTTTGAAACATTTTGACAACCCTGGTTTCTACTGGTCAAATGCCAACAGGGCTTATGTCCTGATAAATTTTCTGTTGTCCATTAACCTTTTTCTTTTAGACATGATAGCACCTTCATTTAGGCTTAGACCATATATATTTTACATGTAGCATTGAATGGATGTTCCCTAAAAGATTTGTTTAAGTCTGGTGAAGTCAAATTTGAGGCTGCCACAGGGGTCACTGTTTTACATAGGGAAAATGTTGTAGACGCCATACCACCTTCATTTTTCATTGAATCTTAACAAAACTTGCACAGTTTAACTGTTATATTACCACAAAATCTTGGACAAGGTCTTGAACCAGCATGATTCAACCACAAATGCCCCCACGACAAGGCTTACATAGGCACATTTTAAGCGAAATTTTAAAAAACATTTTCTCTGAAAGCTCGAGGCTTAAATGTTTTACGTGTAGCATTGTATGGTGGTCTCCTAAAAGATTTGTTGAAACAAAACTTACAAAAAACATTGTCTCTGAAATGTACATCTGTCCATTTGTTGCCAGTAGAGCAATTCAGGCTCTCTTGGGCCCCTTGTTCATTCATACATTTTTTTCCATATAATGATTTAAGTTTCCTTTTTTATATTTTCATGAAAAATGACGATAAGTACAGAAGAGAAAATAACAAAAGACCTTATTTCTTGTGACTGAATAGACTTATGTGAATGTATTTTGGTGTGATTTGTTGTTGCTGACATGACGGTGAATACCTATGTGTATTTCATGGTCCCCCACCCCCATGAGGTCTTAGGGGCGGGGCCAAAACAGTCAAATTCAAGGTAGACTTTAAGAATCTTCTTAATATTATAGGAAGCACTCGGAAAAAAATTGTGAGGAGGATTATTGATGACTATAAGTCCTTTATAAAATTTGTGAATTTCATGCCCCTGGATCTCACGGTTTGGTTCTGGGGGCGGGGCCTACTTTACTAAATCTTTATTTATGAAAAATTGACAAAAAACTTTATTTCTAACGACTGAATACACTTATGCGAATGTTTTTTGGATAATCAGGTGACCGTTAAAGCCCATGGGCTTTTTGTATATATTATATGTAATGTGTATACATGCATAATTATTTATTTTCCAGTGACAAACTGGTATGGAACATTGCTGAGAAGTGAGACATGGAATAATATAGCTTAGATGGAAGAAAAGTAAACCTGGAAATAGATGGTACAGTTATATCCCTTAAACCTGAAGACAACAAGTGACAAAATCATACACTGAAGTTCAAAATTACATGCTGATGAGATGTCAGTCATACACATGAACTTTTTTTCGGAAAATGTGCTGTTGTCCCGACTGATATTGCTATGATAATGGAGAAATTAAATGGAGTTTACAGATTATTTGCTACATATGTTATGAGAAGGAAGTATTTACAAAAAGGAAAATGCAGACTAGCAACATTGTGACGCTCCTGTTGGAAGACGACAATTACTGCGTCTGATTTAAGAATCTAGTATGTAAAAGTGAACCATCAATGAAAGAAATCTGCTTTTCTCATCATGATTGATATAAATGTGCTTAGATTTATTTCATTGTTCATTGTTCATTATTATTCGCTCTCATGAGCCAAAAGCTCTTGAGTTATTATGTGATCAGCTTGTGTCAGTCATATTATTTTATTTGTTTTTCAATCTTTCACCTTTGCTATCTATGGTAGTTTTTGTCTAGAGCATGCAAGACACAGTGTTTACAAAATAATGAATATGATGTCTGTCCCATTGAGTACAATGATTAACAGATTTATTTGATAGTATTTAACTTTTAAACAAATTTTAAAAGGATTCATGGAGGGAAATAAAAAATAAATGAATACATCAGATAGATGTACAAATAGATTGTATAGATTTGTTATATTTTTGAAATATTAAGTTAGTGTCATACCTTTTTCATAATTTGTTTGTATGGCATTTTATGCCTTATAAGCTCACCTTGCCAAAGGCTTTAAATGAGCTATAATTCTAATCACTTTTTGTCCATCTGTCTGTCAACAATTTCTATAAATGACATCTCTGATACCGCTGGGGAGATTTTCACCAAAATAAGTATGAACGCTTCAAGCATTCTTACATCAAGCTTCTCAAGTTTGTTAAAGTTACCGATTGATCTAATGTTAAAAATGAGTTTTCATATGTTTAACATATTTTTAAAGCATACGTTAGAACCTATTTCAAACATACATAGTAATATTTTCATGAAAAACATACATATTTAAACGTATGTTAAACGTGCGTGGTACTATTTCCAAGAAAAAAATATGTACTCAAACGTATGTTGAACGTGCATGGTACTTTGTTCATGAAAAACGTACGTATTGGAACATATGTTAAACGTATGGGAAACATACATTTGACATGCGTGGTACTATTTATATGAATAACATATGTATTGTAACGTTTGTTAAACGTATGGCCAGAAACGTGTTAAACGCACGTGGTACTATTTATATGTAAACGTATGTTTTGGCACGTACGTTAAACATATGTTTAACATACGTTAAACGTATGGCCAGAAACGTATGTTAAACACGTGTGGTACTATTTATATGTAAACGTATGTTTTGGCACGTACGTTAATACGTTTAACATGCGTGGCATTCTTACCTGTGTACAGGATAGTATGCACTCTATCAGCTGCGCAACAAGGGCCAATTGTGCGACATTTTCTAATTTTAACTAAAAACACTTAAAATGGATAAACAAACACCAACTCTACTTTTAACTTTCATACATTTTATATATAGTTTAAACATACATATTCAACTGTTTATTAAATACACATTACATACATATGTTTAACATGCGTGGTACTATTTATATGAAAAACGTATGTACTCTAACATATGTTAAACTTACATTAACAATATGTTTAACATGCTTGGTACTATTTATATGAAAAATGTATGTATTCTAACATATGTTAAACGTATGTTATAGTTAACATGCATGGTACTATTTATATGAAAAACGTACGTATTGTAACGTATGTTAAACGTACGTTAAACATATGTTTAACATGCGTGGTAGTATTTATATGAAAAACGTACGTATTGTAACGTATGTTAAACGTATGTTAAACATATGTTTAACATGCGTGGTACTATTTATATGAAAAACGTACGTTTTCTAACATATGTTAAACGTATGTTTAACATGCGTGGTACTATTCATATGAAAACATATGTATTGACAGTACGTTAAACATATGTTTAACATACGTTAAACGTATGTACAGAAACGTATGTTAAACGCCCGTGGTACTATTTATATGTAAACGTATGTTTTGGCACGTACGTTTAACATACGTTTGATGTACGTTTAACATGTGTGGCATTTTTACCTGTGTATTCGAATATCAACATTTGAGATGTGTGGTTATACGTTCATATGTGTTGGTGTTACAATTGACGGTGTGGGAGACACGATTGTTATTTGAATATCAACATTTGAGATGTGTGGTTATACGTTCATATGTGCTGGTGTTACAATTGATGGCGTGGGAGACACGATTGTTATTCGAATATCAACATTTGAGATGTGCGGTTATACGTTCATATGTGTTGGTGTCACAATTGATGGCGTGGGAGACACGATTGTTATTCGAATATCAACATTTGAGATGTGTGGTTATTCGTTCATATGTGTTGGTGTTACAATTGATGGCGTGGGAGACATGATTGTTATTCGAATATTAACATTTGAGATGTGTGGTTATACGTTCATATGTGTTGGTGTTACAATTGATGGTGTGGGAGACACAATTGTTATTCGAATATCAACATTTGAGATGTGTGGTTATATGTTCATATGTGTTGGTGTTACAATTGATGGCGTGGGAGACACGATTGTTATTCGAATATCAACATTTGAGATGTGTGGTTATACGTTCATATGTGTTGGTGTTACAATTGACGGTGTGGGTTCGACTATCAACATTTATTATGCGATGAAAACTAAATTAAATAAAAAGCACATACTTTTCGGAAATCATTGAATATAACTAAATGGAAAATATAAGACAAGTAAAAAGCAACTAAATGTATGCTTCAAAAATATTTTATTAAAATTCTAAATGCATATTAAAAGTCGACAAACCATTGACTAATAAGCAAAATGAAACAAGAACACATAATGCGTTTAATAAAAATACGTAAATAATACAAAATGTAAAGGAAGGCATTATAATGAACGAGTTTGCATTAAAAGAATCAATGCCAACCTTCGCCAAAACATCGAAATTTTGTTAATTAACAAATAAATAAATAAAATTAAACATTGTATTACATATACACGTATAAGTATATGTTTTGGCAGTTTTAAATGCATTGTTGATGTAGAAATACAAAAAAACAAAATCGCGATATTAATTTAAATACAAAAAGAAATACAATATAAAATAAGTTCAGTAAATATTTACATAATCATACATTATTATTTCCTGATATGTCAACGATTGAGACAATAACACTGAATTAGTAAAACACCTAATTTTGAACAAATTCAAACAACACACGCTCAGATATAAAACAATGTGTTAGGTAACGTATACCTAATATTTTGAACTTATTTTTAACCAACAATAGTTTGAGCTTTTGAAAACAAAACTTTTGGGATATATATATATAAAATGAAAAACACGCTTTAGAGGTAGCTAAATATGTCACTGTTGAATTTCTTATAAATATCACTATTTATGATAACATTAGAACTTCAAATATGTGGTAAATATCTTTCTTTGAAACTCTCTGAAATATTTAACAAAGACCAAAATTTTATGACAAAGCTCTATAATTTTGATGACATTGCATCACAATATCATTTTTGTTATAAATATATTTTCCCAAATGTCTTAGTGTAACACTTTCATTAAAAACCCTTCAGACACACTACTTATATATAGACAACTAGACCTGTAATAAAACCAAAGCGAACGTTAGCTGGAACACGTGTCCTAAACAAAATAGATCGCTTAGATCAGTAGATCGAGTTAAATGCAAATTATGAAACTATGATTATTTGTTAAAAAGTTTATTGAGCATTGCCACATTGGCAAAAATCACACATTTTGTCATGAATATAAATACACACGATTTGAAATAATAATAAATAATAAATAAATGCAAAGATCACAGTTCCGATTGTCAAACATAGCATACAAGGGGATGAAACTGGACACCTTCATACCTAAATAAAAGGGATAAAAAACAAAGTTGCCCAAATAAATTACAAAAGCACACACACACCATTACCTAAACACTCACACTCATTGTTATCGTTTATACCATTGTAGCTGCCAGTTGTGTCAGTTATCAAAATATCCATTTATGTGGTGAGTATCGTCTGCAGGTTGATTTATTGTCCGAAATTTTAAGGTTTATTTTGAATCTTAGTTTTCTTTTCAGTTTTACTTCGGCATCGTCGGTTCTTTTTCTGTCCGTTCTTACATTTTCTTTTTCTTTGTATCTTCCCACATCTGCAGCTCCTTCCTTTGTTCTTCCTGTTTCTCTTTTTTTGTTCTTTTCGTCCTTTCCGTTCTTTTTGTTCTTTCCGTTCCTTTCGTCCATTTCGTTTAAGTGATCTTGTTTGTTTCTTGTCACATTTAAGTTTGGGGACCCTTTTATTACATTTAACATAACGACAAGAACTAGTGGCCGTTTTCAATTCTTCAATGTCTTTTTTAACGTATTTGACTATTTCAACACCATGGTTTAATATTGATAAAGCTTTTTGTATCGCCTCTGAGTCGTCATCAAATCTGATCTTTTCCCTTGAGTACTTACACACGTTCTTGTTAATCTTTCTCACCCCTAAAGTTTCAAAGTGGTCGTACATGTTACACATGGTGGTACGTAGAAGTTTCTTGATTTCTTTTATACTACCCCCATGTCTCATTTTGAACAGATGGTGGTCTATTACAATATGTTCTGCCCAGTCAATATAAGCAGACAGGAGTGTCAGGTAGGCGTACGATCGATGCAAGAGCTTTTCCTGTAATAATAACAATAACAATAATAATAATGACACTTCTAGATCTTGTATTAAAAATTGAATTGATAAAAAATTACAACAAAATAATAGTATACTAGATTATGTTCATTGCAATGCACAGAATATAAAAAGCACACGGTAATATAAAAATAAAACCAATGAGAATAATAAAATAATATAAACATATTGACAATTAATAACTGTAAAGAATGATAACAGTGATTATTAGCATATTAGTAAGTAAATATAAATACTAATTACAAGATAACAAATATTGGTATTTAACTAGTTTTACATGATAATTAACGAGTGGTGCACAGTACACGTGTACATCTTTATGATTGCTAATGTATTAAATGTATTTTACTGTTTTATTCCTTATTAAAATCACTGCAGTAGGCGGCATACACAATACCAGTATGGCAAGGATTGAAGGTATGCATTAACTAATATATGTATATCAAATATATAGGTTTTAATTCTATCTTTTGTCCAAGTTATCGAGAAATTATATATTCATACTGAACATTATAAGTAACAGAGCCAAGTTCCCGCAAATACAGTTATCCCTTGGGACAATACTGTTATCCCTTGGGACAATACAATACAGTTATCCTTCGGGACAATACAGTTATCCCTCGGGACAATACAGTTATCCCTCGGGACAATACAGTTATCACCCGGGACAATACAGTTATCCCTCGGAACAATACAGTTATCCCTCGGGACAATACAGTTATCCCTCGTGACAGACATTTCTACCAAAACCTTAAACCCATGAATGATTATTTTTCTTGCATATTAAACGTATTGAATAATTATTTTCACTTAACTAATCATTTGTATTTTATACGTTACATCATAAATGAGTACAACGTCATAGCGCGCAAATTTTATCTCGGCCATGCTGGGGTGAGATAGAAATACCCCGGAAAAAAGCCGAGTTCCTTATCCGTTGTGCAAGAAAACCACGTGACATTCCTGGGAGAAATTCCCGCTCTTCTCTGATTATCAATTAAGCATGATTGTCAAAACCAAGTTGGATTCAAGATGACGTTAAGTATAACAGTTATCCGAACCACTTGTTTGTGACTTTACGGGCAACAGGTACACATTTATTATCTTTATTCTGGATTGCTGTTATAAATTTTTATATTTGTTCCTAACATGATGTTTTATAAACTAACACTTTTGAACTTAAAATAATATATGATTCACTGAATTATTTATATACGTGTTTATTGTTCGACTCTCTTGATATATTTATAGAACTCCGTTGTATTTACTGAATACGGATTGTAGTTTTATGCTTAATTTGCGCTAGTTTATTTATAAATAGAGAATATAGCAACTATCTTGTATCCGTACATGGTAATATACACTTCAATATGATCATATAAATAGAAAAATCTTTAGTTAAAAGATGATTAATTATCGAACAAAGCTTTTTTTATTATATAATGCTCTGCGGGCTAGCATGTTTGTCTTTAATTTAATAAATTAAAAAATAAATGAGAACGAATGTTAGATTTTTTTATCACATAACTCAAGAAAATGGTACAGTTACCATTTATTTTTCAGATCACCTCTAATGGGAAAGAGAAAAAAAAAAGCGTGCATATTAATTTCCGTCAGTTATCGTATGACGTTACGTCTTCAGCATGATAAATTGTTCGGGCAACTCAGAAAGTAATTCGGCATTTTACGTACGAGAGCCGAGTTATACGGAAAACGCCGAGCGCCTAATCGGTTTTGAATACACAAGGTTAATACAAACTACGTGACATGTTTATAATCTTCCTGAACCTGACGTATGTAATGACTCTATTTTATAATCCTGCCAGTAAAGCGATTAACGTTCCACATATTTTGAACTGTGTTTCAATATCACATAACGGTTACCCGAAATCTCTGCCGTGAGTGGCCAACACTCTAACCATTACACTAGCGCCCCGCTTTACCTTTATACCATAATTATATATTGTACTTTTATCATATTTATATTATTTATGTTTCTATTATAAAGGTTTAAATATTCCGATTTTGTTTTATAAAATAGGTCTTTTAGTAATTGACCAACCAGACAAAAACGAACCAATATATTGTATTATTATTTTTTTTTATAATTTTTTATTTCGTAGGGCTTTATAGTATAAACAAAATAATAAAAATATACTTATAATTGTCCTATATTTCATATTATTTCCGGAAGTAAAACGTATTATGACGTAATGTAACGTCAAACTATGACAATATCTTTAATACAACGGCCTAGTCTACTTACAGGTATGTTCCTACCCTTGATGTACGGTCCGATACTAGACATTTTCACATCTCGGAGAACACTCATGTTATGAAACTTTGGTTCGAATCCTACATTAGCATGAACCTGTAAAGAAAAAGAAAAAAAACTAAGAACGGTTGTATATAAGACACATTGTAGAGTCTAGATATAATTTAATTCGGCTCAAAGCACCAACACTCATCAATGCATTGTTTTTGTAATAATATTGCATACTTCATTTAATTGGGAAAAAAATCCAAAATGTTTCTGTTATAGATGCAGTTTAAAAAAGGTTAAACTCCAGCTGCCAAAAATTTGAAATTCGAGGGAGATGCACTCTATATAAATGGAGTTGTGTTAATTCGTCATCAGCAGAAAGCCTAGTGTAGCGTTGTAATTTGATAGTCTCCTCTTACAAAGATTAACTTATCTGGCAGTAAATGTTGGGGCTTTAAAACAAAATATTTTTATGAACTATTGTTACTGAATTTCACATCTTTATATAGACTAATAATTTAATACCAAAATTGAATAAATATTTCACTAATAATGCGATCTATTGTAATTTAGCACCATATGTTTGAACAGTAAATATTATAATGTAACGATGCAGTCATTGAACGTTTATAGCGTGGACTATTGTAATGCATCTCCGACGCAACAGAACATTTACTATGTGAAGTATCATAACAAGAGAACCTTTATATAAAATTATTGAGAACTATTTTAATATAACGCCATTGCAATGTGATTTTTTTATATACGAGAATACTAGTTAGTGTTCTCGTATCACGTTAGCATACACTTTACCACTTTACATACACTCTGACTAATGAATCATGTGGATCGAAAGTTCTTATAACTACATGTACTATTATTTATGTCGGATGTACGCTTGATGGGCATTGGTTTATAAAAGTTCAAAGAGACTTTATTTATATGAAACCGGACCAGTATAAACTTACACACGCACTCAGATATATATATATATATATAATGATTTGTAATCGATTGATTCATGTATTATTTCATCATCCATGGATGATTTACAAAGCGAATGTCAAGTACAGGGCATTTAAGTGTTAAGGAAATTAACTTGAGAGTTAAGGTCATCATGCTTAATATTCTTCATCTGATCTACTTCTTAGCGAGAGAATTATATGTATTTATGCCTCATCATGTGTTCCAAGCATAGAACATAGTACATTTACATAAAAATAACATATGCCATTCTAAAAATAGTTATAAGAGACAATATGCACCTCATTAAATATTTCTCTAATCACATATAAGTATTACAACATTTTGTTTTTAAATAAAAGTTGAAAGCCCATTGCTAATCTTCACTTCCGTCTAAAAAGTACTGAAAACGAAATAATTAAAATTTGACAAGCAATAGAAGCACTAAATTATATAAATGTGCATTTTAGGAAACGGCGGTTTAATTAAGAATAAAAGAATATAAAATGGGGTGAAGGAATGACTCCCAATTTCTTAATCCTAATTTGTAGAATAATCCGTCTATCATGAATTGTAAAATTTATATTATATGAATGGCAAAGCTAACCCGCTGACATTTTATGCAGCTAATCCGTCATATTTTGTATTTGTTTCTAACATATACATATTATCATAATGACTTGATGTGTATGTGTGAGATAACTGTCTAATATAGATTGTTATGACTGATTTTATATCTCTGTGTTAACTGTCTCATATATAAAATATATAAAGAAAATCTCAAAAGGTGTAAAAACAATTTCTCTGAAAGGACAAGGTTCATGACCCCACCCCCAAATTGCCCTGTTTAATACGCTTGTACAATAGAATTAAACCATATTATTTTGAAATTTGTTTTATCTTAATTGTACATAATTCTTATCAAAATATAAATTTTGTTTTTCAATTCTACATTTTTCGCTTAATAAAATACCGTTAAAGTGTAAATGTACAGCGAAAATATGCGACGTTTAAGCCAATTAATGTAAATATACCGCGGCTTTAGCATTGAAGACACTTGCCAGCAAACATTTACTAAGAGTGTACTAGAAAATGCTCAGAATACATATCTTTGTGTGGCAAAAATGCATTCGTAATAAAAATATATACTTAAAAACGCGAAAAATAGGGAACAAATTGGGGGATGAGCATTTTCTTTAATTTTAACCATCTTTGGAGTCATTCTAGGAATAGAAAAAACATAATATTAAAAAATAAAATATACATATTTTAAAATAATAAATTATATTTAATACAAATACACCAAGCTTTGCTAATCAATGCATATTTAAAAGAAATATAATTTAAAGGGCCGATATTGGTGCTTCCTGAACTTTGAATTTAATAAGAAAGAACATTTTGGATAACAATGACCAAATTTGTATTATTAAAGTTGACAGTTGTTTTATTTGAATAACGCTACTTAGTATTTTGACGACGACGCCGACGAACTCGGAAGAAAAAGAAGAAGAAGAATATTTTATTAACTTAAACTGTTACAGTTTCTCGTTACAAAACATAAATAATAAATTATACAACAAATATTCTCCCTCTTAGTACTTTGACGAATATATTAGAAATATATAAGTGTTCCGTTCTGTAAAGCACGTACAGTTTTCGTTAATGAAATAGTATTAAAACTTTCTCTGAGCAAACAATCTTGGTTACGCTGAGACAGTACATACTGATGTATGTGAAAACAATGTATATACTACTAACAGGCTATGGATTTTTCCTCATTGCATTTACGCTATGGATGAAACGTTGATGGACAATAATAGAAGGATACACTATCGAAGATGTTTAATGGATTACATCCATCACGTGACGCATGCAGATAGTAAATATTACTGTCTACACTTAGATTTATATCATGGGTACCCAGCGTAACTGGCAACAGAGCGGAGTTAAGGACTTACAAGATAACAGTCATTGCTGTATAATAAATATCATTGCCACGTCATACATGTATCGACGTTATAAACATGGAATTGACATGGGGGGGGGGGGGGGGGGGAGGGGGGAGGGGAGAATGGAACTGACAGCGTTTAGGGGGTGGCGATTCTAGGTATAGTATTAAATGCATGCGTTGTTTGAAAAAATTAAAGGGGTGATATTATAAGTGTAAATTTATATGAGAATGAAAAATGCAGATGACTTGGATTTTCCCGTCAAATCTATTACGAATAAAACCTTAACAAATTTTTATTTCAGTCCAAAAATTACAACTATTGTTTAATACAACACCCATATTGTTATATACAAATACTGTTAAATACAATAAGCTTATTTTAAATACAAATATTGTTAAATACAAATACAACTATTGTTAAATACAATATAAATATTGTTATAAGTATTGTTAAATACAATGCACATATTGTTAAATACAATATATGTATTGGTAAATATAAATACTGTTAAATACAAATACAACTATTGCTAAATACAATATAAATATTGTTAAATACAATGCACATATTGTTAAATGCAATTATTTTTAAATACAATCTACGTATTGTGAAATACAAATACAACTATTGCTTAATACAATATAAATATTGCTATGAATATTGTTAAATAAAACAAAAAGAATCTTAAAGTCGCCACGAAAACGCATAATGACTAAGCAGAATATCTCTTTGTTACATTTTCTGAGCCTGATTTAATAGTCTTTGCAGATAAAGGACCTAACCAAGTATTTTCTATATGACTACGGCCATGGTATTTCAGGCCAAATCGTTTGGTTATCTCAAGAAGATGTCGAATCGACAGTGATATGGCTAGAATGTTATTGAAAGAAATACATGTTTAATGTTATGCACTGCAATATATTATATATAAATTATTGTATCATATGCTTTAACAGTACTTACCGCTTCATTTTTAGTATGTTCAAATTTGTACAATAGTTCATCCAGGTCTTGGACAAGATCTTGGACGAGTGTATGTGTGACGTTTACTAGATCTGGACATCTTCGACCTCTGTTGGAAATAGTGTTCGCGTGACACGGTTGGCACGAGCTGTTTGGCACTGTTACTGCGGTGGAGGCGACGTTAATGGCACAAAAGGCGACCACATTAGAACACACAAACAACAGGGAAACATAATCTGTAAATGTAAAAGAAATTGTTACTAAGGAAAACTGTTGTTAGATCAGTCAGGAAATAGTAATGTAACGGTAGAAAGAACTTTACCTGACAATGCACACCGTATGTTATCTCCATTTCGGAACGGACAAGTTACACGCACGGTGTGCTCTCAAATATTAATAACTTTCCGATATATACCTAACATGTTTTATGTATTTGCATCTATTTATATGAACAAAAATGCATTATAAAATACAATATTATCAAGATCTTATAAATTAAAAAGAATTTGATTTTGAAGAATGCATATTTAAATAGATAATCAAAGATATATTCTTAATTGTTTCATCGTTAGTTACCTTTCATTATAGACATTTTTATATCGTAGATATTCTATTCCATATACTTACTAAGCTGATAATGATTGTTATATAGCTTGATTGAATGGGAATTTGAGCAGGATTAAAGCTCAAAACCTTTGTCTTCCAAGGACGGTGTCAGCGGAATACCCGGAGTTAAAAATAGAACAACAATTTTGATTGGTCTTCGGTTCAGGTTCTACTTTCTTTTTTGATTTCATTGGTCGCTCAAAAAGACATTCCGGAAACCCCGGTGGAGTAGAAAATGAAAACAATAGCCATACAATATTGACCATTTGTATTACTAATATGTATATTTTATAACTGTATTCAATAAAACAAACGTATTTCTAATAAGTTTAACCGCATACTACATACGATCTGGTTAACACGTTAAACTACACAAGCATACATCTTATCGGTAGCGTAAGTTCATTTTCGCTTACGATTGGGGTTTATCGCCTTTGGTTGACACGAATTCAATGCAGAATAAATGCAAACAGGTGTGAGAGACTAGTGATGATTAGACGACGTCACCTTAGACCACTTGGCGGCGGAGGACCCTTGTGTATATGAATGATTGATTGAATATATAGCGTCATTTTTATGCCATAAAGGGCTAACAGACAATCAGTTAACCTAATCATTGTTTCCTTGGATCCTGAAAGGTTAACCGGTACTCGAGCACACCCCATCTCTGCAAGTAACTGATAACTTTCCCACTCGAATCAGTGGTGAGAGACGAATGATAATGCGACCCAATGTCGTATATCAATCATCACGGAGACTGTTGCCTGGCGGGGATTCTAACTCACGACCCCTGGATTGATAATTAGAAGCGTTACCGACTAAGCTTATTGGGCCCGGCCCCTTGTGTATATAAATCAAAAGGTGAAGTGAAAGATGCAGCTTGGTTTTAACTGCCATTAACGTAATAATCCCGTGTTATTGGTGTAGGAAGGCGTTATTACGAATACGATTATCTTACTGCAAATAATTGGTAAACACTTTCCACCGAGTTGAGACCAAATTAATGACCTCAGCGATGGGAGGGGTAAGCCATACTGCTACAAAACCTTAAATCTCTTGGACAGATAGGAGCTCTTTATATCGTTAAAACGTGCACACAATTCGAGATAGACGTTTGTTGTACTTTAACCTCCAAACGATTGGTCTAAGATGCATATTAATGACCATTTATCACTCACCACTGAGGTCGTGGATACGGGCCATGATCGGTCTAAACATTTATATTGTCGGGATATTCTGCATACTGCTTATAGGTAGACAATCGTCACGCTCAAACTAGTCTACAGTTCATACCGCAACAGTGATTACGTGGTAAAGTGTCCGACCCGCATGCGTAACGTCGTAGGTTTGACTTGAAATTGAGGTGAGAAGTTTTCAGCTAGGTTTAACGTAAGTTCTAAAACAGTTCGGCCAAGTGTCGGAAGGGTATTTGTACGATATGTCTGCGGAATGATAACCTAGTATAGAAGAGCCTAGAATACTGTTTGAAGCAGGTACCACTGTTATGTGTCTGATTCATATTTTTCAAGCGATGCAAAGCATTTAACTTTAAAACCAAATATGATACACTATGTTGAAAATGACATTAAACACTGAAAATGTGCTCAGTATATATAGAATTAAAACACAAATGTCCAATAAATCCATCCATCCATCCATCCATATAAACACCCACCCGCCCGTCCATCCATACAATCACTCACCCATCCATCCTCTGTCTCTCTCTCTCGCCATCCATCCATCCATCCATCCATCCATCAATACAAACACCCACCCGCCCGTCCATCCATCCATACAAACACCCACCCGCCCATTCATCCTCTCTCTCTCTCTCTCTCTCTCTCTCTCTCTCTCTCTTTCTCTCTCTCTCTCTTTTCTCGCTCTCTCCACAAAGAGATTTTATTGACTTTATTGATTTAATTTTTAGCATACAAGCCAATAGTTTTGCAACTGTGTACCACATAGTAAAGGCATGATAAATTTGGAACTGCCCATGCAGCTCATATACACATTTAGGTATAAAGCCATTCAGAACAGTCTATGTAGGTCAATAAGTTTTATCATTAGTCTGCTATTATTGTAACAAATAGGTGATCTGGGACATTTCCCACTATCAATATCGCTTTCTGGTCACGTGATGTAAACGATAAACATGAATGGATAAGATCAATTATTCATGTAGTGTTCGGTGTCGCAAGAGTATTATACTGTATATTGTTTAACGTCGCTTCTGGCCATATTATAGCGTACCACGCAGCCGCGTGATCAAAGGGGACGAATCTCTCATTGCTAAGGTTGAGGTTTCGAGTCGCGACTTTCAGACTTTATATCCTCGGACACAGCCCTGTCATGAACATTTAATGTGAAAAAAAAGCCGGTTACTTGTGTAGGTCGAGGGTTCTACTGAAAAGTCGTAATCATACCCTACAAATAATTCACTTGATTCAATATATGACATGTGCTATAATTGACGTTATACCCCATATTTATTTAACAAAACTGTGAGGTAGTTGGCTTAAAATAGAATAAAAGCGAAGATAAATCGCAATCTATTCTAAAAAATAAAGTAGTATAATACTCTTGATAACTTTCGGCATTAGAGGAAGAGGAAAAATCAACAATCTATTCTGTAACTTTATAAAAACATACATACATATCAACGCAATGTATCATTAACAAATGTATCTTTATTTGAACCAGATTGTATGGAGCTCGCTCTGGGGTTTCCTGTATAGAGTCAGCAACTTGCATATATGGATAAACTGCCTTGTCGAAGGGTAAAACACGTGGCCATGACGGGGAATCGAACCGACGACCCTCCTATCCTGGGTGTAATGCTCGGTGTTTAGACAACACGTTACATTGAGCTGTAGATCAGTACACGTTATAATGTATCTCTCCACAACATTGATGGTCTGTAGATTACATCTACTTGAGCATTGTACTCTTGTGGTATATTGCATATCAACTAGACCTATTGTTTGCCTGAAGAGCTGGATTTTTTTTTTATTTCGAATGACGTTTAACATTTTTTTAATTTAATACGTGACGGGTTATAATATTTAATACGTGACGGGTTATAATATTTAATACGTGATGGGTTATCATATTTAATACGTGACGGGTTATAATATCTAATACGTGATGGGTTATAATATTTAATACGTGACGGGTTATCATAATTAATACGTGACGGGTTATAATATTTAATACGTGATGGGTTATAATATTTAATACGTGACGGGTTATCATATTTAATACGTGACGGGTTATCATATTTAATACGTGATGGGTTATCATATTTAATACGTGACGGGTTATAATATTTAATACGTGATGGGTTATAATATTTAATACGTGATGGGTTATCATATTTAATACGTGACGGGTTATAATATCTAATACGTGATGGGTTATAATATTTAATACGTGACGGGTTATCATAATTAATACGTGACGGGTTATAATATTTAATACGTGATGGGTTATAATATTTAATACGTGACGGGTTATCATATTTAATACGTGACGGGTTATCATATTTAATACGTGATGGGTTATCATATTTAATACGTGACGGGTTATAATATTTAATACGTGACGGGTTATCATATTTCATTATTCAGTTTTGTTTGTGGTGGAAGACCTTATAACGAATCGGGGTAGAACCGGGGTCTTTCCTCAATATTACAATGCAACGTTTTCTTTAAACCATAATCAAAATGGTTTATAGAGAAAATATAAACGGGTGAAAACATGTTAATATAAATGTACATATTTGTAAGCTATTAAGATTTCCAATTTAATCATTTAATTTCGCAGTAAAATTATTTTTTTACAGTTCACTGTGTTATATCACTAAAACATATTGTATGTAGTCAAATACTAATTACATAACTTAGCCATTCGGACAATATCACTTCAGAGTACAATCAGTGAAATAAACATGACATTTAAGTTATACCAGCTATTATTCTTTATACCCATGACTAAGTATGAAAACAATAGTTTTTCTAGTGTTGACATTGTATTAATTGAAAGTGATTTAGTGTTGTATCTGCTTTCTTCTACGTCAACCGAGCTGACCTCGGTTAATATGTTGTATTTCTAAATCTATTTAAAAGCTAGCATCGACCGCAGACATACGTCACTGCCTCGATGTACTGGTAGACTTGATATGGTGTTGTTATAATTATATGGTGTAATTATATAGTGTACTTATATGGTGTACTTATATGGTATACTTATATGATGTACTTATATAGTGTACATATAAGGTGTAATTATATTGTGTACTTATATAATGTAATTCTATGGTGTACTTATATGGTGTTCTTATATGGTGTACTAATATAGTGTACTTATATGGTGTACTTATATGGTGTAATTATACAGTGTACTTATATGGTGTATTTATATGGTATACTTTTATGGTGTAAATATATGGTGCACTTATATGGTGTACTTATATGATATATGTATATGGTGTACGTATATAATGTACTTATATGGTATACGTATATGGTGTACGTATATGTTGTACTTATAGGTATACGTTTATGGTATACTTGTATGGTGTACTTATATGGTGTAATTATATGTCGTACTTATATGGTGTATTTATATGATATATGTATATGGTGTACGTATATAGTGTACTTATATGGTTTTACGTATATGGTGTACGTATATGGTGTACTTATAGGTGTACGTATATGGTATACTTATATGGTGTACTTATGTGATGTACTTATATGGTCTACTTATATGGTATACTTATATGGTGTACGTATATGATATATGTATATGGTGTACGCATATTGTGTACTTATATGGTATACGTATATGGTGTACGTATATGGTGTACTTATAGGTGTACGTATATGGTATACTTATATGGTGTACTTATATGATGTACTTGTACGGTATACTTATATGGTATACTTATATGGTGTACTTATCAAGTGTACTTATATGGTGTACGTTTATGATATACAGATATAGTATACTTATATGATATACGTATATGGTGTACTTATATAGTATACTTATATGGTGTACTTATATGATATATATATATATATGATGTACGTATATAGTGTACTTATGTGGTATACTTATATGGTGTATTTATATGGTGTATTTATAAAGTGTACTTATATAGTGTACTTATATGATATACATATATGTTGTACTTATATGGTATAGGTATATGGTGTACTTATATGGTATACGTATATGGTATACTTGTATGGTGTACTAATAAAGTGTACTTATATGGTGTAATTATATTGTAAACGTATATGGTGTACGTATATGGTGTACTTATATGATGTTATTATATGGTATACGTATATGATGTACTCATATGGTGTACTTATATGGTTTAGTTATATGGTATATGTATATAGTGTACTTATATGTTGTTCTTATATGGTATACGTATACGATGATTTACTTATGTGGTATACGTATACAAATGATTATTTGGTAATATGAAGTATGTGGATTGTTATCAATGTTTTAATTGTTTGTGTTACTGTTGTAGTAGTCACAAAGGAACATACGACATTGATCACTCTGCGCTCGAGTGTTGAAATAGATAGCATACGGCTGATCTCCAACAATTGTAATATCTATAGAGACGCGCTTTCAACGCACTGCCTGACATGAACAATATAAACTTTTAAGGGAATAAATCAGGATTTAAAAAACCTTAAAAATTGGTTAAAAACATTTGTTTCACTACAACATGCCTATATATTCTCCCTGACCCCATATAACCAAAAGGATATATATTTAAACATGTCAAAGTACTATATTACAAAAGGGATTTTCAAACTTGGACTATGCGCCTAGGTTAGACTGAAATAGATTTCCCGCTTAAAAGTAAAACATATTTTATGACGTATCAAATGAGTCACATTATTTTATTTTGATATCAATTTGATCCGTTATACACAGGGGCGGATCCACGATTTCAATGTAAAGGAAGCGCAACAAAATATTTGAACGGAAACACATGTTTTTCAGCAGAAATATAGTGAATTTCAATCAAATGTTGGAATTTAAGGGGGCAGTGGTAGAGGCGTACGCCGTTTTTTTAAAGAATAGATCCGCCATTGATACAGATTTACACGTAGTAAAAGTGTTTCATCTTAAAAGTCCGAATGATGTGAAGCAGTATTTAAGAGCTGTCTATTTTAAGAATGGGGATTTCGTTTCAAGTTTACCACTCCAGTTTATATATCGATTTTGTCACGTTTTAGTGGATTTTGACATATCAAACCACTTGGATTTTATTTCTTAACTATAATAAGATGCTGATTACCTATTTTAAAAATAATTATATTTTTAAGACATTTATAGCGTTTTTTCCCTGATACATTTCCCTTAAATTCCCTTCTCTTGAGAGACCAACTTTTGACTTTTAGGCAAATATTTGAATTTTCGATGCAGTACATAGTGTGTATAGCTGTACTTATGTGCTCCGCAGCGTTTATCACGACCAAGATGATCATACGCGACATGCACTATTTTTTATTTGTCGGACTTAATTTCTTTACTTGCATTTTATATACGCAACAAATAAAATAATGTATTATGGCCATTGTATTATGTCATTTGTAAAAAATAAACAAACGCTGCAATAATATCATTCAAATTAGGTAAGATTATCGCTACAATAATATCATTCAAATTAGGAAGGCGTATCGCTACAATAATATCATTCAAATTAGGTAGAATAATATCATTCAAATTAGGTAGGCGTATCGCTACAATAATATCATTCAAATTAGGAAGACGTATGAATATTTGTAATGTTTTCTTTCACTTCGTTCAGCCAAACATCATTGATTTAATGTCATAAAATATTATATAAACAAACAGCTGTACAGATGTGGCCAAAAACGAGTAATAATCTTATTTATTAATTCAATTAACAGCCTAATATTATGATTGTTCCAGCTATAACAAATGTGTACAATGGTTAGTTTAGTTTAAACAATATTTTATTCACATAAGTACATATATTTAGAATACATTTAACAATGAAGCAATAAAGTCATACATCTAACACATTATGTGGAAAGGATGCAGAAAAAAACTTTTGAAGCATGTGTTAATCTACTTCCGTGGCAGTTATTTTACTTTCCATTATAGACTTTATCATATTGTTCCGTACTTATTTCAGTTTGGTAAACTATACATTAAATAAGAAACCATTACCCAATAGTTTATTTAGAATAGTTCAAGTAATACAAAATATTTATGGAAGAGAATGAGAGAAAGAGACTTCACTGATGTTTTCCTCTTTATCTGTACAATGGTTGAAGCAAGGCTTGTTTGTTTCTGCATATGTAGTACCAATCTTGAAAAATCTCTGGGGACAACTGTGTTCTTGTATAATTATATTGTCCCTGGACACTCTCTTCACTGTTATGTCGCAACAATGGTAGCATTCTGACATCGTCACTCATACATGCATCCACTCGTTAACAATAACACAATCTTTTCTGAAATATATATAATAATATATAATGATATTAAACACCCAAAAGTATATGTAAAAACATTCACATTTCAAATATATATAGTCAAATATAATGTTATATTTTTAGAATAAATCAAACTGTATTGAAACATATATCTAGGTGGTCGGGAGGGTAAACGTTGTTGTGTATTGCCTGTTTATACCTCGATTTAAAATTGTAAAGACGGCTTAAATACACACAGTGAAAGGACGTGATACAGATTTAACTGACTGCAATGTTGTTGATAGATTAACGATATAATACATACAAAACGAACTGGTCATGTTGGTGATAGAAACTATAATACGTACTTAACGGATTAATCATGTTGACAATGGAACAATATTATACAGATTTAACCGAAGGGTAACGCTGGTTATAAAACATGATACATAATTAATCGACTGGTCATGTTGGTGATTGAAGGACAGTATAACATATTTAACCAATGGTTCACATTGGTGATAGAAACTATGATACAGGTTTAACCGACTGACCAAGTTGGGGATAAAATAAAAATTGTGATACATATTCCAACATACTTATCGCACTGGCAATAGAATAAAACAGATAGAAATGTATTTAGTAGACGTCGTATTTGGCAATTACTGGCTAGTTTTCAAAAATTTTTAAAATCAGCTACTAACGACGCGGGCGCCGCACGACAGTACTTCATGTGGTTGTTAGGCGTTATTTTAGGCAATTATCGTTATATCCCGTCCATTGAATAAATACATGTTTATTTGTTTAATCCTTATTGATAATATTATCGATTCTAAATATATCTCGTGTTCTTTTTAAAAAAAAAACCTCATTCTAATGAAACTTACAATGCATTATCCTTATTACTATATATTAAAATCTTTGTACATTTATAAAAAATAAATACATCTTCTGTCCATTCGTTTTGATACTGTCATTCAAGTACTAGTGTTATTGCAAATTTTGATAATTTTAGGTAAAATGTCTAGATGTTTGTCTGCACTATTTAGCAGTAAAATATTTCCACATTAAACTTTTAGGAGCGAGAATAAAACGTTCCACTGCCGCAGTTTTACATTGGTTGAATATGTTATATATTTCTATATTGTTAGCACCAAGACATTTCTGAAGGGTCTTATTATCAAATCTAGCCTTTTTATCTACATTATATTATTCGGCCAGACGACCTTGTCAAACATTTTGGTTAAATGAATTAGTACCTTCGTGTCCTCCATTATTTTTCTTAGCCCTGTTAATATTTAAAACCTTATTACACGGGAGTGATGATATCTCAGACAATGAAAATATTAATATTTTTAATAATGTCCAAACTTACATTAAAGACACTAAACGTTTTGATAAACAATAGATCCTATTAAATCTTAGTATTTACCTCATGGTGGAGCCCCTCATTTAAGATCGGCATAGGAAACGTATATTCAAACAATACAACCTATTTCATGTTTTACCCCTTCTTCCTGTATGAATATGTTTTATTGCCATCTTGATTGCTTATTTGTAAATAATATGTTGTTGGGAAGGGCCGATTTTAATGTTGGATAACTTGTGGCCCAACCATTTTGCTGTCACATGTATATAAAAAGGCAATAAAATATGTTTAAAGTAAAGTTAATTTAATGTAAGCCATATTCAACATGATTGGACAACTCTCCTTTATTTTCAGACGCCCATGCCAGGTTTCCTTATTGCCCTTTAGCGTCGCTTTCAATAATTTTTCAGTCATATCGCGACGGGGTTTACTTGAGACAGTATTTTGAGCGCTGTCACACTAGAGTATCATGCTGCAGACACATGGTATGATACCCCACACAGTCACATTATACTGACACCGGGCCGACCAGACCTAGAACTCTCCTCTAAATGCTGAGCGTCAAGCGAGGAAGCTTCTAGTACAATTTTTAAAGTCTTTGGTATGACCCGGTCGGGGATCTAACCCACGACCTTACGCATGCGAGGCGGACGTTCTACCATAAGTCCACGCTGCGGTCCCTTTTGATAAATTTACGCAAAAAAGTGTATAAGTCATATAGTATATAAAACTGTAACTAATTCATTGGAGCGCGTGATCTAGTGGTAGAGCACCGAACTCATGATCAGAGGATCGTGGGTTCGAACCTCCGCCTCAACTATGTTGGTTGTTCTTGAGCATGACACTTTTCTCGCCTATACTTAGTACTGGTTCTACCCTGGAAGACTGCGAGACTTGCTCTGTAAGAACTTATTTCACAATTTAAGTAAAATGAATAAGTTCAAGATTTAATTTATTCATTTCCAATTTATCAACTTTTACATTTTCTTTATATAACATTAGAGCGTTTATTTTATATCGTGCAGCAGACTGGTTTATTTAGTCTTAATATTAATTCTTTCGGGCAATAATTTACATTTTCTGTCTGACTGGTAAACAGTATTCCGAATAATTCAATAAAGTTCGACAGGCTTATTCAGGAACCAGTATTTCTATTATTTTCTGTATGAGAATAATCAACACCATCTCGATCTATTCTTAAGGTATTATCATGACCGTAACTAGCTTCAGGATAGTGTGCACCATTCCAACTTCTAGCCTAGCTGTAACTAGCTTCAGAGTAGTGAGCAACATTCCAACTTCTAGCCTAGCAGTTTCTAGCTGTAGGATAGTGGGCACTAGCCCAACGTCTAGACTAACCGTAAATAGCTTCAGAGAGTAGTGTGCACCATTCCAACTTCTAGCCTAGCTGTTTCTAGCTGTAGGATAGTGTGTACTATCCCAACTTCTAGCCTGACCGTAACTAGCTTCAGAGCAGTGTGCACCATTCCAACTTCTAGCCTAGCTGTTTCTAGCTGTAGGATAGTGTGCACCATCCAAACTTCTAGTCTAACCGTAACTAGCTTCAGAGTAGTGAGCACCATTCTAACTTCTAGCCTAGCTGTTTCTAGCTGTAGGATAGTGTGCACCATCCCAACTTCTAGCCTTACCGTAACTAGCTTCAGAGTAGTGTGCACCATTCCAACTTTAAGCCTAGCTGTTTCTAGCTGAAGGATAGTGTGCACCATTCCAACTTCTAGCCTAGCTCTTTCTAGCTTTTGGATAGTGTGCACCATCCTAACTTCTAGCCTAACCGTAACTAGCTTCAGAGTAGAGTGCACTATTCCAACTTCTAGCCTAGCTGTTTATAGCTGTAGGATAGTGTGCACCAGCCCTACGTCTAGCCAACCCGTAACTAGCTTCAGAGTAGTGTGCACCATTCCAAATTCTAGACTAGCTGTTTCTAGCTGTAGGATAGTGTGCACCATCCCAACTTCTAACATTACTGAAACTAACTTCAGAGTAATGTGCACCATTCCAACATCTTGCCTAACCGTAACTAGCTTCAGAGTAATGTGCTCCATTCCAACTTCTAGCCAAGCTGTTTCTAGCTGTAGGATAGTGTGCACCATCCCAACTTCTAGCCTAACAGTAACTAGCTTCAGAGTAGTGTGCACCATTCCAACTTTAAGCCTAGCTGTTTCTAGCTGAAGGATAGTGTGCACCATTCCAACTTCTAGCCTAGCTCTTTCTAGCTTTTGGATAGTGTGCACCATCCTAACTTCTAGCCTAACCGTAACTAGCTTCAGAGTAGAGTGCACTATTCCAACTTCTAGCCTAGCTGTTTCTAGCTGTAGGATAGTGTGCACCATCCCAACCTCTAGCCTAACCGTAACTAGCTTCAGAGTAATGTGCACCATTCCAACGTCTAGCCTAGCTGTTTGTAGCTGTAGGATAGTGTGCATCATTCCAATTTCTAACCTAGCAGTTTCTAGCTGTAGGAAAATGTACATCATCCCAACTTCTAGCCTAACCGTAACTAGCTTCAGAGTAATGTGCACCATCCCAACATCTAGCCTAACCGTAAATAGCTTCAGAGTAGTGTGCACTATTCCAACTTCTAGCCTAGCTGTTTCTAGCTGTAGGATAGTGTGCACCATCCCAGCGTCTAGCCAAACCGTAACTTGCTTCAGAGTAGTGTGCACTATTCCAACTTCTAGCCTAGCTGTTTTTAGAAATGAATAGTGTGCATCATTCCAATTTCTAGCCTAGCAGTTTCTAGCTGTAGGATCGTGTACACCATCCCAACTTCTAGCCTAACTGTAACTAGCTTCAGAGTATTGTGCACAATCCCAACTTCTAGCCTAACCGTAACTAGCTTTAGAGTAGTGGCACCATTCCAACTTCTAGCCTAGCTGTTTCTAGCTATAGGATAGTGTGCTCCATCCCAACTTCTAGCCTAACCGTAACTAGCTTCAGAGTAGTGGGCACCATCCCAACATATAGCCTAGCTGTAGGTTAGTGTGCACCAGCCCAACTTCCAGCCTAACCGAAATTAGTTTCAGCTTAGTGTGCACCATTCCAACTTCTAATTTAGCTGTTTCTAGCTGTAGGATAGTGTGCACGATACCAATTTCTAGCCTAACCGTAACTAGCTTCAGAGTAGTGGGCACCATCCAAACTTCTAGCCTAGCTGTAGGTTAGTGTGCACCAGCCCAACATCCAGCCTAACCGAAACTAGTTTCAGCTTAGTGTGCACCATTCAAACTTCTAATTTAGCTGTTTCTAGCTGTAGGATAGTGTGCACCATCCCAATTTCTAGCCGAACCGTAACTAGCGTCAGAGAAGTGTGCACCATCCCAACTTCTAGCCTAACAGTAACTAACTTCAGAGTAGTGTGCACCATTCCAACTTCTAGCCTAGCTGTTTCTAGCTGTAGGACAGTGTGCACCATCCCAACTTCTAGCTTAAACGTAACTAGCTTCAGAGTAGTGTGTACCATTCCAACTTCTAGCCTAACCGTAATTAGCTTCAGAGTTGTGTGCACCATTCCAACTTCTAGCCTAGCTGTTTCTAGCTGTAGGATAGATTGTACCATCCCAACTTCTAGCCTTGCTGTAACTAGCTTCAGAGTAGTGTGCACCATTCCAACTCCTAGCCTAGCTGTTTGTAACTGTAGGATAGTGTGCAGCATCCCAACTTCTAGACTAGCTGTAACTAGTTTCAGAGTATTGTGCATCATTCCAACTTCTAGCTTAGCTGAAACTAGCTTCAGAGTAGTGTGCATCATTCCAACTTCTAGCCTTACCGTAACTAGCTTCAGAGTGGTGTGCACCATCACAACTTCTAGCCTAACAGTAACTAGCTTCAGAGTAGTGTGAACCACCCCAACTTCTAGCCTAACTGTAACTAGCTTCAGGAGAGTGTGATTCATTTCAACTTTTAGCTTAGCTGTTACTAGCTTCAGGATAGTGTGCACCATCCCACCTTCTTGCTTAACTGTAATTGGCTTCAGGATAATGTGCATCATTCCAATTACTAGCCTGGATTTAACTAGGTTCAGGATAGTGTGCACCATCACAACTTCTAGACTATCTGTAACTAGCTTCAGGATAGTGTGCACCATCCCAAATTCTAGACGAGCTGAAACTATCTTCAGGATAGTGTGCAGCATCCAAACTTTTAGACTAGCTGTAATTAGTTTCAGGATAGTGTGCACCATCCCAACTTCTAGCATGGCTGTAACTAGCTTCTGGATAGTGTGCATCATCCCAACTTCTAACCAAGCTGTAACTAGCTTCAGGATAGTGTGCACCATCCCAACATCTAGCCTGGCTGAAACTAGCTTCAGGATAGTGTGCACCATCCCAACTTCTAGCCTAAATGTAACTTGCTTCAGGATAGTGTGCACCATCTAAACTTCTAGCCTAGCTGTAATTAGCTTCAGGATAGTGTGCACCATCCCAACTTCTAGCCTGGCTGTAACTATCTTCAGGATAGTGTGCACCATCCCAACTTCCAGTCTGCCTGTAACTAGCTTCAGGATAGTGTGCACCATCCCTAATTCTAGCCAGGCTGTCACTAGCTTCAGGATAGTCTGCACCATCCCGACTTCTAGACTAACTGTAACTAGCTTCAGGATAGTGTGCACCATCCCAATTTATAGCCTAGCTGTAACTATCTTCAGGATAGTGTGCACCATCCAAACTTCTAGCCAAACTGTAACTGACTTCAGGATAGTGTGCACCATCCCAACTTCTAGCCAAGCTGTAACTAGCTGCAGGATAGTGTTCACCATCCCAACTTCTAGCCTGATTGTAACTAACTACAGGACAGTGTTCACCAGCCCAACTTCTAGTCTAGATGTAACAAGCTTCAGGATAGTGTGCAACAGCCTAACTTCTAGCCTAGCTGTAACGATCTTCAGGATAATGTGCACCATCCCAACTTCTAGCAAAGCTGTAACTAGCTTCAGGATAGTGTGCACCATCCCAGCTTCTAGCCTGGCTGTAAGTATCTTCAGGATAGTGTGCACCATCCCAACTTCTATCATAGCTGTAAGTATCTTCAGGATAGTGTGCACTATCCCAACTTCTAGCCTAGCTGTAACTAGCTTCAGGATAGTGTGCACGAGTCCAACTTCTAGCCTGGCTGTAAGTATCTTCAGGATAGTGTGCACCATCCCAACTTCTAGCCTAGCTGTAACTAGCTTCAGGATAGTGTGCACAATCCCAACTTATAGCCTAGCTGTAACTAGCTTCAGGATAGTGTGCACCAGCCCAACTTCTAGCCAAGCAGTAAGTAGCGTCAGGATAGTGTGCACCATCCCAACTTCTAACCTAACTGTAACTAGCTTCAGGATAGTGTGCACCAGCCCAACTTCTAGCCTAGCTGTAACTAGCTTCAGGATAGTGTGCACCATCCTAGCTTCTAACCTAGCTGTAACTAGCTGCAGGATAGTGTGCACCAGTCCAACTTCTAGCCTAGCTGTAACTAGCTTCAGGATAGTGTGGACCATCCCAACTTCTAGACTAGCAGTAAGTAGCTTCAGGATAGTGTGCACCATCCCAACTTATATACTAGCTGTAACTATCTTCAGGATAGTGTGCACCAGCCCAACTTCTAGCCTAGCTGTAACTATCTTCAGGATAGTGTGCACCAGTCCAACTTCTAGCCTGGCTGTAACTAGCTTCAGGATAGTGTGCACCAGTCCAACTTCTAGCCTAGCTGTAACTAGCTTCAGGATAGTGTGCAACAGCCAAACTTCTAGGCTGGCTGTAACTATCTTCAGGATAGTGTGCACCAGCCCAACTTCTAGGCTGGCTGTAACTATCTTCAGGATAGTGTACACCAGTCCAACTTCTAGCCTAGCTGTAACTAGCTTCAGAGTAGTGTGCACCATTCCAACTTCTAACCTAGCTGTAACTAGCTTCAGGATAGTGTGCACCATCCCAGCTTCTAGACTAGCAGTAAGTAGCTTCATGATAGTGTGCACCATCCCAACTTCTAGCCTAGCTGTAACCATCTTCAGGATAGTGTGCACCATCCCAACATCTAGACTAGCAGTAAGTAGCTTCAGGATAGTGTGCACCATCCCAACTAATATACTAGCTGTAACTATCTTCAGGATAGTGTGCACCAGTCCAACTTCTAGACTAGCTGTAACTAGCTTCAGGATAGTGTGCACCATCCCAACTTCTAGACTAGCAGTAAGTAGCTTCAGGATAGTGTGCACCATCCCAACTTAAATACTAGCTGTAACTATCTTCAGGATAGTGTGCACCAGTCCAACTTCTAGCCTAGCTGTAACTAGCTTCAGGATAGTGTGCACCATCCCAACTTCTAGACTAGCAGTAAGTAGCTTCAGGATAGTGTGCACAATCCCAACTTATATACTAGCTGTAACTAGCTTCAGGATAGTGTGCAACAGCCCAACTTCTAGTCTGGCTGTAACTACCTTCAGGATAGTGTGCACCAGTCCAACTTCTAGCCTAGCTGTAACTAGCTTCAGGATAGTGTGCACCATCCCAGCTTCAAGACTAGCAGTAAGTAGCTTCAGGATAGTGTGCAACAGCCCAACTTCTAGCCTAGCTGTAACTATCTTCAGGATAGTGTGCACCATCCCAACTTCTAGACTAGCAGTAAGTAGCTTCAGGATAGCGTGCACCATCCCAGCTAATATACTAGCTGTAACTATCTTCAGGATAGTGTGCACGAGTCCAACTTCTTGACTAGCTGTAACTAGCTTCAAGATAGTGTGCACCATCCCAATTTCTAGACTAGCAGTAAGTAGCTTCAGGATAGTGTGCACCATCCCAACTGATATAGTAGCTGTAACTATCTTCAGGATAGTGTGCACCGGTCCAACTTCTAGCCTAGCTGTAACTAGCTTCAGGATAGTGTGCACCATCCCAACTTCTAGACTAGCAGTAAGTAGCTTCAGGATAGTGTGCACCATCCCAACTTATATACTAGCTGTAACTAGCTTCAGGATAGTGTGCAACAGCCCAACTTCTAGTCTGGCTGTAACTATCTTCAGGATAGTGTGCACCAGTCCAACTTCTAGCCTAGCTGTAACTAGCTTCAGGATAGTGTGCACCATCCCAACTTATAGCCTAGCTGTAACTAGCTTCAGGATAGTGTGCACCATCCCAACTTCTAGTCTAGCAGTAAGTAGCGCCAGGATAGTGTGCACCATCCCAACATCTAGACTAGCAATAACTATCCTCAGGATAGTGTGCATCAGTCCAACTTCTAGCCTAGCTGTAACTAGCTTCAGGATAGTGTGCACCATCCCAACTTCTAGACTAGCAGTAAGTAGCTTCAGGATAGTGTGCACCATCCCAACTTATATACTAGCTGTAACTATCTTCATGATAGTGTGCACCAGTCCAACTTCTAGACTAGCTGTAACTAGCTTCAGTATAGTTTGTACCATCCCAACTTCTAGCCTAGCTGTAACTAGCTTCAGGATTGTGTGCACCATCCCAACTTCTAGACTAGCAGTAAGTAGCGTCTGGATAGTGTGCACAATCCCAACTTATATACTAGCTGTAACTAGCTTCAGGATAGTGTGCACCATCCCAACTTGTAGACTAGCTGTAAGAAGCTTCAGGATAGTGTGCACCATCCCAACTTTTAGCCTAGCTGTAACTAGCTTCAGGATAGTGTGCAACAGCCCAACTTCTAGCCTAGCTGTAACTAGCTTCAGGATAGTTTGTACCATCGCAACTTCTAGCCTAGCTGTAACTAGCTTCAGGATAGTGTGCACCATCCCAACTTCTAGCCTAGCTGTAACTAGCTTCAGGATAGTGTGCACCATCCCAACTTCTAGACTAGCAGTAAGTAGCTTCAGGATAGTGTGCACCATCCCAACTTATATACTAGCTGTAACTAGGTTCAGGATAGTGTGCAACAGCCCAACTTCTAGTCTGGCTGTAACTATCTTCAGGATAGTGTGCACCAGTCCAACTTTTAGCCTAGCTGTAACTAGCTTCAGGATAGTGTGCACCATCCCAACTTCTAGCCTAGCTGTAACTAGCTTCAGGATAGTGGGCACCATCCCAACTTCTAGTCTAGCAGTAAGTAGCGTCAGGATAGTGTGCACCATCCCAACATCTAGACTAGCAATAACTATCCTCAGGATAGTGTGCATCAGTCCAACTTCTAGCCTAGCTGTAACTAGCTTCAGGATAGTGTGCACCATCCCAACTTCTAGACTAGCAGTAAGTAGCTTCAGGATAGTGTGCACCATCCCAACTTATATACTAGCTGTAACTATCTTCAGGATAGTGTGCACCAGTCCAACTTCTAGACTAGCTGTAACTAGCTTCAGTATAGTTTGTACCATCCCAACTTCTAGCCTAGCTGTGACTAGCTTCAGGATAGTGTGCACCATCCCAACTTCTAGACTAGCAGTAAGTAGCGTCTGAATAGTGTGCACAATCCCAACTTTTAGCCTAGCTGTAACTTGCTTCAGGATAGTGTGCAACAGCCCAACTTCTAGCATAGCTGTAATTAGCTTCAGGATAGTGTGCACCATCCCAACTTCTAGACTAGCAGTAAGTAGCGTCATGATAGTGTGCACCATCCCAACTTCTAGCCTAGCTGTAAGTAGCTTAAGGATAGTGTGCACCATCCCAACTTCTAGACTAGCAGTAAGTAGCGTCAGGATAGTGTGCACCATCCCAACTTATATACTAGCTGTAACAAGCTTCAGGATGGCGTGCACCATCCCAACTTCTAGCCTAGCTGTAACTAGCTTCAGGATAGTTAGTAGCATCCCAACTTCTAGACTGGCAGTAACTAGCGTCAGGATAGTGTGCACCATCCCAACTTCTAGACTAGCAGTAACTAGCGTCAGGATAGTGTGCACCATCCCAACTGATATACTAGCTGTAACTAGCTTCAGGATAGTGTGCGTCATCCCAACTTCTAGCCTAGCTGTAACTAGCTTCAGGATAGTGTGCACCATCCTAGCTTCTAGCCTAGCTGTAACAAGCTTCAGGATAGTGTGCACCATCCCAACTTCTAGCCAAGCTGTAACTTGCTTTAAGATAGTGTTCACCATCCCAACTTCTAGCCAAGCTGTAACTAGCTGCAGGATAGTGTGCACCATCCCAACTGCTAGCCTAGCTGTAACTTGCTTCAGGATAGTGTGCACCATCCCAACTTATATACTAGCTGTAACAAGCTTCAGGATAGTGTGCACCATCCCAACTTCTAGCCTAGCTGTAACTAGCTTCAGGATAGTGTGCACCATCCCAGCTTCTAGCCTAGCTGTAACTAGCTTCAGGATAGTGTGCACCATCCCAACTTCTAGCCAAGCTGTAACTAGCTTTAAGATAGTGTGCACCATCCCTACTTTTAACCAATCTGTAACTAGCTTCAGGATAGTGTGCACCATCCCAAGTGTGCACCAGCCCAACTTTTAGCCAAGCTGTAACTAGCTTCAGGATAGTGTGCACCATCCCAACTTCTAACCAAGCTGTAACTAGCTTTAAGATAGTGTGCACCATTCGAACTTCTAGCCTAGCTGTAAGTAGCTTGAGGATAGTGTAGTCCATCCCAAATTCTAGCCAAGCTGTAACTAGCTTTAAGATAGTGTGCATCATTCTAACTTCTAGCCTAGCTGTAACTAGCTTCTGGAAAGTGTGCACCATCCCAACTTCTAGACTGGCTGTAACTAGCTTTAGGATAGGGTGCACCATCCAAACTTCTAGCCTAGCTGTCACTAGCTTCAGGATAGTGTGCACCATCCCAACTTCTAGACTGGCTGTAAATAGCTTTAGGATAGTGTGCACCATCCCAACTTCTAGCCAAGCTGTAACTAGCTTCAGGATAGTGTGCACCATCCCAACTGCTAGCCTAGCTGTAACTAGCTTCAGGATAGTGTGCACCATCCCAACTTCTAGCCTAGCTGTAACTAGCTTCAGGATAGTGCTTCAGGATAGTGTGTACCAGCCCATCTTCTGGACCAGCTGTTAGTAGCTTCAGGATAGTGTGCACCATCCCAGCTTCTAGCATAACTTGTAACAGTTAAACGTTATCATCAGCAGCATTTACTTTAAACCTGTACAACACGTGCAGATGTTGTGCATGGCTGTTACAAATCTGTTGGTTGGTAATAAATTAAACCATCGTTCCTCTTAGGAGAGGACGCATTAGTAAACATTGATTCTATCTATTATGTACTGGTTGATTCTTGTTTTATTGGTTTCATATGTTTTTCGCACAACATAATACATACTGGCATGTGTTAAGCGCATTCCTTGATATCATTAAACACGTTTTGTTAACAATTATTTAACAATAATTGCCGCTTGATTAAAGATTAAGTTCGTTGTTTTCTGTTAATTATACAGAAATTAGAACTTGCCAAGGAGGTTATAGTTAGTTTTTAGTCCTTCCAAACCTGTATATTTTGTTTAAAGGTATTACAGAACTAACAACTTGGTTAGTTGTAAATAGTATTTTTTTCGTTCACAATTCTATGAAGATCATTACAATCATAGATATCGTTTATTCCATATCAGACATAATACAACATTAAACAAAAACCATTCATGCATCAATACAAGCTATATAATTTTGAAACTTAACGCTTACTTGATAACGTTAGATAACAAAACAATTATACAATGTTTTAAAAGTAATATTCTAAGGGTGAATATAAAAAAAGGTAATAATAAAACAAATTGCTAACGTCAGCACCTATGTTTTAGAGCCAGTTTTATTGCCAACGTCACCACCTATGTTTTAGAGCCAGTTTTATTGCTAACGTCAGCACCTATGTTTTAGAGCCAGTTTTATTGCAAACGTCACCACCTATGTTTTAGAGCCAGTTTTATTGCCAACGTCACCACCTATGTTTTAGAGCCAGTTTTATTGCTAACGTCAGCACCTATGTTTTAGAGCCAGTTAACGTTTTTGTTTCCCAGTTGCTTTTATTGCTTGTTTTTCAAGTGCTTCTGTCACATATTAGTAATTGTATAAAATATTTTCGACCATATTAGGTTGTCCACTAAAACAATGTTCCTTAGTAAATTATTTCTACCGTAGTTTCTTTTGGCGAGCCATACATTATTGGTCAGACTAGTACTTAATTCCTGGTGAGTATGTTTAACCACTTATTGTAATAATACAATAAAAACATGATTTAACAATTGTATTTTATAACTACACAAATATGTACATGTAAATGTTATCTATACTAATTTACATTGAATAGTTCAACGTAACTAGACTAACTGAATAATCTTTAAAACTGAAGCAAAAATATGTATTTTAAATCAATTAGTATGCCAAAGGTTTGGTGATGTAATTTCCAATACTGTTGATGTTATCTCTAATCACCTCTTGTTGATTAATCATTACACAGTTGCTCCCCTTTGTTGTCACGGTCGCAACATATTTGCACTTAAAAAGGTCAGATACATGTAATTATGAGCTTTTGAGAACATCTTTTTTAAAAAAAATCTTAAGGTGTCACTTCACAGTCTTGTATACTTTGTGTGTGCGGATACATTACTGCCATGAACACAGAATACTTTTAATTGTTTTTTAGATCTATGTGGATGTTTTTACCCTGGAAATCCTAGACCTTATTTTATATAATCCAACTGTGTAGTGAGACATATATCCACTGTGCTCACATCCTTAATAACATTGCTATAAAAACAATTATGATGAAAACATACATCAATAGGGTAATACTAACAGCAATCACCGAATTGGAATATTTATGTTCACTAGAAATTGCATTAAAAGTAAACCCGCTATTGATTTTTGTTTTTGTTTTTATAATATACATGTAGTAAATAAAAAATGCCAAACGAAAGAAGTGGAACTTACATTTTATTGTTTGTCAACCTCTGCACTACCACACTATGATGAAAAAGTAGGGGCCATGTGCCATCCAAGAGATTTTTTCTATTCCGCATGAGTTCCGAACTAATTATTATCTGTGCTTGTTTATCAATGGGATAGACGCATGAGTTCCGTGGTAATTATTATCTGTGCTTGTTTATCAATGGGATGGACGCATGAGTTCCGTGGTATTTTTTATCTGTGGTTGTTTATCAATGGGATGGACGCATGAATTCCGTGGTAGTTATTATCTGTGCTTGTTTATCAATGTGATAGACGCATGAGTTCCGTGGTAATTATTATTTGTAATTGTATATCAATGGGATTGACGCATAAGTTCCGTGGTAATTATTATCTCTGGCTGTTTATCAATGGGATGGACGCATGACTTCCGTGGTAATTATTATCTGTGGTTGTTTATCAATAGGATAAACGCATGAGTTTCGTGGTAATTGTTATATGTGGTTGTATATCAAACGGATAGACGCATCAATTTCGTGGTAATTATTATCTCTGGCTGTTTATCAATAGGATGGACGCATGGGTTCCGTAGTAATTATTATCTGCGGTTGTTTATCAATGGGATAGACGCATAAGTTCTGTGGTAATTATTATATGTGGTTGTATATCAATGGGATAGGCGCATAAGTTCCGTGGTAATTATTATCTCTGGGTGTTTATCAATGGGATGGACGCATGAGGTTCGTGGTAATTATTATCTCTGGGTGTTTATCAATGGGATAGACGCATAAGTTCCGTGGTAATTATTATCTCTGGCTGTTTATCAATGGGATAGACGCATGAGTTCTGTGGTAATTATTATCTGTGGCTGTTTATCAATGGGATGGACGCATGAGTTCCGTGATAATTAATATCTGTGGTTATTTATCAATGGGATAGATGCATGAGTTCCGTGCTAATTATTATTTGTGGTTGTTTATCAATGGGATGGACGCATGAGTTCCGTGGTATTATTATCTGTGCTTGTTTATCAATGAGATAGACGCATGAGTTCCGTGGTAATTATTATCTATGCTTGTTTATCAATGGGATAGACGCATGAGTTCCGTGGTAATTATCATCTGTGGTTGTTTATCAATGGGATAGACGCATCAGTTCCGTGGTAATTATTATCTGTGCTTGTTTATCAACGGGACAGACGCATGAGTTCCGTGGTTATTATATGTGTTTGTTTATCAACTGGGATAGACTGCATGAGTTCCGTGGTAATTAGTTTTATGTGGTTGTTTATTTATGGGATAGATGCATGAGTTCCGTGGTAATTAATGGGATAGACTCATAATTTCCGTGGTAATATTATCTGTGCTTGTTTATCAATGAGATAGACGCATGAGTCCCGAGGTAATTATTATCTGTGCTTGTTTATTAATGGGATGGACGCATGAGTTCCGTGGTAAGTTATTACCTGTGCTTGTTTATCAATGGAATAGACGCATGAGTTCTTAGGTAATTATTATATGTGCTTGTTTATTTAAGGGATAGACACATGAATTCCGTGGTAATTATTATGTGCGGTTGTTTATCAAAGAGATACACGCTTGAGTTCCGTGCTAATTATTATCTGTGGTTGTTTATCAATGGGATATACGCATAATCTCCGTGGTAATTATTATCAGTGGTTGTTTATCAATGGGATAGAGGCATAAGTTCCGTGGTAATTATTATCTGTGCTTGTTTATCAATGGGATAGACACATGAGTTCTGTGGTAATTATTATCTGTGGTTGTATATCAATGGGATAGACGCATGAGTTCCGAGGTAATTATTATCTGTGCTTGTTTATCAATGGGATGGACGCATGAGGTTAGTGGTAATTATTATCTGTGGTGGTTTATCAAAGGGATAGACGCTTGAATTCCGTGGTAATTATTATCTGTGGTTGTTTATCAATGGGATAGACGCATAAGGTCCGTGGAAATTATTATCTGTGATTATTTATCAATGGGATAGACGCATGAGTTCCGTGGTAATTATTATCTGTGCTTGTTTATCAATGGGATAGACACATGAGTTCTGTGGTAATTATTATCTGTGGTTGTATATCAATGGGATAGACGCATGAGTTCCGAGGTAATTATTATCTGTGCTTGTTTATCAATGGGATGGACGCATGAGGTTAGTGGTAATTATTATCTGTGGTTGTTTATCAAAGGGATAGACGCTTGAATTCCGTGGTAATTATTATCTGTGGTTGTTTATCAATGGGATAGACGCATAAGGTCCGTGGAAATTATTATCTGTGATTATTTATCAATGGGATAGACGCATGAGTTCCGTGGTAATTATTATCTGTGGTTGTTTATCAATGGGATAGACGCATGAGTTCCGACGTAATTATTATCTGTGCTTGTTTATTAATGGGATGGACGCGTGAGTTCCGTGGTAATTATTATCTGTGGTTGTTTATCAATGGGATAGACGCATGGTAATTATTATCTGTAGTTGTTTATCAATGGGATAGACGCATGAGCTCCGATGTAATTATTATCTGTGGTTGTTTATCAATGGGATGGACGCATGAGTTCAGTGGTAATTATTATCTGTGGTTGTTTATCAATGGGATAGACGAATGAGTTCCGAGGTAATTATTATATGTGCTTGTTTATCAATGAGATACACGCAAGAGTTCTGAGGTAAATATTATCTACGGTTGTTTATCAATGGGATGGACGAATGAGTTCCGTGGTAATTATTATCTGTGCTTGTTTATCAATAGGATGGACGCATGAGTTCCGTGGTAATTATTATCTGTGGTTGTTTATCAATGGGATAGACGCATGAGTTCCGAGGTAAGTATTATCTGTGCTTGTTTATCAACGGGATAGACGCATGAGTTCCGTGGTTATTATATGTGGTTGTTTATCAATGCGATAGATGCATGAGTTCCGTGGTAATTATTTTATTATCTGTGTTTGTTTATCAAAGGGATAGACGCTTGAATTCCGTGGTAATTATTATCTATGTTTTTTATCAATGGGATAGACGCATAAGCTCCGTGGTAATTATTATCTGTGATTGTTTATCAATGGGAAAGACGCATGAGTTCCGTGTTAATTATTATCTGTGCTTGTTTATCAATGGGATAGACGCATGAGTTCCGTGGTAATAAATATCTGTGGTTGTTTATTAATGGGATAGACGTATGAGTTCCGTGGTAATTATTATCTGTGCTTGTTTACCAATGGGATAGATGCATGAGTTTCGAGGTAATTATTATCTGTGCTTGTTTATCAATGGGATGGACGCATAAGTTCCGTGGTAATTATTATCTGTGGTTGTTTAACAATGGGATAGACGAATGAGTTCCGAAGTAATTATTATCTGTGCTTGTTTATTTATGAGATGGACGCATGAGTTCCGTGGTAATTATTATCTGTGCTTGTTTATTAATGGGATGGACGCATGAATTCCGTGGTAAAAATTATCTGTGCTTGTTTATCAATGGGATAGTCGCATGAGTTCCGTGGTAATTATTATCTGTGTTTGTTTATCAATGGGATAGACGCATTAGTTCCGTGGTAATTATTATATGTCCTTGTTTATCAATGGGATAGACGCATGAGTTCCGAGGCAATTATTATCTGTGGTTGTTTATCAATTGAATAGATGCATGAGTTCCGTGGTAATTATGATCTGTGGTTGTTTATCAATGGGATAGACGCATAATCTCCGTGGTAATTATTATCAGTGGTTGTTTATCAATGGGATAGAGGCATAAGTTCCGTGGTAATTATTATCTGTGGTTGTTTATTAATGGGATGGACGCATGAGTTCCGAGGTAATTATTATCTGTGGTTGTTTATCAATGGGATAGATACACGAATTCCGTGGTAATTATTATCAGAGCTTGTTTATCAATGGGATAGACGCATGAGTTCCGAGGTAATTATTATCTGTGGTTGTTTATCAATAGGATAGACGCATGAGTTCTGAGGTAATTATTATCTGTGGGTTTTCATCAATGGGATGGACGCATGAGTTCCGTGCTAATTATTATCTGTGGTTGTTTATCAATGGGATAGACGCATAAGTTCCGTGGTAATTATTATATGTGGTTGTTTTTCAATGGGATAGACGCATGGTAATTATTATCTGTGGTTGTTTATCAATGGGATAGATGCATGCGTTCCGAGGTAATTATTATCTGTGGTTGTTCATCAATGGGATAGACGCATGAGTTCCGAGGTAATTATTATCTGTGCTTGTTTATCAATGGGATAGACGCAATGGTTTCTGTGGTAATTATTATCTGTGGTTGATTATCAATGGGATAGATGGATGAGTTCCGAGGTAATTAGTATCTTTGCTTGTTTATCAATGGGATGGACGAATGAGTTCCGAGGTAATTATTATCTTTGGTTGTTTATCAATGGCATAGATCCATTAATTCCGTGGTAATTATTATCTGTGGTTGTTTATCAATGGGATGGACGCATGAGTTCCGTGATAATTATTATCTGTGGTTGTTTACCAATGGGATAGACGCATGAGTTACGAAGTAATTATTATCTGTGATTGTTTAACAATGGGATAGATGCATGAGTTCTGAGGTAATTATTATCTGTGATTGTTTAACAATGGGATAGATGCATGAGTTCTGAGGTAATTATTATCTGTGGTTGTTGATCAATGGGATAGATGCATAAGTTCCGTGGTAATTATAATCTGTGCTTATTTATCAATGGGATAGACGCATAAGTACCGAGGTAATTATTATCTGTGGTTGTTTGTCAATGGGAGAGACGCATGAGTTCCGATCCGAGGTAATTATTATCTGTGGTTGTTTATCAATGGGATAGATGCAAAAGTTCCGAGGTAAATATAATCTTTGGTTGTTTGTCAATGGGATGAACGCATGAGTTCTGTGGTAATTATTATCTGTGCTTGTTTATCACTGGGATTGACGCATGAGTTCCGTGCTAATTATTATCTGTGGTTGTTTATCAATGGGATAAACGCATAAGTTCCGTCGTAATTATTATCTGTGCTTGTTTGTCAATGGGATAGACATATGGTAATTATTATCTGTGGATGTTAATCAATGGTTAAGACGCATGAGCTCCGAGGTAATTATTATCTGTGCTTGTTTATCAATTGGACGGACGCATGAGTTCCGTGGTAATTATTATCTGATGCTTGTTTATCAATGGGACGGACGCTATGAGTTCCGTGGTAATTATTATCTGTGCTTGTTTATCAATGGGATGGACTCATGTGGTTCCGAGGTAATTATTATCTGTCGTTTTTTATCAATGGGATAGATGCATGAATTCCGTGGTAATTATTATCTGTAGTTGTTTATCAATGGGATAGATGCATGAGTTCCGTGATAATTATTATCATGTGGTTGTTTATCAATGGGATGGACGCATGTGTTCCGAGGTAATTATTATCTGTCGTTGTTTATCAATGGGATAGATGCATGAATTCCGTGGTAATTATTATCTGTAGTTGTTTATCAATGGGATAGATGCATGAGTTCCGTGATAATTATTATCTGTGGTTGTTTATCAATGGGATAGACGCATGAGTTCCGAGGTAATAATTATATGTGCTTGTTTATCAATGGAATAGACGCATGAGTTCTGAGGTAATTATTATCTGTGGTTGTTTATCAATGGGATAGACGCATAAGTTTCGTGTCAATTATAATCTGTGCTTGTTTGTCAATGGGATAGACGCATGAGTTCCGAAATAATTATTTTCTGTGCTTGTTTGTCAATGGGATAGACGCATGAGTTCAGTGGTAATTATTATTTGTTGTTGTTTATCAATGAGATAGATGCAAGAGTTCCGAGGTAAATATTATCTGTGGTTGTTTATCAATGGGATGGACGCATGAATTCCGTGGTAATTGTTATCTGTGCTTGTTTATCAATAAGATGGACGCCTGAGTTCCAGTGCTAATTATTATCTGTGGTTGTTTATCAATTGGATAAACGCATACGTTACGTGGTAATTATTATATGTGCTTGTTTATCAATGCGATAGACGCATGAGTTCCGAGGTAATTAGTATCTGTGGTTGTTTATCAATGGGATAGACGCATGAGTTCCGAGGTAATTATTATCTGTGGTTGTTTATCAATGGGATAGACGCATGAGTTCAGTGGTAATTATTATTTGTGGCTGTTTATCAATGGGAAAAAACGCATGAGTTCCGTGGTAATTATTATCTGTGCTTGTTTATCAATGGGATAGACGCATGAGTTCCGTGGTAATTATTATCTGTGGTTGTTTATCAATTGGATAGACGCATGAGTTCCGTGGTAATTATTATCTGTGGTTGTTTATCAATGGGATAGACGCAAGAGTTCCGTGGTAATTATTATCTCTGGCTGTTTATTAATGGGATAGACGCATGAGTTTCGTGGTTATTATTATCTGTGCTTGTTTACCAATGGGGTAGACGCATGAGTACCGTGGTTATTTTTATCTGTGTTTGTTTTTTAATTGTAAAATATTATATAATAATAAATAAGAAATCGATAGCCTTATCTCGTAATACAGCTACTTCTTATTTTTAGACACATTTGTTCAAGGTTTTATCTTGAATATACATCCAGTACGCTATTAGAAGAAGAAGACGATTGTATTTACCTGACGTAGGTAAACTGGGTCGAGGCCATCCACAATTAACCATACAAAATTTCATATAAGATTATGCATTCGTCAAAAATGACAATGAGCAAACAGATAAAATAATAACAATACTACAAACATACCTGTGTTCAATGGCACGCGATACGTATATATTTAAAACCTGTTCCTGTGTAAAGAAACATCCACCCCCTTATACCTTAATAAGTTAGACATATTCTATACTTTAAAAGTATTCCTTAAACAAATAATATAAATACTTTTTATCAAAAGCTTAAGTTTGAGTTGATGTTCAACTTTAAGTAATGAACCTATACCGTTATTAGGTGAAATCTGTCGTATTAGGGATGTTTTGTAGTATGACAGCAGATTTATATTTTAAAATAAATAACAAAAGTAAAGTGTTACCTGTATTGAACAATAGTAAAGTGTTACCTGTATTGCACAATAGTAAAGTGTTACCTGTATTGAACAATAGTAAAGTGTTACCTGTATTGCACAATAGTAAAGTGTTACCTGTATTGACCAATAGTAAAGTGTTACCTGTATTGCACAATAGTAAAGTGTTACCTGTATTGAACAATAGTAAAGCGTTACCTGTATTGAACAATAGTAAAGCGTTACCTGTATTGAACAATTCTATCAGTAAATATAATGACATACTTTCAGATGAGCGTATTTGGTGTATAACTGTCGTCATAGTATTAAGTTTACGTTTATGAAGAACTTCTGTTCTAACCCTTTTGCTTATAAGTAAAACGGAATGAAGTATGTTTAACGCCATTTTCCTCACATTATAGGTTATGTGGAATATCCAGTTTTATTAGTGAATGAAGACCTCAGCATGAATCAAAGTAGAACCACCGTCCTTTCGCAAGTAACTGGCAAACTTTCTCACATACAGATTTTGGAGCGAACCTACGACCCTAGTTACGAGAGTTAAGTTATCCCTAGACGGCGCAATACACTTGGCCACGGAGGGCAATTGAACTATGTTTTAACTGAATTACTTGCTTTTATACGCTCATCAAATCATGTTTAATGATCATTAACTATATCTGTAAAAGCATAGTTGTAACTTTTGTATTGGAATATAGAGTAGGTCGCTTTTGTGAAGAAAATGAAGGAAAAAATTGGTTGAAAATCAGACGAGGGTTGTCAAGGAAATTAAACAAACATTAACAAGGCTGTCGAGAAAATAATAGAAATGAAACAAAGTGTTAAGTTATACTAAGACAAATAGAACTATAGAAGAATTTCTCTCTAATTCCTTGTATAAACCAATAAATGAAACAAAGAAGAATCGCAATAATTGACAAAACAATTTGAGCCCATACTGGCTATGCCAGCAATTCCTGACCCGTTTACCAAGATTGCCAGTAGATAGCAAAAGCGTCGAAAAACAAAATTAATTAGAAAAGGTAGAATGCGAATCTCAATTATTTAATGAGGAAAAACAGATGATGAAGAAATAGTGAGAATTAAGTTGATTAACAATAGTAAATCTCCTGACGAAAAACAACAACATTAATATTGAATGATCATGCCAATGACGGGTTAACTAAGGTAGTGTTACATTTACCGGATTATCTCGTCCTCGATGTGTTACTTAATTTATTAACACATTATTGAAAATACATTATTAGTAACTGCTATAAAAATATTTAACAGGAAAGTAAAACCAACAAGGTGACAGTTTTAATTACCATAAGCAATTAGAAGAAAATGCAAATTCGCTTTCCGAGTTTTATTTTAACTACTCTATGGGCTATATTTTAACTACTCCATTGGTTATATTTTAACTACTCCACGGGCTATATTTTAACTACTCCATGGGTTATATTTTAACTAATCCATGGTCTATATTTTAACAACTCCATGGTCTATATTTTAACTACTCCATGGGTTATATATTAACTACTCCATGGGCTATATTTTAACTACTCCATGGGTTATATTTTAACTACTCCATGGGCTATATTTTAACTACTCTATGGGCTTTATTTTAACTAATCCATGGGTTATATTTTAATTATTTTAACTACTCCATGGGTTATATTTTAATTACTCCATGGGCTATATTTTAACTACTCCATGGGGCTATATTTTAACTACTCCATGGGTTATATTTTAACTACTCCATGGGTTATATTTTAACTACTCAATGGGCTATATTTTAACTACGGTTATATTTTAACTACTCCATGGGTTATATTTTAACTACTTCATGGGCTATATTTTAACTACTCCATGGGCTATATTTTAACTACTCCATGGGCTATATTTTAACTACTCCATGGGCTATATTTTAAATACTCCATGGGTTATATTTTAACTACACCATGGGCTATATTTTAACTACTCCATGGGCTATATTTTAACTACTGCTATATTTTAACTACTCCATGGGCTATATTTTAACTACTCCATAGGGCTATATTTTAACAACTCCATGGGCTATATTTTAACTTCTCCATGGGCTATATTTTAACTTCCATGGGCTATATTTTAACTACTCCATGGGCTATATTTTAACTACTGCTATATTTTAACTACCCCATGGGCTATATTTTAACTACTCCATGGGCTATATTTCAACTACTCCATGGGCTATATTTTAAGGAATTCACAAAATCGAAGCTTATTTAACTACCATTCCAAATAAGAAACCCATGGCACGGAAAAAGCATATCTTTTAAACTCCTTAATATTTGGTTTTTCTTTTACATAAGTATTTGAGCATGACTTCATTTCCTAACGAAAATAATAAATAATTTTGCTATTTGAGTTGATAATTTGTAATATATAGTTATAATTATGACTGCCTGGAGCATATCTGCAAATTGCCAATGATTATTGTAAAAAACATGTATTTAAACTCGCTATTATCACCTATATTTGAAATAAGATGTGACCCGTGGAAAAACATAAATGATTTAGGATATATGAAATAGGTTATATCCGTAAACGTCCGGACATTTCCAGGCATCATCGATTCCGGTTGAGAAGAATCATATCTTTTAATAAGCTCGGTTAAAGTAAGCAGAATAGCAGAACGGCATAATGGAAAATATAATACTGTTGTTCTGCTATTCTGCAGGTAAATGAAAATTGTTCATTCTGCTGTTCTGCTATTCTATTGACTTGACCGGCTCCTTTTGGCGTTCATTTCAATAGTGACACTTTTTTCTACAGTGCCCCATCAATGGTTTCGTACATTCAAAAGACTGTTTCATACAAAATGAAAAAATATTTGTCATTATATTCATTTATAACTTTAACACAGATCTAGCGATAGAAAATCACGGAATTGACCGACAACATGCGCTAGAATATAACAGTTTACGACAATTTCCAGCAGCAAACCAGCTAATTTGCACATAAGAATAACAGATCCGTCAATATATATTTAAACATGATTTATTTACGTTAAAAAGAGGTATCTGTATGCCGTCATGTAAGGAACAATGTACAATTCTAACCAATGCATTTTGATAGGACCAATTAAAGTATTCAGCCAATGAATCAAGATAGAAACAAGGTACATATTTAACCAATGACTCAAGTTAAGAACAAGGTACATATTTAACCAAAGAATAATATTAAGAACATTGTTCATATATTTAACCAATGAATCAAGCTTAGAACAAGGTACATATTAAACCAATTAATCAAGTTTAGAAGAAGGTACATATTTAACCAATGAATCATGTTAAGAACAATGCACATATTTAACTAATGAATCAAGATAAGAACAAGGTACATATTTAACCAATGAATCATGTTAAGAAGAAGGTACATATTTAACCAATGAATCATGTTAAGAACAATGTACATATTTAACCAATGAATCAAGTGAAGAACAAGGTACATATTTAACCAATGGATCATGTTAGGAACAAAGAACATAATTACCAATGAATCATGTTAAAAAACAATGTACATATTTAACCAATGAATCAAGAAAGAAACAAGGTATATAATTAACCAATAATCATGTTATGAACATTGTACATATTGAACCAATGAATCAAGTTAGGAACAAGGTACATATTTAACAAACAAATCGTGTTAACAACATTGTACATGTTTAACTATTGAATCATTTTAATAACAAGATTCATATTAAACCAATGAATCAAGTTAAAAACAAGGTACATATTTAACCAATGAATCATGTTATGAACAATGTACATATTTAACCAATGAACAAAGTAAAGAACAAGGTACATATTAAAACAATGAATTATGTTAAGAACAAGGTACATATTAAACCAATGCATCAAGTTAAGAACAAGGCTTATATTTAACCAATGATTCAAGTTAAAAACAGGGTACATATTAAACCAATGAATCATGTTAAGAATAGGGTACACATTTAACCAATGTCTCATGTTATGAACAAGGTACATATTAAACCAATGAATCAAGTTAAGAACAAGGTACATATTTAACCAGTGAATCATGTTAAGAACAATGTACATATTTAAACAATGGATCAAGATAGAAACAAGGTATATACTTAACCAATGAATCATGTTGAGAACAAGGTACAAATTAAACCAATGTATCAAGTTAAGAACAATGTAAATACTTAACCAATGAATCAAGTTAAGAACAAGGTATATATTTAAGCAATGGATCATGTTAAGAACAATGTTCATAGTTAACCAATGAATAATGTTAAGCACAAGGTACATATTAAACCAATGAATCATGTTAAGCACAAGGTACATATTAAACCAATGAATCAAGTTAAGAACAATGTACAAGTTTAACTAATGAATCAAGTTAAGAACAAGGTACACATTTAACCAATTAATCGTGTTATGAACAAAATAGATATCTAACCAATGAATCATGTTAAGAACAAGGTACATATTAAATCAATAAATCAAGTTAAGAACAAGGTACAAAGTTAACCAATGAATCATGTTAAGCACAAGGTACATATTAAACCAATGAATCATGTTAAGCACAAGGTACATATTAAACCAATGAATCAAGTTAAGAACAATGTACAAGTTTAACCAATGAATCAAGTTAAGAACAAGGTACATAATTAACCAATTAATCGTGTTATGAACAATATAGATATTTAACCAATGAATCATGTTATGAAAAAGGTACATATTAAATCAATGAATCAAGTTAAGAACAAGGTACATATTTAACCAATGAATCAAGTTAAGAACAATGTACAAGTTTAACCAATGAATCATACTTAAATAATGGATCATGTCATGAACAATTTACATATTTAACCATTGAATCAAGATAGAAACATGTATATACCTAACCAATGGATCATGTTATGAACAATTAACATATTTAACCAATGGATCATGTTAAGAACAATGTACGTATTTAACCAATGAAACATGCTAGAAACAAGGTACATATTTAACCAATGAATCCAGTTAAGAACAAGGTACATATTTAACCAATGAATCAAGATAGAAACAATGTATATGCTTAACGAATGAATCAAATTAAAAACAAGGTACATATTTCACCAATGAACCATGTTATGAATACTGTGCATATTTAACCAATGAATCATATTAAGAACAAGGTACATATTAAACCAATGAATCCAGTTTAGAACAAGGTACATATTGAACCAATGGATCATGTTAAGAACAATGTACATATTTAATTGATCTATCAAAATAGAAGCATGGTATATACTTAACCACTGAATTACGTTTAAACAAGGTATATATTCAACCAATGAATCAAGTTAGGAACAAGGTACATATTTAACCAATATATCATGTTAAGAACAATGTATATATTCAGCCAATGAATCAAGACAGAAACATGGTATATACTTAACCAATGAATCATATTATACACAATGTACATATTTAACCAATGAATCATGCTAAGAACAAGGTACATATTAAACCAATGAAACAAGTTAAGAACAATGTACATATTTAACAATGAATCGTGTTAAGAACAAGGTATATATTCAACAAATGAATCATGTTAGGAACAAAGTAGATATATAACCAATGAATCAAGCTAGAAACAATGTATATACTTAACTTATGGATCATGTTATGAACAGTTAACATATTTAACCAATGGATCATGTTCAGAACAAAGTACGTGTTTAACCGATCAATCAAAATAGAAGCAAGGTATATACTAAACCAATGAATCATGTTATGAACAAGGTACATATTAAACCAATGAATCAAGTTAAGAACAAGGTACATATTTAACCAGTGAATCATGTTAAGAACAATGTACATATTTAAACAATGGATCAAGATAGAAACAAGGTATATACTTAACCAATGAATCATGTTGAGAACAAGGTACAAATTAAACCAATGTATCAAGTTAAGAACAATGTAAATACTTAACCAATGAATCAAGTTAAGAACAAGGTATATATATAAGCAATGGATCATGTTAAGAACAATGTTCAAAGTTAACCAATGAATCATGTTAAGCACAAGGTACATATTAAACCAATGAATCATGTTAAGCACAAGGTACATATTAAACCAATGAATCAAGTTAAGACCAATGTACAAGTTTAACTAATGAATCAAGTTAAGAACAAGGTACATATTTAACCAATGAGTTAAGTTAAGAACAACGTACATATTTAACAATGAATCGTGTTAAGAACAAGGTATATATTCAACCAATGAATCATGTTAGGAACAAAGTAGATATATAACCAATGAATCAAGATAGAAACAATCTATATACTTAACTAATGGATCATGTTATGAACAATTAACATATTTAACCAATGGATCATGTTAAGAAAAAGCTACATATTTAACAAATTAATCATATTAAGAACAATGTACATATTTAACCAATAAAACATGCTAGAAACAAGGTACATATTTAAATAATGAATAATGTTAAGAACAATGTTCATATCTAACCAATTAATCATGTTAGGAACAAAGTACATATTTAACCAATGAATCATGTAAGGAACAAAGTACATATTTAACCAATGAATCATGTTAGGAACAAAGTACATATTCAACCAATTAATCATGTTAAGAACATAGTACATTATTTAACCAATGAATCAAGTTATGAACAAATTACATATTTAACCAATGAGTCATGTTAGGAACAAGGTACATATTTAACCAATGAATAATGTTATGACCAAGGTACATATTTAACCAATGGATCATGTTAAGAGCAAAGTACATATTTAACCTATGAATCATGTTAAGAACAATGTACATATTTAACATATGGATCATGTTAGGAACAAAGTACATATTTAACTAATGAATCATGTATGAACAAAGTACAAATTTAACCAATGAATTATGTTAAGAACAAGGTTCATATTAAACCAATTAATCATGTTAGGAACAAATTGCATATTTAAACAATGAATCAGGTGAAGAACAAAATATATATCTAACCAATGAATCATGTCATGAATAAAGTACATATTTAACCAAAGAATAATGTTAAGAACAAGGTTCATGTATATAGTATACCAGTACAACGACCGGAAGTGTCACGTAGGTGACAGTAGAACATGTATATAAAGTAGATGGACCTCGAACTGACGTCTCATGTAGGTGATAGTAGAACTTGTATCTGGTATACGTGAACATCGATCGGACGAGTCATGAAGGTGATAGTAGAACATGAATATGATATACCTGTACACCATACATTCCAGTAACATAGGTGGTAGTAGAACAAATATAGGTTAACGTGTACATCGGACGGACGTGTCATGCGGGTGATAGAAGACTTTGTATATGCTATACATGTAGATCGTACGGACGTGGCCTGCGGGTGATAGAAGACTTTGTATATAGTATACGTGGACATCAGACGGACGTGTCATGCGGGTGATAGAAGACTTTGTATATAGTATACGTGAACATCGGACGGACGTGTCATGCGGGTGATAGAAGACTTTGTATATGCTATACATGTACATCGTACGGACGTGGCCTGCGGGTGATAGAAGACTTTGTTTATAGTATACGTGAACATCGGACGGACGTGTCATGCGTTTGATAGAAGGCTTTGTATATAGTATACGTGAACATCGGACAGACGTGTCATGCGGTTGATAGACGAACCTGTGTATGGTATATGTGTACATCGGAAGGTCGTGTCATGCGGGTGATAGAAGAACATGTATATGGTATACGTGAACATTGGAAGGTTGTGTCATGCGGATGATAGACGAACCTGTATATTGTAAACGTGTACATCGGATGGACGAGTCATGCGGATGATAGACGAACCTGTATATTGTATACGTGTACATCGGACGGACGTGTCATGCGGATGATAGAAGAACATGTATATTGTATACGTGTACGTCGGACGGACGTGTCATGCGGATGATAGAAGAACCTGTATATGGTATATGTGTACGTCGGACGGAGGTGTCATGCGGATGATAGACGAACCTGTATATGATATACGTGTACGTCGGACGGACGTATCATGCGGATGATACACGAACCTGTATATGGTATACGTGTTCATCGGACGGACGTATCATATGTATGATAGAAGTATACGTGTACATCTGACGGACGTGTCATGCGGATGATAGACGAACCTGTATATTGTATACGTGTACATCGGACGGACGTGTCATGCGGATGATAGACGAACCTGTATATGGTATACGTGTACATCGGACGGACGTTTCATGCGGATGATAGACGAACCTGTATATTGTATACGTGTACATCGGACGGACGTGTCATGCGGATGTACGAACCTATATATGGTATACGTGTACATCGGACGGACGTGTCATGCGGATGATAGACGAACCTGTATATGGTATACGTGTACATCGGACGGACGTGCCATGCGGGTGATAGACGAACCTGTATATGGTATACGTGTACTTGGGACGGACGTGTCATGCGGATGATAGACGAACCTGTATATGGTATACGTGTACATCGGACGGACGTGTCATGCGGGTGATAGACGAACCTGTATATATTATACGTGTACATCGGACGGACATGTCATGCGGATGATAGACGAACCTGTATATGGTATACGTGTACATCGGACGGACGTGTCATGCGGGTGATAGACGAACCTGTATATGGTATAGGTGTTCATCGGACGGACGTGTCATGCGGGTGATAGACGAACCTATATATGGTATACGTGTACATCGGACGTGTCATGCGGGTGATAGACGAAACTGTATATATTATACGTGTACATCGGACGGACGTGTCATACGGGTGATAGACGAATCTGTATATGGTATACATGTACATCGGACGGTCGTGTCATGTTGGTGATAGATTGATTTGTATATGATATACGTGAACATCGGACAAACATGTCATTTGTGTGATAGACGAACCTGTATATGGTATACGTGTACATCGGACGGACGTGCAATGTGGGTGATATGCGAACTTGTATATTGTATACGTGTACGTCGGACGGACGTGCCTTGTGTGTGAAAGACGGTTCTGTATATGATATACGTGTACATCGGACGGACGTGTCAAGTGTATCATAGACGAACCTGTATATGATATACGTGTACGTCGAACGGACGAGTCATGTGTATAATAGACGAACCTGTATATGATATACGTGTACATCGGACGGACGTGTCAACAGTATGATAGACGAACCTGTATATGGTATACGTGTACGTCGGACGGACGTGTCATATGTATGATAGACAAATCTGTATATGGTATACGTGTACGTCGGACGGACGTATCATGCGGATGATAGACGAACCTGTATATGGTATACGTGTACATCGGACGGACGTGTCATGCGGTGATAGACCAACCTGTATATGGTATACGTGTACATCGGACGGACGTGTCATGCGGATGATAGACGAACCTGTATATGGTATACGTGTACATCGGACGGACGTGTCATGCGGGTGATAGACGAACCTGTATATATTATACGTGTACATCGGACGGACGTGTCATGCTGATGATAGACGAACCTGTATATGGTATACGTGTACATCGGACGGACGTATCATGCGGGTGGTAGACGAACCTGTATATGGCACAGGTGTCAATCGGACGGACGTGTCATGCGGGTGATAGACGAACCTATATATGGTATACGTGTACATCGGACGTGTCATGCGGGTGATAAACGAAACTGTATATATTATACGTGTACATCGGACGGACGTGTCATACGGGTGATAGACGAATCTGTATATGGTATACATGTACATCGGACGGTCGTGTCATGTTGTTGATAGATTGATTTGTATATGATATACGTGAACATCGGACCAACATGTCATTTGTGTGATAGACGAACCTGTACATGGTATACATGTACATCGGACGGACGTGCAATGTGGGTGATATGCGAACCTGTATATTGTATACGTGTACGTCGGACGGACGTGCCTTGTGTGTGAAAGACGGTTCTGTATATGGTATACGTGTACGTCGGACGGACGTGTCAAATGTATAATAGACGAACCTGTGTATGATATACGTGTACATCGGACGGACGTGTCAACAGTATGATAGACGAACCTGTATATGGTATACGTGTACGTCGGACGGACGTGTCATGTCTGTGATAGACAAACCTCTATATGATATACGTGTACGTCGGACAGACGTGTCATATCTGTGATAGACGAACCTTTATATGGTATACGTGTACGTCGGACGGACTTGTCATATGTATGATAGACAAATCTGTATATGGTATACGTGTACGTCGGACGGACGTGTCTTATGTATGATAGACAAACCTGTATATGGTATACGTGCACGTCTGACGGACTTGTCATAGGAATGATAGACAAACCTGTATATGGTATACGTGTACGTCGGACGGACTTGTCATATGTATGATAGACAAACCTGTATATGGTATACGTGTACGTCGGACGGACGTGTCATAGGTATGATAGACAAACCTGTATATGGTATACGTGTACGTCGGACGGACTTGTCATATGTATGATAGACAAACCTGTATATGGTATACGTGTACGTCGGACGGACGTGTCATAGGTATGATAGACATACCTGTATATGGTATACGTGTACGTCGGACGGACGTGTCATAGGTATGATAGACAAACCTGTATATGGTATACGTGTACGTCGGACGGACGTGTCATAGGTATGATAGACAAAGCTGTATATGGTATACGTGTACGTCAGACGGACTTGTCATATGTATGATAGACAAACCTGTATATGATATACGTGTACGTCGGACGGACTTGTCATAGGTATGATAGACAAACCTGTATATGGTATACGTGTACGTCGGACGGACGTGTCTTATGTATGATAGACAAGCCTGTATATGGTATACGTGTACGTCGGACGGACTTGTCATATGTATGATAGACAAGCCTGTATATGGTATACGTGTACGTCGGACGGACGTGTCATATGTTTTATAGACAAGCCTGTTTATGGTATACGTGTACGTCGGACGGACGTGTCATATGTATGATAGACAAGCCTGTATATGGTATACGTGTACGTCGGACGGACTTGTCTTATGTATGATAGACAAGCCTGTATATGGTATACGTGTACGTCGGACGGACTTGTCATATGTATGATAGACAAACCTGTATATGGTATACGTGTACGTCGGATGGACTTGTCATATGTATGATAGACAAACCTGTATATGTTAACGTGTACCTCGGACGGACGTGTCTTATGTATGATAGACAAACCTGTATATGGTATACGTGTACATCGGACGGACGTGTCATGCGGTGATAGACGAACCTGTATATGGTATACGTGTACATCGGACGGACGTGTCATGCGGATGATAGACGTACCTGTATATGGTATACGTGTACATCGGACGGACGTGTCATGCGGGTGATAGACGAACCTGTATATATTATACGTGTACATCGGACGGACGTGTCATGCTGATGATAGACGAACCTGTATATGGTATACGTGTACATCGGACGGACGTATCATGCGGGTGGTAGACGAACCTGTATATGGCACAGGTGTCAATCGGACGGACGTGTCATGCGGGTGATAGACGAACCTATATATGGTATACGTGTACATCGGACGTGTCATGCGGGTGATAAACGAAACTGTATATATTATACGTGTACATCGGACGGACGTGTCATACGGGTGATAGACGAATCTGTATATGGTATACATGTACATCGGACGGTCGTGTCATGTTGTTGATAGATTGATTTGTATATGATATACGTGAACATCGGACCAACATGTCATTTGTGTGATAGACAAACCTGTATATGGTATACATGTACATCGGACGGACGTGCAATGTGGGTGATATGCGAACCTGTATATTGTATACGTGTACGTCGGACGGACGTGCCTTGTGTGTGAAAGACGGTTCTGTATATGGTATACGTGTACGTCGGACGGACGTGTCAAGTGTATAATAGACGAACCTGTGTATGATATACGTGTACATCGGACGGACGTGTCAATAGTATGATAGACGAACCTGTATATGGTATACGTGTACGTCGGACGGACGTGTCATGTCTGTGATAGACAAACCTCTATATGATATACGTGTACGTCGGACAGACGTGTCATATCTGTGATAGACGAACCTTTATATGGTATACGTGTACGTCGGACGGACTTGTCATATGTATGATAGACAAATCTGTATATAGTATACGTGTACGTCGGACGGACGTGTCTTATGTATGATAGACAAACCTGTATATGGTATACGTGCACGTCGGACGGACTTGTCATAGGAATGATAGACAAACCTGTATATGGTATACGTGTACGTCGGACGGACTTGTCATATGTATGATAGACAAACCTGTATATGGTATACGTGTACGTCGGACGGACGTGTCATAGGTATGATAGACATACCTGTATATGGTATACGTGTACGTCGGACGGACTTGTCATATGTATGATAGACAAACCTGTATATGGTATACGTGTACGTCGGACGGACGTGTCATAGGTATGATAGACATACCTGTATATGGTATACGTGTACGTCGGACGGACGTGTCAAATGTACGATAGACAAACCTGTATATGGTATACGTGTACGTCGGACGGACTTGTCATATGTATGATAGACAAACCTGTATATGGTATACGTGTACGTCGGACGGACGTGTCATAGGTATGATAGACATACCTGTATATGGTATACGTGTACGTCGGACGGACGTGTCATAGGTATGATAGACAAACCTGTATATGGTATACGTGTACGTCGGACGGACGTGTCATAGGTATGATAGACAAAGCTGTATATGGTATACGTGTACGTCAGACGGACTTGTCATCTGTATGATAGACAAACCTGTATATGATATACGTGTACGTCGGACGGACTTGTCATAGGTATGATAGACAAACCTGTATATGGTATACGTGTACGTCGGACGGACGTGTCTTATGTATGATAGACAAGCCTGTATATGGTATACGTGTACGTCGGACGGACTTGTCATATGTATGATAGACAAGCCTGTATATGGTATACGTGTACGTCGGACGGACGTGTCATATGTATGATAGACAAGCCTGTATATGGTATACGTGTACGTCGGACGGACGTGTCTTATGTATGATAGACAAGCCTGTATATGGTATACGTGTACGTCGGACGGACTTGTCATATGTATGATAGACAAACCTGTATATGGTATACGTGTACGTCGGATGGACTTGTCATATGTATGATAGACAAACCTGTATATGTTAACGTGTACCTCGGACGGACGTGTCTTATGTATGATAGACAAACCTGTATATGGTATACGTGTACGTCGGACGGACGTGTCATATGTATGATGGACAAGCCTGTATATAGTGTACGTGTACGTCGGACGGACGTGTCATATGTATGATAGACAAGCCTGTATATGGTATACGTGTACATTCGGACGGACGTGTCATAGGTATGATAGACAAACCTGTATATGGTATACGTGTACGTCTGACGGACGTGTCATATGTATAATAGTCGAACCTGTATATGGTATACGTGTACGTCGGACGGACGAGTCATATGTAGGATAGACAAACCTGTATATGGTATACGTGTACATCGGACGGACGTGTCATATTGGTGATATACGAACCAGTATATGATATACGTGTATATCAGGACGGACGTGTAATGTCTGTGATAGAAGAACCTGTATATGATAATTGTGGACACCGGTCTGACGTATGATGTGGATGATATACGAACCTGTACATGGTATACCATTACACTGAACGCACGTAATTATAAAAAGATACTTTTAACCCTAGTTTTTTTTGTATATTATATTTATTAAATAATATAAGATTTACATTTATACATAGAGGTAGTTTGAACATGTTTTTATCGCATCAATATTTGACAAGTATACATTATTTCTATCATGACTATTAGTGACTTGCGTGATAAACTAAATAATATTATTAATCCTGGAAAAACAATGCATCATCATTCATTACTTTGTTCTTGATTTAATTTACCTTGTTTTAGAATCTTATAAAAACCCATCACCAAACGAATGGTTATATTTCAAACATACACGTTTTTCGTTGCCGCAAAGTTTTTAATACTGAGCAAACATTTACCGCTGTAAATAGAACTTGATGTCGTGAGAGAAAATGGAATCAAATCGCGCCAATATTGACACTATTCGTAATGACCATTATTCAGAAATGGACACAAAACTTAAATATTTTGATAAAAGAAACCAAATAAAACCCCGTAGAACAATTAATCAATGGATGAATAAAAACTTATCGCAACTCTTCGATGAATATAGAAAATCGGAAAAAAACAATTTTTGAATTGTAAAAATAATGTAAAAAGAAATAGTTTACTTACAGATTATCGGAATAAAACAAATAAATTTGTAAACAAAATGAGAGTTAATATCAGCAATACAAAAAATGTTCACTTCGGGAAGAAGTAAAAAATGTTACTGCATTTATTTTCAGAAATGGTGATACTATTGTTTTAATATGCCATGACTATACATATCTTGGTGTGGTTTTAAATGAAATCTAGAATTAACAGCTTAGGTTTTAAATGAATATCTAGAATTAACATTCAATGTTTTAAATAAATATCTAGAATTAACAGTAAATGTTTTAAAAAAATCAGCCAGTAGATATTTTTCTAGTTTTGTACCAAACTTGTGCAATAAAAGTGACTTAAAGTTTTCTACATACAGTAAAATTTTTGAAGGGTAACAAAACAATAGTTTCATATCATTAATTAAGATGTAATAATAATTATGTTCAGATGTTAAATCTATATTAAAATGAAATTGATAAAGAAAATGACGTTAATTCCTTGCCTATAAAAAGTAAACACCACATTTACCCAAGGTATGCGTAATCTTCTATTACAACATTATATTAAGACAAAATGGAGAAATGATACAAGTTCTAAAAATAATTTAATTATATATAAGAAAATTAAATTTTAATATAAGAGCGAGTTATATGTTAAAATGATCCTTACCACACACACACACACACGCACACACACACACACACACACACACACACACACGAAATCATTCTTCATCACAAAATAAATGATGATTTTTGCTAAGTCATATAGAATAATATACTTAGTTTTTGAATATTGAATATTTATGTTATCCCAGAGCTGCTACCATGGTACACACACAATTAAGTTGTTAATTTGTGTATTAAATTGAAGATATTATTACTTAAATAGTTTTGTCTTGGATTACCACGAATGTTACTTCTAGATGTGACACAATACCCATACTTGCAACCACATGTATTAATGATACGGTATGTACAAATAAATATAAGACAATTGATAAAATTAATCTGCTTTCAAGTCCTTTTGTTTTTGCCTCTAGTTTTTTTTCCCTTTCTTTTATGACGTCGTCTGGTATTTTTATTATTTTCCACCCGTTTCAACTTCCTTTCCGTGGACTTAAGATATCTATTAAGACAATTGAAAACCGTATATCCTTCTATGTTCATTTGTTCGAATTCAGAACTTATAGTACCAGAGTGTTTTTGACGTACATACTTAGTTTCTGTGATATTTAAACGACAAATAACTGTAATTAGTCTGTTTAGTACTGTATATATGGATCCGGTTGTTGTCTGGTCGGCATCAATCACCAACATGTTTACATGGTCATTTACACGAGTCACAATCCGTTGTAAGTAATGTGCATACGTTTTCAAATCATCAGCAAAAGCGAGTTTTAGTTTCTGTAATACACAAAAGATAATATCAATTGAAATAAATTGATTGAGATGAGAAGTGTCGAATCGAAACAATAACTGCGATAAAATCAAACGAAACTATCAATTAAATAACCACGCAAATAAAACAGACACACATGTATATCTTGGTGTATAGAACAAGTACTAAACATATACGGATAAAGCACTTAAATCAGAGTTACTACAAAATGCATGGCCCTCCGATGTATCGAACATATGACCTAAACCCGGCATGTTACCATCAGAACTAGTTATCTAGCTAGGGACGAAGGTAAATTGGCTAGGGAGGAGGTAAAATGATAGCTAGGGAGTAGGGTAAATAACAGCTAGGAACGAGGGTAAAAAGTGGCTTAGTGCGACGATAAATAATAGTTAAGGCCGAGGGTAAATAATAACTAGGCACGAAGGTAAATAAAAGTTATGGAGAGAGTAAATAATAGCTAGGGACGAAGGTAACTAATAGCTGAAGAAAAGGGTAAATACATGCTAGGTACGAGGGTAAATAATATCTACGGACGAAGATAAATAATAGCGAGGGACGAGGGTAAATACTAGTTAGGAACGATGGTAAATAATAGCTAGGGACGTTGGTCATTAATAGCTAGGACGAGGGTTATATGTAGCTACGAACGAGGACAAATAATAGCTAGGGTAGAAAATAAATAATAGCTAAGGACGAGGGTAAATAAATAGCAAAGGACGAAGGTAAGTAATAGCTAGCGACGAGGGTTAATAATAGCTAGGAACGAAGGTAATAATAGCTATAGAATGAGAGAATGTATCAGTATATGACGTAGATAGATTTCAAGGCCGAATGATAATATACATATATTTATAAATCGGAAAATGCACTGAAAGTGTCATTTCATAGCCTATAGAAACCAGGACATTAACCACGTCAAGCATTCCGGTACATGATATTACTACGAATGAATGTGAAACTAGTGTAACTCAATCTTTCTAGTTCACCAGGTCCATATACGCTGTCATAAATATTTCAAATACAAGTTCAGTTTGTGGTTAAATTGTTAACGGTAAACTTGATTTTGCAATTCAGAAGATGTTTACTATATTTCAAGTAACCATTTGTTACAAAATAAAGGTCAAGTGAAGAGATGGGAATTGTTTAACACAATTAATGCGGTTTAACGCCATTTTCAACACATTTCAGGTTATATATTGCATATCCAGTAGTAATTGATGGGGGAACACCTCAAAATGAATCCGAGTACAACCATCGTCCTTTCGCAAGTAACTGGCAAACTTTTTTTGGAACGAGCGAAATTCGAGACGGAGCGAGTGCTCTTGAAACGGCACATTAAACCACTCGGTCACGGAGTACCCTCGACTCAATAAAAGAGTAGTGACCTGTCAATCAATCCTTAATACTGTTGAATAGCTATTCAACCAGAACTCTGCGTATAGTTTAGGACTAAAAGTATTTGTTAAACAGTAGAAAATATGTCTTTTCACCGTACCATGCCTTCACCTAAACTAAATAAAACACCTACTTCTGATTGCTAAATCCATAAAGAGTATATCGCTAAATAATGGAACGAGTAGTCCGGGAGCAAAGCATCTACCAAGTAGCACTAGGTCGTCGGTTCGATCTCCCGCCATGGATATGTGTGATGTTTTTTACACGACATTTTATCGGCAAATGCTTAGTACTGGTTCTACCCAGTAATACGTCGAGAGTGATGTGTCCAAGTTGTAAGAATTTATTTCATAATCGATGCAAAAAAACAAACTTAAACCCAAAAAGATTCATCGTAAAAAGTAAATCACTTTTGAAGATAGTTTGAGAATAAATACACAAAATGAATAATAAACAGATTCGTATATATAAATATAACTAGGAAGTGATATAGGTTAGCTGATATTCTAATTATCGGGCATAAAAGTAAATAGCTGATAGAAAAATACATTTCGCCCACACAATGAATATTTTGCAAAAGATGTAATTTGTGTAAGTCTCGGATTTCGCAGACAGTGAAATAACAAAGCATGAATTCGAGCGTTTGTGACTGGATAGGTTATAAGATGAACGATGCGCAATCCTATATTATAAGGAAAAGTGTGTGACGGGAGTTGTGACCTGAAGGGAACATGCAGCGATGTTGAGCTCAATTTTACTTATGCCTGCGAATCAAAACACACTTTTTACAGCTGCTGTAAACGTTTGATCACGTGAATATACAACCGTCAAATTAAAAAAATTATTGATAAACTGGCAAAGTCATACTAGTTTAGTTTATACTTATTTATTTTACTTCGATTGTGAAAGAAGTTATTGCAGCCTAAACAAGTCACGCTTGAAGTCTTCCTTGGTAGAACCAGTACTAACCATATGCTGAAAACATCTTTCTCAAAAACACCACATATAGCTTGACGGAGGATCGAACCAACGAACCGCCGATCATTTATTCGATGCTCTACCACTGGACCACGCGCTCCACTAGTTTTGGAAATAGGAGTTAAATGTCTAAATGAAATATACTTTGTTGTCACATATGACCGCAAGTATTGCGAAACATGATGGATTCCATCTATTTTACAGGCATTATGTCACTTTCCGAATTATAAACAAAGTAAGGGTCTGTGCACATACTGAGCTGCTGTATTTACCTTGAAGATAAAATATTTATAGCATTAAAGTTAAATGACAGTTAATGAAAATGTCAATGTGTTCTTTAAGCAAATATCATACGGTCACACTTTTTAAACCAATAAATATGTTTACCTGTAATCTTTTACCGCCGCGGAGTTTTCGAGGAAGTTTTCTCTTCAGCGCTCTGTCTATGTGGGCATGGCCATCCAAGTTGTCATCCTAAAAAAAAAAAAAAAAAAAAATGAAACCAGAGAAATTAAATAAAAATTAACAGAGTTACAATATAATTAATCTTAGAGGGAAATATGGTACTGACAGGACATTAAGATATTGCGTTTTTTTTCGTCTCCAGATATTGCTGTTCTGAGCCCCAAGTATTTTTGTACCCCCTTTCGATATTTACTGTTTGATATAAAACTAAAAACTCGGTTTTACAAATACTTGCATATTGAGAGAATGGTATCTTACAAAAACAAAATAACAATAATGAAAAAATAACAACACGAAGAAGAAGAAGAAGAAGAAGAAGAAGAAGAAGAAGAAGAACTTAAGAAGAAGAGTAAAAAAGAAAGGAAATAAAAATAAGAGAAAATAGGAAAAAGAAACAACTAGAAAAGAAAATATATAATTCTAATATCATAAAATTAAACTATGTTGCTTACAAACATTTTAGGCAGGTTCAGGCTGTTTAATTCCTTCCTAAATCCACCAACGTACTTATACAAAGGTGATCTCGATTCTTTATGCAGTGATACGCACATGTCATACTTTATATCATCGATGCCTCGTGCAGCAGTCATAGTCAATAGAAATATAAAGACTAGCTTGCAGAGATATTCATTAAAAGGATCTGAAAGAAAGTAATACAGTTTTTTTTTATATTATGGCAATCAATGTCAAACAATAATACAAATACAAATACCAACAGGTGAAGAAACCCAATCATTATATTAGTAAACAGTTGTTTACAAAGTATTTTACACATGCTGTCAGTATGTATTCATTATTACAAATATTTTGAGTGAATTAATGTTTTATATATATTTTATTAGTGATTAAAACGTGAATTATAGAATTAGATTTTAATCTTAAAGTCTTATTAAGGATTTGAATAATTAATTTCGAGTTATGGAACGTTAAAGAACACCGATCGGAAAGTCGTGGATTCGATCCCTTGCCACGACCATGTTCATTGTCTTTGAGTAAGAAACACTATCCGCATATGCCCAGTACTACCCAGGGTACTGGTTATGCCATATATAACCTAAAAGACATTGACAATGGCGTTAAACGCATTAAAAAAAAGTTTAATTTCAGTTTTAAAACTATCAATAATTAATTGTTAGCAAGCAAAGTAATATAATGACTAACCCATCTTTAACAATACTTCTTCAGATACTACTTACAATCAGTCAATGTTGCATTTTTATACAGAAGTACAAATGCCTTTGCTTTCTATCGGTGATTTTATCATTTTCCAAATTAGTCATCCTCTGTTCATACAGCAGACATTCGAAGGAAGAAAAAAGCACCGTGTTACAATATATTTGATGGACAATCGCAACAGGATATAAACGTATTTACCACACACAAATCTACAAAGTATTAGTTATTCGATACATCATTCGGAATGGCAGTATAGTATACAGTGGTTATTGTATTTAAATATATATTTCGAACTAAAAATAAATAAAAGACTGCAAGAAAAGGTCAGGGAACTATATGCGCCATATCAATTAGTCAGTATCCGTATGGAGCCCAGGTGTTTATTGGATGGTGGGTGGTGAGGATCCTGGCTGCTTAGCAGGACTTAAACATAAATAAACAAAAAACAGTCAACAGTATTGCATTTCATATGTCATTGGTATGATAGAATTACCTGTAACGATATTTAGTATAATGAATTTAGAGTTTTAAGGCGCAACAACAAAATTATTTTTTATAATTTTCTGTTTCGTTAATTGATTAACGGCTTTTTTAACGCATGGAAGTCTTTACTTACTGAGTGAGAAAAAACACCGTCTTGATACACTTTCTCACATAATGACTTTCGTCAATCTGCCGTGATATTAATAACTGTGGATAGGTCACTGGTGATGTGTTATGTAACAAGATAACAAGAAACGTGTATGTTTACGTTATACACATCTTGATAACATAGTCCCGGGGTATTTCATTGTTGCGTCGTGCAAAGTTCTATTCCCATTATTGACTTCAGTTTTAAGATACTGTAATCGAACCAATAAAAGGCGTTCTGTCATTTATTACTTGGCGTGTTACATTTCCGCAAAGTACTTTGATCGGGAAGTTTGTTATTCATTCCTTCGGTCGTTTGTTCGATTGTTCGTTCGTTCGTTCGTTCGTTCGTTCGTACGTTCGTTCGTTCGTTCGTTCGTTCGTTCACTCACACACACACTCACTCACTCGTTGGTTGGTTGGTTGATTGCTTGCTTGCTTGTTTGCTTTAATTATTTATTCATTTATTTATTTATTTATTTATTTATTTATTTATTTATTTATTTATTCATTCATTTGTCCATCAATTCTTTCATTCGTTCGTTCGTTCGTTTGTCCATCAATTCTTTCATTCGTTCGTTCGTTCGTTCGTTCCTTCGTTCGTTCCTTCCTTCGTTCGTTCCTTCCTTCGTTCCTTCCTTCGTTCGTTCGTTCCTTCCTTCCTTCCTTCCTTCCTTCCTTCCTTCCTTCCTTCCTTCCTTCCTTCCTTCCTTCGTTCCTTCCTTCCTTCCTTCCTTCCTTCCTTCCTTCTTTCCTTCCTTCTTCCTTCCTTCTTTCATTCATTCATTCATTCATTCATTCATTCATTCATTCATTCATTCATTCATTCATTCATTTATTCTTTCATTCTTTCCTTCCAGCTTTATTCCTTCTTTCCTCTCTTCCTTTCATCATTCATTCATTCATTCATTCATTCATTCATTCATTTATCCATTCATCATGTTAATGTGTTCACGCTCCACATATCACATTTCTTAATGGGTAAAGAAGATACTTGATAAAAACGTTCAGAGATCATTAGTAAGAAATAAGTAGTGATTTTATTTGAACTAAATGGGTCAAACCATTTCCTGTTGCCATGGGGACAGACTTAACTGTTGTCAAATGCCGTTTTTTGTATTTGGTGGTATAGTGTTACAACCATGTTACATAAAATTAATTAGGTATTGCAACTTATTAAATATAAAGAATCACAGAATGCAATTATTTACTTATATACTACTGTTTTGGCAAAATCCAGTAAAAAAAGTTAATCTATCACAATAAAATATTATGTAGAAAACTATGGTAACTTAAATGAAATGAATGGCAAATCTCAAAGAAGTATTCAATTAATGCAACATTGGACATACATAATAGTGTGTAATAACCTTGGATTGCCTATGAAGCCCGAAGACTTATTTCCAGTGAGCCCTTCGCACTATACCTACTAGGAGTATACATTATAAAATTGCATTCAATTAAAATTATCCCGCCAAGATTATAAAAAACCCTCATCTTCAACTGATTTTTGTTTGAATCAACCAGTCTTATAATGTCGTCCATTGGTTGACTTGATGAATTATAAGACAAGTATGAACTCATTGTGAATGAATGACTTAGCAGAGGCGTGCAGGAAAAACATGGCATGAAAAATCCTCTCGGTATTTCTATATTTATTAGTAATGTAAAAACCCGTCCAGTCATTTTCTACCCTCGGATACGAGTCTGCTGGATGCGGGTGTGTTTCTTTTATATATTGCTTGTTATCATAAACGACAGTAGTAAACATTCATTAAATGACGAATAGACAGATGCAAGTATAACAAGGATTACCGTAGTGTACTTCTCGGAAATATGAAGTCATTGTATGTAGTAAATTAGTATATTTATACAATAGTTAAAAGTGTTATCCAGTTTACATCCGCTTAAAATACAGTTTGTGCTAGCATTGCATATTTAATGTTAAATGTAAGGGAGCATACTCCGATAAACTTCCTAACACTGTGATATTTTTCCGGCTGATGGTTGATTTGAATCCATCTGCTAAATATTTCTAGGGCCGGAACTAGAGGATGCAGACTATACAAGAGTTTAATCTTTTGAGATTTCGTTAATTTTGATGTACCGTCACAGAAATAGTTCTAAAATTTCTGAAAATAGAGAAAAACAGATAGATCCGTTGGTTAGTTTTACTAAGTGGATTTAAGCATTGGACTGGTTGTTGCATACCGCCATAACAAAGTTGGCTATTTTCGGCCCTGGGTGTTGTATGTGTGTTATTTAATATGGTTTGGCGATCTTTTTATAATACACTTTGCATGTGTGCGTGCGTGCGTGCGTGCGTGCATGCATGCGTGAGTGTGTGTGTACGCGTGTGTCAATGTGTGTGTGCATGTGTCACGTGTGTCAATGTGGATGTGTCAATGTGTGTGCGCGCGAGCGCGTGTGTGTGTGAGCGTGCGTGCGTGTGTGTGCGTGTGTATGTGTGTGTGTGCGCGTGTGTCAATGTTGATGTGTGTGTGTGTGTGTGTGTGTGTGTGTGTGTGTGTGTGTGTGTGCGCGCGCTTCTATCAATGTGGATGTGTCAATGTGTGTGAGCGTGTGTCACGTGTGTCAATGTGCATGTCACTTCAGTTTTCCATAAGATATACCACATGTTAATATATCTAAATGAAAATAAAATTTAAAAAATGTTTACCAATGTCTCTTTCGCAAGCTATGGCTGTCTATATAATATCATATAAGTATTTGCTTGTAGCAGTTAGTTATCTACTGATTACCCGATAAACCTATCTCTGTTTTACTTATTGTAACATTGGGTACCGTTGACCGACTGCTTGTAGCGGTTAGTTATATACTGATTACCTGATATACCTATCTCTGTTTTAATAATTATAGCATTTGGGGCTGGAGATGAACTGCTATTGCAGCGATTAGTCATATACTGATAACCTGATAAATCTATCTCTGTTTTACTAATTGTATAATTTGGGACCAGAGATTAACTGCTTGTAGCGGTTAGTCATATACTGATTACCTGATATACCTATCTCTGTTTTACTAAATGTAGCATTTGTGGCCGAAGATGAACTGCTTGAAGCGGTTAGTTATATACTGATTACCTAATATACCCATCTCTGTTTTACTAATAGTAGCATTTGTGGTCGGAGATGAACTTCTTGTAGAGGTTAGTCATTTACTGATTACCTGATATATCTATCTCTGTTTTTCTAATTGTATCATTTTTGGCCTAAGATGAATTGTTTGTAGCGGTTAGTCATACACTGATTACCTGATATATCTATCTCTGTTTTACTAATTGTAGCATTTGGGGCCGGATAGGTACTGCTTGTAGCGGTTAGTCATATACCGATTACCTGATATACCTATCTCTGTTTTACTAATTGTAACATTTGGGGCCGGAGATGAACTGCTGTTGTAGTGGTAAGTCATATACTGATAACCTGATATACCTATCTCTGTTTTACTAATTGTAACATTTGGGGCCGGAGGAGATGAACTGCTTGTAGCGGTTAGTCATATACTGATTACCTGACATACCTTTCTATTTTTTACTAATTGTAGCATTGGGTGCCGTTGACCAACTGCTTGTAGCGGTTAGTCATCTACTGAATACCTGATATACATATCTCTGTTTTACTAATTGTAGCATTTGGAGCCGGAGATGAACTGCTTGTATCGGCTAGTCATATACTGATTATCTGATATACCTATCTCTATTTTACTAATTGTAGCATTTGGGGCCGGAGATGAACTGCTTGTAGCGGTTAGTTCTATACTGATTACCTGATATATCTATCTCTTTCTCACTAATTGTAGCATTTGGGGCCGGAGATGAACTGCTTGTAGCAGTTAGTCATATACTGATTACCTGATATACCTATCTCTATTGTACTAATTGTAACATTTGGGGCCGAAGATGAACTGCTTGTATCGGTAAGTCATATACTGATTACCTGATATACCTATCTCTTTTTTACTTATTGTAGCATTTAGGGCCGGAGATGAGCTGCTTGTAGCGGTTAGTAATATACGGATTACCTGATATACTTATATCTGTTTTACTAATTGAAGTATTTGAGACCGGAGATGGACTGCTTGCAGCGCTTGTCATATACTGATTATCTGATATACCTCTCTTTGCTTTAGTAATTGTAGCATTTGGGGCCGGGTATGAATTGCATGTAGCGGTTACCTGATATACCTATCTTTTTTTTTTTACTAATTTTAGCATTTGGGACCGGAGATGAACTGTTTTGTAGCGGTTTGTTATATGCTAATTACCTGATATACCTATCTCTGTTTTTCTAATTAGAATTTTGGACCGGATGTGAACTGCTTCTAGTGGTTAGTTTATACTGATTATTTGATATACCTATCTATTTTTTTACTAATTTAAGCATTTGGGACCGGAGATGAACTGTTTGTAGCGGTAAGTCATATACTGATAACCTGATATACCAATCTTTGTTTTACTAATTTTAGCATTTGGGGCCGGAGATGAACTGCTTGTAACCGTCAGTCATATACTGATTACCTGATATACCTGTCTGTTTTACTAATTGTAGCATTTGGGACCAGATATGAACTGCTTGTAGCGTTTAGTAACATACTGATAACCTAATATACCTATCTCTGTTTTACTAATTGTAGCATTTGGGGCCGGATATCAATTACTTGTAGCGTTTAGTCATATACTGATTACCTAATATATCTTTTCTTTTTTGGTAATTGTAAGATTGAGTGCTATTGACCAACTGCTTGTAGCATCAAGCCTATACTGATTACCTAATGTACCTATTTCAATTTTAGTAGTTGTAAGGTTGGGTGACGTTGATCAACTGCTTGTAGTAGCTAGCCAATACTGATTACCTAATATACCTATCTCTGTTTTACTAATTATAGCATTTGGGACCGGATGTGAACTGCTTCTAGTGGTTAGTTTATACTGATTATTTGATATACATATTTATTGTTTACTAATTTTAGCATTTGGGACGGGAGATGAACTGTTTGTAGCGGTTATTCATATACTGATTACCTGATATACCAATCTTTGTTTTACTAATTTTAGCATTTGGGGCCGGAGATGAACCGCTTGTAGCGGTTATTCATATACTGATTACCTAATGTATCTATCTTAGTTTTAGTAATTGTAAGGTTGGGTTGCGTTGACCAACTGCTTGTAGCAGCTAGCCTATACTGATTACCTAATGTATCTATCTTAGATTTAGTAATTGTAAGGTTGGGTTGCGTTGACCAACTGCTTGTAGCTGCTAGCCTATACTGATTACCTAATGTATCTATCTTAGTTTTAGTAATTGTAAGGTTGGGTTGCGTTGACCAACTGCTTGTAGCAACTAACCTATACTGATTGCCTAATGTATCTATCTTAGTTTTAGTAATTGTAAGGTTGGGTTGCGTTGACCAACTGCTTGTAGCAGCTAGCCTATACTGATTACCTAATGTACCTATCTTAGTTTTAGTAATTGTAAGGTTGGGTTGCGTTGACCAACTGCTTGTAGTAACTAACCTATACTGATTACCTAATGTATCTATCTTAGTTTTAGTAATTGTAAGGTTGGGTTGCGTTGACCAACTGCTTGTAGCAGCTAGCCTATACTGATTACCTAATGTATCTATCTTAGTTTTAGTAATTGTAAGGTTGGGTTGCGTTGACCAACTGCTTGTAGTAACTAACCTATACTGATTGCCTAATGTATCTATCTTAGTTTTAGTAATTGTAAGGTTGGGTTGCGTTGACCAACTGCTTGTAGTAACTAACCTATACTGATTGCCTAATGTATCTATCTTAGTTTTAGTAATTGTAAGGTTGGGTTGCGTTGACCAACTGCTTGTAGTAACTAACCTATACTGATTGCCTAATGTATCTATCTTAGTTTTAGTAATTGTAAGGTTGGGTTGCGTTGACCAACTGCTTGTAGTAACTAACCTATACTGATTGCCTAATGTATCTATCTTAGTTTTAGTAATTGTAAGGTTGGGTTGCGTTGACCAACTGCTTGTAGCAGCTAGCCTATACTGATTACCTAATGTACCTATCTTAGTTTTAGTAATTGTAAGGTTGGGTTGCGTTGACCAACTGCTTGTAGCAACTAACCTATACTGATTACCTAATGTACCTATCTTAGTTTTAGTAATTGTAAGGTTGGGTTGCGTTGACCAACTGCTTGTAGTAACTAACCTATACTGATTGCCTAATGTATCTATCTTAGTTTTAGTAATTGTAAGGTTGGGTTGCGTTGACCTACTGCTTGTAGCAGCTAGCCTATACTGATTACCTAATGTATCTATCTTAGTTTTAGTAATTGTAAGGTTGGGTTGCGTTGACCAACTGCTTGTAGCAGCTAGCCTATACTGATTACCTAATGTATCTATCTTAGTTTTAGAAATTGTAAGGTTGGGTTGCGTTGACCAACTGCTTGTAGTAACTAACCTATACTGATTGCCTAATGTATCTATCTTAGTTTTAGTAATTGTAAGGTTGGGTTGCGTTGACCAACTGCTTGTAGTAACTAACCTATACTGATTGCCTAATGTATCTATCTTAGTTTTAGTAATTGTAAGGTTGGGTTGCGTTGACCAACTGCTTGTAGTAACTAACCTATACTGATTGCCTAATGTATCTATCTTAGTTTTAGTAATTGTAAGGTTGGGTTGCGTTGACCAACTGCTTGTAGTAACTAACCTATACTGATTGCCTAATGTATCTATCTTAGTTTTAGTAATTGTAAGGTTGGGTTGCATTGACCAACTGCTTGTAGCAGCTAGCCTATAATGATTGCCTAATGTATCTATCTTAGTTTTAGTAATTGTAAGGTTGGGTTGCGTTGACCAACTGCTTGTAGTAACTAACCTATACTGATTACCTAATGTATCTATCTTAGTTTTAGTAATTGTAAGGTTGGGTTGCGTTGACCAACTGCTTGTAGCAACTAACCTATACTGATTGCCTAATGTATCTATCTTAGTTTTAGTAATTGTAAGGTTGGGTTGCGTTGACCAACTGCTTGTAGCAGCTAGCCTATACTGATTACCTAATGTATCTATCTTAGTTTTAGTAATTGTAAGGTTGGGTTGCGTTGACCAACTGCTTGTAGCAGCTAGCCTATACTGATTACCTAATGTATCTATCTTAGATTTAGTAATTGTAAGGTTGGGTTGCGTTGACCAACTGCTTGTAGCTGCTAGCCTATACTGATTGCCTAATGTATCTATCTTAGTTTTAGTAATTGTAAGGTTGGGTTGCGTTGACCAACTGCTTGTAGCAGCTAGCCTATACTGATTACCTAATGTATCTATCTTAGTTTTAGTAATTGTAAGGTTGGGTTGCGTTGACCTACTGCTTGTAGCAGCTAGCCTATACTGATTACCTAATGTACCTATCTTAGTTTTAGTAATTGTAAGGTAGGGTTGCGTTGACCAACTGCTTGTAGCTGCTAGCCTATACTGATTACCTAATGTATCTATCTTAGTTTTAGTAATTGTAAGGTTGGGTTGCGTTGACCAACTGCTTGTAGCAACTAACCTATACTGATTGCCTAATGTATCTATCTTAGTTTTAGTAATTGTAAGGTTGGGTTGCGTTGACCAATTGCTTGTAGCAGCTAGCCAATACTGATTGCCTAATGTACCTATTTCTGTTTTAGTTTACTTTAAACAGTATTTTAATAAAGAATGTACATCATTTTAATACATATAACATTAATCATAATAACAAACACATTTTTTACAAATTGTAACAGAAGGGTCGTAGATCAACTGTTTGTAGCAGCTCATCCTTTACTAATTACCTACTGGACCTATCTATGTTTCTTTTATTGCAATATTTGGGGCCATAGATCAACTGTTTTAGCAGCTCATCCTTTACTAATTACCTACTGGACCTATCTATGTTTCTTTTATTGCAATATTTGGGGCCATAGATCAACTGTTTTAGCAGCTAATCCTTTACAAATTACCTACTGGACCTATCTATGTTTCTCTTATTGCAATATTGGGGGCCGTAAATCAACTGTTTGTAGCAGCTAGTCCTTTACTAATTACCTACTGGACCTATCTATGTTTCTCTTATTGCAATATTGGGGGCCGTAAATCAACTGTTTGTAGCTGCTTATCCTTTACTTATTACCTACTGGACCTATCTATGTTTCTCTTATTGCAATATTTGGGACCATAGATCAACTGTTTTAGCAGCTAATCCTTTACAAATTACCTACTGACCTATCTATGTTTCTCTTATTGCAATATTGGGGGCCGTAAATCAATTGCTTGTGGCGGCTAGTCATATTCTGGTTACCTAATGTACCTATCTCTGTTTTACTAATAGTAACATTGGGTGCCGTATATCAACTGCTTTTAGTAGCTTATCCTATACTGGTTACCTAATGTACCTATCTATGTTTAACAAATAGTAACATTGGGTGCCGTAAATCAACTACATATGGTTGGTAGTCATTTACTTATAACCTTATGTATCTACATCTGTTTTACTAATTGTAACATTTGGGGTGGGGTGGGGAGGGGTTGGGTTACGTATATAAACTTCTTCTGGCGGCCTGTTATATTCTGATTACATAATGTATCTATCTCTGTTTTACTTATTGTAACGTTGATCATTTGCTTATGTAGGCTAATCCTATACTGATTACTTACATATGTCATTCACCTACTAGGCGATGGAGTCGTACTAAATGCAAAAGCATGCAAACTTGATATGGTATGCATGTCTCAATAGTCCATTAATGATAACCAGTATATGGCCTACTGTATATACAGGCTTGACAAAACCATGTTTTAATGTGAATCTGATAGCCATTAGTTTTGTTGCTGTTATTATTCTCAAAATATGTTTAGATATCACACCGAGCAATGAGCATTTGTCTTGAACAAAAGGATCATTATTGTTCTGAAATTCTTATTGAAAAATACTTTTGCTACACATTTTATTAAGCAGCAGTTGGAGCCAAAGATACCATAACAATGACGATGACACGTGAATGGTCCCTGTAGCTCTTCCATGTCATGAGAGCAGTATAGGTTGTTCAAACACCGTAGTTTTATAGATAATTATGTTTTAAGTTTACAATTCTTTCATATGGTAATAGTTGAATGAGAAGAACAGACAATTAAAAAAGATTTCTACAGCTTTTCATGATCACCAATTCCGCGCACAAAAGGAAGCATCCCAATGTTTTGAAGCTCGGTCTTGATAAAGAAAATACAATTAAATACGCAAAAGTGAGGTTTAGAATGAAAGCAAGTATTACAATTAAAACGGATACACTTATGACCAGTAGCAATCGACGACAGAGTTCTCATTTACAAGTTAGACCAGTCAGTGTCACTACGCACTATTTTACCACTGCTGACTCTCTTTCACATTACACATTCATTTACGGGTACGCATGAAATTGGTCTTCTGCAGTGTGTACAATATATAAAATAAACCTACCATATACAATAATTGTTTATACCAATTTAACCTGAATATACTATATTATAGAAATCTAATTTTTATAGAAATATGTTCATTTAGTATAAAAACGTTAATTTTTATTTAACGATGACATATTTTAAGAGCTATTAATTCTCAAATTTTAATGGTCGCAGATTCTTTTAACGGTGACACCGAGGGTTTTTAACAGCCATAAAATGTTTCAACGATGAATTACAAACTGTTTTTAATGTAATGTATTAACAATATAAACGGAATAACTGTTGAACGAGTATGGGGTCATGTATTGCAACTCAGGACAGCACTGTGTGACACGATACGGAACATTGTTTGAGCTGAAGGTCATGTTTTGAGACATAGCAAGGACCAATGACCATGATCCAACGTCATAAGTAACAGACGTCTAGGTCATCACCATGATTTTAGGGAACACAGGACATCAGATGGGAACTTTGTGAAACATGGTCATGTTTGCCATTTTTCACTTTTTGAATGTTGATCATTTTTATAATGCATTAGGGATCTTACATTTCTGTGTTGTGAAATTTGTATGATTGCTCTGTTACTAGCCCCTGTGTGAGACAGCATGGTAATTATGGTTGCTCTGTTACTAGCCCCTGTGTGAGACAGCATGGTTATTGTGGTTGCTCTGTCACTAGCCCCTGTGCAAGACAGTATGGTAATTGTGGTTGCTCTGTCACTAGCCCCTGTGCGAGACAGTATGGTGATTGTGGTTGCTCTGTTACTAGCCCCTGTGTGAGACAGCATGGTAATTGTGGTTGCTCTGTCACTAGCCACTGTGCGAGACAGTATGGTAATTGTGGTTGCTCTGTTACTAGCCCCTGTGCGAGACAGTATGGTGATTGTGGTTGCTCTGTTACTAGCCCCTGTGTGAGACAGCATGGTAATTATGGTTGCATTGTCACTAGCCTCTGTGCGAGACAGTATGGTAATTGTGGTTGCTCTGTTACTAGCCCCTGTGAGATACAGTATGGTAATTGTGGTTGTTCTGTTACTAGCCCCATGTGCGAGACAGCATGGTGATTGTGGTTGCTCTGTTACTAGCCCCTGTGTGAGACAGCATGGTGATTGTGGTTGCTCTGTTACTAACCCCTCTGTGAGACAGCATGGTGACTGTTGTTGCTCTGTTTCTAGCCCTTGTGCGAGACAGTATGGTGATTGTGGTTGCTCTGTTACTAGCCCCTGTGTGAGACAGCATGGTAATTGTGGTTGCTCTGTCACTAGCCACTGTGCGAGACAGTATGGTAATTGTGGTTGCTCTGTTACTAGCCCCTGTGCGAGACAGTATGGTAATTGTGGTTGCTCTGTTACTAGCCCCTGTGTGAGACAGCATGGTAATTATGGTTGCATTGTTACTAGCCCCTGTGTGAGACTGCATGGTAATTGTGGTTGCTCTGTTACTAGCCCCTGTGCGAGACAGCATAGTGATTGTGGTTGCTCTGTTACTAGCCCCTGTGTGAGACAGCATAGTGATTGTGGTTGCTCTGTTACTAACCCCTCTGTGAGACAGCATGGTGACTGTTGTTGCTCTGTTACTAGCCCTTGTGCGAGACAGTATGGTGATTGTGGTTGCTCTGTTACTAGCCCCTGTGTGAGACAGCATGGTAATTGTGGTTGCTCTGTTACTAGCCCCTGTGAGATACAGTAACGTAATTGTGGTTGCTCTGTTACTAGCCCCTGTGCGAGACAGCATGATGATTGTGGTTGCTCTGTTACTAGCCCTTGTGCGAGACAGTATGGTGATTGTGGTTGCTCTGTTACTAGCCCCTGTGTGAGACAGCATGGTAATTGTGGTTGCTCTGTCACTAGCCACTGTGCGAGACAGTATGGTAATTGTGGTTGCTCTGTTACTAGCCCCTGTGCGAGACAGTATGGTAATTGTGGTTGCTCTGTTACTAGCCCCTGTGTGAGACAGCATGGTAATTATGGTTGCATTGTCACTAGCCCCTGTGCGAGACAGTATGGTAATTGTGGTTGCTCTGTTACTAGCCCCTGTGAGATACAGTATGGTAATTGTGGTTGCTCTGTTACTAGCCCCTGTGCGAGACAGCATGATGATTGTGGTTGCTCTGTTACTAGCCCCTGCGTGAGACAGCATGGTGATTGTGGTTGCTCTGTTACTAGCTCCTGTGTGAGACAGCATAGTGATTGTGGTTGCTCTGTTACTAGCCCCTGTGTTAGACAGCATAGTGACTGTGGTTGCTCTGTTACTAGCCCCTGTGTGAGACAGTATGGTGATTGTGGTTGCTCTGTTACTAGCCCCTGTGTGAGACAGCATGGTAATTATGGTTGTATTGTCACTAGCCCCTGTGAGATACAGTATGGTAATTGTGGTTGCTCTGTCACTAGCCCCTGTGCGAGACAGCATGGTGATTGTGGTTGCTCTGTTACTAGCCCCTGTGTGAGACAGTATGGTAATTGTGGTTGCTCTGTTACTAGCCCCTGTGTGAGACAGCATGGTGATTGTGGTTGCTCTGTTACTAGCCCCTGTGTGAGACAGCATGGTGATTGTGGTTGCTCTGTTACTAACCCCTCTGTGAGACAGCATGGTGACTGTTGTTGCTCTGTTACTAGCCCCTGTGTGAGACAGCATGATGATTGTGGTTGCTCTGTTACTAGCCACTGTGTGAGACAGCATGGTGATTGTGTTGCTCTGTTACTAGCCCCTGTGTGAGACAGCATGGTGATTGCGGTTGCTCTGTTACTAGCCCCTGCGTGAGACAGCATGAAGATTGTGCTTGTTCTGTTACTAGCCACTGTGTGAGAAAGCATGGTAATTGTGCTTGCTCTGTTACTAGCCCCTGTGTGAGACAGCATGATGATTTTGGTTGCTCTGTTACTAGCCCCTGTGTAAGAAAGCATGGTAATTGTGGTTGCTCTGTTATTATCCCCTGTATGAGACAGCATGATGATTGTGGTTGCTCTGTTACTAGCCCCTGTGTGAGACAGCATGGTGATTGTGGTTGCTCTGTTACTAGCCCCTGTGTGAGACAGCATGGTAATTGTGGTTGCTCTGTTACTAGCACGTGTGTAAGACAGCATGGTGACTGTAGTTGCTCTGTTACTAGCCCCTGTGTGAGACAGCATGGTAATTGTGGTTGCTCTGTTACTAGCCCCTGTGTGTGACAGCATGGTAATTGTGGTTGCTCTGTTACTAGCCCCTGTGTGAGACAGCATGGTGATTGTGGTTGCTCTGTTACTAGCCCCTGTGTGAGACAGCATGGTGATTGTAGTTGCTCTGTTACTAGCCCCTGTGTGAAACAGCATGGTAATTGTGGTTGCTCTGTTACTAGCCCCTGTGTGAGACAGCATGGTAATTGTGTATGCTCTGGAACTAGCCCCTATGTGAGACAGCATGATGATTGTGGTTGCTCTGTTACTAGCCCCTGTGCGAGACAGCATGGTGATTGTGGTTGCTCTGTTTATAGCTCCTGTGTAAAACAGCATGATGATCGTGGTTGCTCTGTTACTAGCCCCTGTGAAAGATAGCATGCTGATTGTGGTTGCTCTGTTACTAGCCCCTGTGTAAGACAGCATGGTTACTGTGGTTGCTCTGTTACTATCCCCTGTGTGAGACAGCATGGTAATTGTGGTTGCTCTGTTACTAGCCCCTGTGTGAGACAGCATGGTAATTGTGGTTGCTCTGTTACTTGCCCCTGTGTGAGACAGCATGGTGATTGTAGTTGCTCTGTTAATAGCCCCTGCGTTAGACAGCATAGTAATTGTGTATGCTCTGTTACTAGCCCCTATGTGAGACAGCATGGTGATTGTGTTTGCTCTGTTACTAGCCCCTGTATGAGACAGCATGATGATTGTGGTTGCTCTGTTACTAGCCTCTGTGTGAAACAGCATGGTAATTGTGGTTGCTCTGTTACTTGCCCCTGTTTGAGACAGCATGGTAATTGTGGTTGCTCTGTTACTAGTCCCTGTGTGAGACAGCATGGTGATTGTGGTTGCTCTGTTACTAGCCCCTGTGTGAGACAGCATGGTGATTGTAGTTGTTTTTTTACTAGCCCCTGTGTGAGACAGCATTGTGATTGTGGTTGCTCTGTTGCTAGCCCCTGTGTGAGACAGCACGGTAATTGTGGCGGCTCTGTAACTAATTCCTGTGTGAGACAGTATGGTAATTGTGGTTGCTCTGTTACTAGCCCTTGTGCGAGATAGCAAGGTAATTGTGGTTGCTCTGTTAGTAGCCCCTGTGCGAGACAGCATGGTGATTGTGGTTGCTCTGTAACTAGCCCCTGTGTAAGACAGCATGATGATTGTGGTTGCTCTGTTACTAGCTCCTGTGTAAGACAGCATGATGATTGTGGTTGCTCTGTTACTAGCCCCTGTGTAAGACAGCATGGTAATTGTGGTTGCTCTGTTACTAGCCCCCGTGTGAGACAGCATGGTAATTGTGGTTGCTCTGACACATCGATTTGTGTAACGAGGACTTAATTTGGCCTCTTCAGACAGTTTAGGCATAAATGAACCAATTGTTTTTACACCTGCTGGTCTGATAGTATACCAAGTGGTCTCATAATTTTGAGTCAAGATTCTCAGTTTGTTTGATTCCTTGATGATTGTTCAATTTTTGATCGTATTTCGTTTACATACTCTCTATCGGTATCATCTGTTTTAAATATGTAGGAATCTGTTTGCAGGATTTAGTGTTTTCACAACCACTACGGGCAAAATTAAGAGTGAGGTCAAACCAGACTGTAAGGAATGAGAATTGGAGGTTGCATGTACAAAATGCCGACATAATTTCGCAAGATCACCAGCAGATAACGCTTAATGATGAGTGATTCTGTCTAAACTGCAAGCTTTCTTTAGTGTTACTTTAAACACTTTATTCGACTTGCGAAAATCTTTATCGACAAGCGAAAGATTGCGAGCAAATGATGGTGATCTGATGTAGCGGGTTATGGCGGCACGGATTCCACTATAACTAGATTTGCCATACAGCAATCCTACTTCGGCATAAAACCTTCTAAGGATAACGTCTAATTCTGCGACTGGCAACTGTTCAAAGTCTACAGGCAGTTGGCGATATGCCATTCTGTAAAAAAGGAAAACTATGAGTGAACACTTACATTGAATGAAACGGGAGCATAAAATTATCACAAAGTGAACAGAGACAAAACAGCACATTCAACAAATGTGTTCCAAACAACACATTTTGGTCAGGGCTTGATGATACATGCTTTTTACCATTGAAGATTTTTCTTTATTATACATAAAATATTATGTTCAACATTCTGTTTTCTGTGTATTGAGACCTAAATAATCTTACATTCTTGTCGGTTACAAATAAAAACTTAATAATGTTGTAAAATATTAAACATGCGTCATCAGTACTTATTTTACCTCATTAAACAGGGTTGATTCGACTACTTTGCCGATTGAAAAATCATGTTGTTTTTCAAATTGAGGCCTTAAAACTACCAAAATGGAAAAACAAATAATTTTAAAGGTAAAATGTATCAATATGTTAAAATATGTTTAATTATACTGTATACGAGATTTTATTGGTTGTAATTGTTTTTAAAGGCGACCCGAACAAAAATTTGCGACCATAAAAAAACAGCTCATATGATATAAGTCACAAAATCAAAATTACAGTACTTACAGAACTGCTATATTGCTAAATATAATTATTAATTTGTTAAGAAAGTTAGTGTTCATTGGTGAAGTTTTATCATGAAACGAACGTTTGAACTGATTTACAGCTCATGTTGTCGTATTTTTGTGCCTTTCGACTGTTAAGACTGCAGAACTAATAGAACGCAAAAAACGTAGTGATTTTACTAACTGTATATGCATTTTTTATGCCCGCCACTTTAAGAGGTGTTAGGATACACTATATCAAACTATTAAATAAATGCTATACTTTTTATTGCAAAATTGAAAAAAATATTGACACACGCTCGGCGGAAATAATTTTGTTTTTAAAATTCCTAAACAGTTCAAGCTTATAATTACCTTTTCAATTATTATTATCTGCAATCATCTATGTATTTGTTTTAATTAAATACTACATGTAAACATGTTTAATTTTTCACTTTTCTTGCAAAACCTATAATTTTTCGCCAAATTTAAAGGACGGGTAATAATGCAGTAGAATCAGGAGAAAAGAACACAAAATCTGTACGGTAACACGTATTGTTTATTTCTGATATTGCATAAACATACATCTAACTCAAATACTGGGAAGTTTCATGAAAGTCTATCCAAAGGAAAAAGGTATAGAAATCGTCTTTACATCGCAACGTTATGAATGTGTTACAATAAAATCAAATAACCAAGCATACTTTATGTCGGGAATACTGATTATTGATAACATGATAAACAAGATGCTTCTAACACGTCATACTGATTGATTGATTTATTATATACCATCAAGGGCTAACAGATAAACCAGCTCACCTTACCCAGAGAATGTTGCCGGATGAGGATTCATGGCCATTGGATTGATAGTCATACGCGATACTTATCGAATCGGCCACGGTACGTGGTATTCAAAACACATATTCAATACAAAAAAACAAAACATAATCAATATATGGAATGGTCATAAATACACAGGAGTGAAAACATAAGTGACCGCCTTGGCACGGCCAAGAACAAAACATAGGTCATCGCCTTGGCACGGTCAGGAACAAAACATAGGTCATCGCCTTGGCACGGTCAGGAACAAAACATAGGTCATCGCCTTGGCACGGTCAGGAACAAAACATAAGTCATCGCCTTGGTACAGCCAGGAGGAAAACATAGGTCATCGCCTTGGTACGGCCAGGAGTAAAACAAAGGTTATCGCTTTGGCACGGCCAGGAACAAAACATAGGTCATCGCCTTGGCACGGTCAGGAACAAAACATAGGTCATCGCCTTGGTACAGCCAGGAGTAAAACATAGGTCATCGCCTTGGCACGGTCAGGAACAAAACATAGGTCATCGCCTTGGCACGGTCAGGAGCAAAACATAGGTTATCGCCTTGGCACGGTCAGGAACAAAACATAGGTCATCGCCTTGGTACGGCCAGGAGTAAAACATAGGTTATCGCCTTGGCACGGTCAGGAACAAAACATAGGTCATCGCCTTGGCACGGTCAGGAACAAAACATAGGTCATCGCCTTGGCACGGTCAGGAACAAAACATAGGTCATCGCCTTGGTACGGTCAGGAACAAAACATAGGTTATCGCCTTGGCACGGTCAGGAACAAAACATAGGTCATCGCCTTGGTACGGTCAGGAACAAAACATAGGTCATTGCCTTGGTACGGCCAGGAGTAAAACATAGGTTATCGCCTTGGCACGGTCAGGAACAAAACATAGGTTATCGCCTTGGCATGGCCAGGAGTAAAACATAGGTTATCGCCTTGGCACGGTCAGGAGTAAAACATAGGTCATCGCCTTGGTACGGCCAGGAGTAAAACATAGGTTATCGCCTTGGCACGGTCAGGAACAAAACATAGGTTATCGCCTTGGCACGGTCAGGAACAAAACATAGGTCATCGCCTTGGTACGGCCAGGAGTAAAACATAGGTCATCGCCTTGGCATGGTCAGGAACAAAACATAGGTTATCGCCTTGGTGCGGTCAGGAACAAAACATAGGTTATCGCCTTGGCACGGTCAGGAACAAAACATAGGTCAACGCCTTGGCACGGTCAGGAACAAAACATAGGTCATCGCCTTGGTACGGTCAGGAACAAAACATAGGTTATCGCCTTGGCACAGCCAGGAGTAAAACATAGGTCATTGCCTTGGCACGGTCAGGAACAAAACATAGGTCATCGCCTTGGCACGGTCAGGAACAAAACATAGGTCATCGCCTTGGTACGGTCAGGAACAAAACATATGTTATCGCCTTGGCACGGTCAGGAACAAAACATAGGTCATCGCCTTGGTACGATCAGGTACAAAACATAGGTCATCGCCTTGGTACGGCCAGGAGTAAAACATAGGTTATCGCCTTGGCACGGCCAGGAACAAAACATAGGTCATCGCCTTGTTACGGCCAGGAGTAAAACATAGGTTATCGCCTTGGCACGGTCAGGAGCAAAACATAGGTTATCGCCTTGGCACGGTCAGGAACAAAACATAGGTCATCGCCTTGGTACGGCCAGGAGTAAAACATAGGTCATTCGCCTTGGCACGGTCAGGAACAAAACATAGGTCATCGCCTTGGTACGGTCAGGAACAAAACATAGGTCATCGCCTTGGCACGGTCAGGAACAAAACATAGGTCATCGCCTTGGTACGGTCAGGAACAAAACATAGGTTATCGCATTGGCACGGTCAGGAACAAAACATAGGTCATCGCCTTGGTACGGTCAGGAACAAAACATAGGTCATCGCCTTGGTACGGCCAGGAGTAAAACATAGGTTATCGCCTTGGCACGGTCAGGAACAAAACATAGGTTATCGCCTTGGCACGGTCCGGTCAGGAACAAAACATAGGTTATCGCCTTGGCACGGTCAGGAACAAAACATAGGTCATCGCCTTGGTACGGCCAGGAGTAAAACATAGGTTATCGCCTTGGCACGGTCAGGAACAAAACATAGGTCACCGCCTTGGCACGGTTAGTATCAAAACATAAGTCATCGCCTTAGCACAACCAGGAGTAAAACTTAGGTCACTGCCTTGGCACGGTCAGGAACAAAACATAGGTCACCGCCTTGGCACGGTTAATATCAAAACATAGGTCACCGTCTTGTAACGGTCTGTAGCAAAACTTGGATCACCATCTTGGCACCGTCAGCAGCAAAACATACGTCACTGCCATAGCACGGTCAGCAGCAAAACAAACGTCACCGCCATAGCACGGTCAGTAGCAAAACATACGTCACCGCCATAGCACGGTCAGCAGCAAAACATGCGTCACCGCCATAGCACGGTCAGCAGCAAAACATACGTCACCGCCATAGCACGGTCAGCAGCAAAACATACGTAACCGCCATAGCATGGTCAGCAGCAAAACATACGTCACCGCCATAGCACGGTCAGCAGCAAAACATGCGTCACCGTTTTGGCATGGTCAGTAGCAAAACATACGTCAACGTCTTGCATGGTCAGTAGCAAAACATAGGCCACCGACTTGGCACGGTCAGTAGCAAAACATATGTCACCGTCTTGGCACGGTCAGTAGCAAAACATACGTCAACGTCTTGCATGGTCAGTAGCAAAACATAGGCCACCGACTTGGCACGGTCAGTAGCAAAACATGTCACCATTTTTGCATTTTCAGTAGCAATACATAGGTCAACGCCATGGCTCGGTCCGTAGCAAAACATATGTCACCGCCATGGTTCAGGCAATAGCAAAACATATGTCACCGCCATGGTTCAGGCAATAGCAAAACATAGGTCACCGCCATGGCATGGTCAGTAGCAAAACACATGTAATCGTATTGGCACGGTCAGTAACAAAACCTAGGTCACCGCATTGGCACGGTCAGTAGGAAAACATATGTCATCGTCTTGGCACGTTCGGTGGTAAAACAAAAGTCACCGTCTCTGTACGGTCAGCAGCAAAACGTAGGCCATCGTCTTGACACGGTCTGTAGTAAAACATTGATCATCGTCTGAGCACGGTCAGTAGCAAAACATAGGTCATCGTCTTGGCACGGTCAGTGGTAAAACAAAAATCACCGTCTCTGTACGTTCAATAGTAAAACATATTTCATTGCCTTGGCACGGTCTGTAGCAAAGCATAGGTCACGTTTTGGCATGGTCAGTAGCAAAACATAGGTCACCGTCTTGGCACGGTCAATAGCAAAACATAAGTTACGTTTTGGCATGGTCAGTAGCAAAACATAGGTCACGGTCTTGGCACGATCAGTAAAAAAATATAGATCATCGACTTGGCACGGTCAATAGCAAAACATAGGTCACCGTCTTGGCACGGTCAGTAGTAAAACATTAGTCATCGCCTTGGCACGGTTAGTAGCGAACATATGTCATCGCCTTTATAGTTTTACTCTCGGATCACTTTCTCTCTAAATTCCTAAAATATCTAGTATTTTTTTCGGCCCCTTCAACCCATTATGCTTTAGCCATTAGAATAATTGCATTAGTTTGTTCTTCTATAATTTTGTTTAATTCAGTTTTCTTATTGTTTATATTACTTATTAGAGTTTCATTATTGGGATTTTCTGATAGTTCTTTTTCTAAATTATCGATTCCTTTTTTTAATGTGTTCTTTTTGTTAAAAGATGTGTATTTGAGTGACTCATTTCTGATTGTATCCTTAATAATTTGCCATAAAATATTAGGAGTTGGTTCTTTATTTATTTCCGCTATTTCTTTTATATATTGTTTGATTTTGTCTTGATATTCTTTATCAAGTATGACACTATTATTAAGTTTTAAATATCCTTGTCCACGATCATGTTTTTCAGTGGTCAGTTTCAAATATACAATAGAATGATCAGATCGAAAACCTGTTGTAATTTGACAATCAGTTATAGTATTTACAAGATTATTTGAAACTAGAAAAATAATCAAGCCTACAGAATAGTTTTGGTTTTGTGTTTGAATGCAACGTATAATGTTAATGTTTGGATTTAATATTCTCCATATATCATTCTTTTCATTATTTTGTATTATATCGTTTATTGTGTCCCTATTTATTTCATTACTGTTTAAATTACCATGTTTTTTTTCTAGATCTAAATTTATTACTGTGTTAAAATCCCCACCCATTATTAAGGTTTCACTGTTGTTTCTATTATAAAGTCTTCTATATTCTTTAGAAAATAATTTTGATCTGTCAAATTATTTGGTGCATAAATATTTAAAAACACATACTCTGTATCGTTAATAATACTTTTAATGATTGCATTCGACCGTCAATGATGTTGTTGTTTTCTTGAACTGAATATGTTGGAGTCAATAAGGATGCCCACACAGATGCTGTTACTACTGTTCCTACTTAAAAATATATCTCCTCCCGATTCCTTCTCCTAAGTATTATTAGTCCAATCCTGATAATGTAATTGTTGTAGCAGGAAGATAGAGTATTTATTTATCTTATGCCAGTGAAATAGTTGTTTTCGTTTTGATGCATCACTTAAACCTTTTACATTAAACGTGCATATTTTAAAAACACGATTTTATTTATTTTAATGTTGCAACTATCAATATCTTTAACTAGACAGTGACAGTGAAAGTAAAAGAAAGAAACAAATAGTACGAGTTTCAATACCAACAATAAACCTTTTATATAATCCATATAACCGAACTATATGAAAGGTTACGTCGTCATTGTTACTATATTATATTTGACCTTGAAGATTCAATCATTTTTTCAGTATCAATAATTTATAGTTTAAAGACAACATGCGTATCAAGTTAACACTACGACATATTTACATAATAGATATCATTTAACACAAATATACATATTTTATATAATTTTACTTAAAATTAATTCAAGAGTGCTCCAAGTACCTAAAAGCAATCACAGACCATTATATACATATTACCAATCAATATAATATTTGTTTGCATCAACATTTTATATTTTACATTTTAAATATTATTTCACAATGAGTATATTAATTACATAAATACATTATAGACATTCATTCATAAACAGTTTACAAACAAATCAGTGTCAATTTCAATTCTAGTTTAATATCGTTTTTAAACGTGCATGGAACGTTTACAGTGAACTTTTATAATAACACAAGAAGTGTACACAAAGTACATAAAGATAATAGTGGATCTTTTGTATATAGACAATACAAAAATGTGTCAATGTTGCTACAGTTTCAGATCTATATATTTTTTTCAAATATTTCAGAGATATTTTTAAAATTTACCTATAAATATTGCACAAGAAGTACATCTTGACAAAATCAAAATAGTCCTAGTTGTTCACACATAGACAATACCCGAATTTTTTAACAATCATAAATAGCTCATGATTTACCTTTAAAATATTACAAAATGAATACATTTAGAATATCAAATCAGTCATAGACCTTTCATATATAGACAATATACAAATATGTAAGTGTCCTTACCAGTTTCACTTCGATATCATTTTAAACATGCATTGATATTTTATAGTTTACATATAGATATAACCCAAAGGATACACATATTTCTCCAAAGTCATTAAATTAACATCAAAACAATCATAGACATATTCATACATAGTCTTTAAATAGATATGCCAGTTCTGTTATCAGTTTCAGTTTTGCACAAGACAACACACATACTTGAAGAATAAATAAGTATGTCAATGTTATTATCTGTTTCAGATTGATATCAATTTCAAACACCATTAGTTAAACGTTCATATATAGACAATATACAATTTTACATTTTTATTACAAGTTATTTCATGTTTTAACAAACGAGCAAGTATATCAGTAAAACACAAACCACACACTATGTTTTATGTTTATTTATTTCATTTATGAGCACGTAACTGAACTAACTATAGTATAACATCTACTGGTATGGAAAATATATATCTATTATTGCTAGCAATATTGTTAATTAACTACATTGCGTTGTGGCAAAAAGTCACATTTAGAACAATTCTTGAACACACACATACGTACATATAAACATCTGTTGTCCGAGCAATATTATTTATACTACTTTTTTGCTTCACTTTCAACACATTCATTATCGTCCTTCATGTCCTTATATTCGAAAAGAAAATCCAAATGATTATAAAAGATCAAAGGGTTCAGCATTGTTTCTATTATTTTATTGTTAATATTATTCCGCTTTATATAATATAATATTCGAAAAAAATATACATACACATATTATCATACATACATACATACATACATACATACATACATACATACATACATACAAACATACATACATACATACATACATACATACATACATACATACATACATACATACATACATACATACAATTATTATTGTTTGTTTATTCTACATTATATAATACAAATATTTTCTGTACACATTTTCGACCTTTTATTCAGAAGGACATCGAAGTTCATGGGATAAAAGTATTTAGCTTAATCATCATCATCATCATCATCATCATCATCATCAACATTTTATTAGTATAATTATTATTATTATTACCATCATAGTAAATAACGTTATCTTACAATGTGTGTAAATACAAGACATTAAATATCTCAACCAATTTTGTTCATATTAAGATCTTTATTGTTTAGTTATTACAATTTATTTTGCACATTTTTGTTACTAAACACATATACAGGACACGATCATTATCAATTTATTTAATACTCGTTAACATGCTTTTATTATAATAGAACTACGAACGTTTCTTCTTTGATCTTAGCCAATTCAAGTGTATATGTCTAAATTGTCTATCAATACTCTGAAAAATGAAACTAGAATCAAAAGTTCCGCTTGTAGGTATGTTCTATTGCTATACAAATGGTTCAGTTCGTTTATCTGCACTCGCGATGTCTTAAAATAAGTAAAAGTTAAATCGTGTATTTCTTGATCATCACGAGTCAATAATTATCACTCTACTGTTAATATAACTTGTAGTAACGTAGAGGTTTATATGTTTAACCGCTTTTATCAATGCGGTCGCTGTATACAACTATAATTATACTGGTAAAAATTTTAAAATGAACACAATCTAGTCGCAATACCAATATACGAACTGCTGTTGATATTTAGTTTTTCCCTTGTGGCCAAGGTAGATCTAACCATGTTTGGTAGCCAGAGTACGGAACCGTTTCCGTTTCGTCTTCCTTGCTTTTGGGTACAGTTTGCCGTCAAAAGACCAAGCTTTTTTAACGTTGTAGTTTGCCTTCAGTTGCATAGATGATAAGACGTGTAAGTTGAGTTTAGTCAAGTCTTCGTTGACTGACAGGTTCGTGCATTTAAGGTTCTTCGCCTTTCTTATCACATTGTATTTTGATACAAACTTAACAATCACTGATCTTATTTTTTTCTTGGTATTTGCCTAATCTATGAGCAATGTCTATATCATATTGGGATAGTTCTAAACCCATTTTTTGTCATTTATGACTCTGACAATACCCTCTGTTGTGTCTTGGCTGCTTTCAAATTTGTTGTCAAATTCTAGCCCGGATATTCGAATATTGTTTCTGCGTCCATATTGTTCAAAGCTGTTCATTTGTTATTTTCTTAATTCACTTTCTGCTTTCTTTTGTTGTTTTATTATTTTTATTTTCTTCTATAAGTTCATCTTGTTTTGATTTGCACTCTTTTACTTCAATGGCTTGAGTATGAAGATCATCCTCTAAAAGTTCTACTCTGTGAAGGACGTGGCCTATTTTTTTATCCTTCATCTCTTCTAGTATGTCAATTATGCTTTTGATGAAATCTTTGTCTTGTCTGAACAGCTGGTCTCATTATTAAAATATTGTTGAACAACAGTTAGTTCTACTATACAGGGTTTGAAACATTATACTGTATATAGATGATTGGTATGATCATTTGTCTGTATGATTTCTAAATATAATAATCATTTTATTATCTTTATTTTGTTTGAAGTTTACTAATCATGAAGCAAGAAGCCTGAGGAAAATTTATATATTATATAGTTTCAACAAAATTGTTAACATAGTTTCAAGCTAGGCTGTTTCACAGCTTAATTCAGTGAAGACACAGTCGCCTAACAGAAGATCCCGTTTTTAGCTCAAGATACTCACCAAACATCTTGACAATTTTGTTTCGTTTTATCTTTTTGTTTGACTTGTTTTGTTTCTTTTATTTCTCCTAGTACTGATTTTTCTAAGCTATGTTCCGAACTAGAGTCTAAGTCACTAAATGTGCTGTTGCTAGAAAGTTGTCCTTTTTTTTTATTACTGTTCATGTTTTTGTTTCATTTTCTTTTGTGTACAGTATATTTTTTAAAATTTACAGCGTGGATCGTTTACCTGAACGATCAGTTAAAGTTTTATCTGATACATTTGTATGCTTGGCTATAAATACATGTAGCTATAAATAGCAACTGCGACGCTCTTCGCTAAATTACCACCTTTTTTCCATTATACTTTTACTCCGTATTGATGATTGTCAAACGGTTTATGAAGTTTGCACAATAAGAAGTGTTCATAGCGTGTTTAGGTTTTTACATGGCTAAAACGACTTGCCTTTGGTATCCTAAATAATAACTAAATATCCATTTTCTCAAGACGAATAAATATCACACCCGTACTATTTGACCGGGAGTATGATAAGATTGTCAAGATTAGAAGATATGTTCAATGGACAATTTTAGACCCATCAGTACTTTGTGTTCTTTGATTTTACAAAAGGTGTTACTTTTTTTTATAGATATGGTGGGCAATGAGAACCACCATGTATCAGCTTCAAATCATAAGATAAGACAGTGAGGCAAAGGGAAACATGGGATAACATTAGTCTCATTTAATCGCCGTAATAGAGGTGAGACTAGCTCCTTGACGTCTCTTTTCCATCCGAACAAAACCAAGTGGAAAATTAGACCACATACATATGTCGTTTTCGAAGGCAAATACTGCGTAAACAATCGTTAATTCCTTAAAACATTGATTTGTATTGATAAAATAATGAATAATAAATGTGTACTATGCAAAAAAAAACTGTCCTCTGTAGTTTGATAGACGATGAATATGACCAAGACATTCGAATTTACCTTGTTTCGCTGTCATTTAGCAGCCATTTTACATAGTGGAGTTAGATGCAAGCTAGATCCGAGCTACTGGGTGGAAACATGTACATGCGAAATCGGAACTTCGGCGCAGTGAGCGATATGGGTTGTAGAAGAATGAAAAAAAGTTTTCTTCTGTCCGATATTTCGTCATGTTTTTAGTTTAAAATCTTTGATTATTTTAATGATTATTATTATGATTAAGTGTTTTGTTACTGCTGAACAATAAATAATAAAATAAGATTTAAATTGAAAAAATACAGAGAGAAACATATGGATTTATTATTATGATTAAGTGTTTTGTTACTGCTGAAGAATAAATAATAAAATAAGATTTAAATTGAAAAAATACAGAGAGAAACATATGGATTTTAGCAAGGACTTGTATATCTCTAGTTTAGTTTAAACTTATTTATTTTACTTCGATTGTGAAACAAGTTCTTACAACTTAAACAAATCACGCTCGAAGTCTTCCTGGGTAGAATCAGTACAAAGCATATGCGAAAAAAGTGTCTTGCTCAAGAACACCGCACATAGCCGTAGCGGAGGATCGAACTCATGACCTGCCGATCATGGGTTCGGTGCTCTACCGCTGGACCACGCGCTCCATATCTTTATGGGTTATGGACAAATAAGAAAAGAAAGCATTCTTCTGTCTTATGATATATATTTTGTAATTTGTAATATTTTATTACCCGTACCAACCCCCACATAAACAGAATAAATTTAATTAAATCAACTTGTTTAAATGTTTGCTTTCAGACGCATATTTTCTCGTATATGCGCACAGAGCTGGGATTAGTGAAATATTTGCAAAAGTAAACACTCACAAGTCAATTAAAGTATGGGTGTCGAAATATAAGAATATAAACGTTACCTATCCAAGTACTCAGTTTCTCTTTAGACTATAACGGATGTGCGTGTATTCAACACCGCATATATTGGTGGAAAGGACATGTGAATGCATACAACATTTAATGTTATGTAAACCGTTGATACTATAGTCTGTACATGAATATCCAGATATGTCTGCCATTTTTAGTGGGTTGTGATCAAATACAATACTATTCAGCAGCTTTCATTATTTTAAATAATGTCCGTCTGAACAACATTGGGTGACAAGCTACGTCTGTTTGGGTATTTATTGCTAAGTTTTTAACTAATTGATATCGTATGTATCGGCCACCTATTTTTCAATGATTCTAACTACTTATTGACAGTATATTTAATTGTTGTTGGAATGGGAATTGTCATAAGCTAACAGTAAAACTAGTTTCTTATATTGTGAATGCCTAATGTTGATTTTAAATGATGAATAACGTATGTATCATTCAATTTCTAACCATAGAACGGTGCTTGAAGCATTGCATTACTCAACCCAAAGATCTCTGACAAAGCTATAGCAATATTTTTTTTCAGTTGCAATATGGATTAATACCAATTTAGAACTAATAAGTGTATCGTTGACCATAATTCATTATTACTATACAAGATTATTATCAGTAGTCACGTATGCATCAAGGACCTGGCGTCAAGTCTTTGACATCGGCTTAAAGTTGTACATAAGTTAATATGGTAAAATATATCATTGTGTACTATTGGCGCATGTAGTTATCTTTTGAAAATTAAAAGTTTTGCTCTTTACTATACGTTCAACGGTTATGATAGAAGATTACCAGAGATTTATGAACACGCTTAACTTTCGGCATGGAAGTATATAAACCCGACATAGATATTATCATTAACTGATGAGCTCCTAAAAATGTTTTAGGATATATTGGCAGGAGGTAGGAATGGATGGCCGTACTGGACAACATTATGTCGATCTCATAATACACTTACAAAAGATCACTAATGAAAACGGTAGTAGACGATAAAAAAAATATGAAAATAACGGATATTCGAAAGTCGAAGCAATGCGGAGAAAGACAATGTCATGGTGTGGCTGCATTATTTGCCAAAGGAAATGTTAGTGAAATGGCAGCGTTTAGTTTAAACACTATTTTGTTCACAGTAAACATGGCAGTCATACATTCAATTACAAGTGAAAAAGATCCATAAGAAAGCTATATTATCTTATTATTCGTTTTCTACCTATAAAGTACTATCAACATTTCTACTACAGACATATTATTTTTTAAACTTTAATAGTGATGAATATTGTCATTTTTGTTGTCAAAACACAAACACAAGTATTGATTTGTCTAATTTGAATACACACTGTGACAGGAAATGTTACTTTCTCGGAAAGTAATGCGTATTTGCCTACACTGATAAGTATTGCCTTTCCAATTAACCACGTAGAGCTTCCATCACAGTGTTTCTATTCAAAGCGCTATGACGCTCGAAAGATGCGTGTCACATGATAACTGTCAAACACGATTTGAAAGTAGGATTGTATGTAAAAACTAAGTTATTCAAGTGTTAAATTTGCAGTTTTGTGGATATTTTAAGTTATGGACATATATAAAGTGTTTTTTTTTTAACAACCGGTAAGAGGTTTTGTTGATGATATTACATATTTTAATCATTATGGGTGTTTTGGCTTCCGGACTGAAATCGGTGAGGAAAATCCACCCTTAAAATAGCGGATGGAGTAAGCACGTAGAGGACGATCAAATAAAGAAATATAAAAATCGTACGAAAACGTACTTTGATATGCACTAGGGATAAAATGTGTGGGTAAAGTTGGCACAATGTAATAACCATGCATGTAAATATTGGACATATCAAATGTTCAGTGGTCACAGAGTAATAACCATGCATGTAAATATTGGACACATCAAATGTTCAGGGGTCACAGTGTAATAACCAAGCATTAAACATTGGGTTCATCAAATGTTTAGTGGGTACAGTGTAGTAACCATGCATGTAAACAATGGGTACATCAAACGTTCAATGGGTACAGTGTAATAACCAAGCATGTAAACATTTGGTACATCTAACGTTCAGTGGTCACAGTGTAATAACCACGCATGTAAATATTGGACACATCAAATGTTCAGTGGGCACAGTGTAATAACCATGCATGTAAACATTGGGTTCATCAAATGTTCAGTGGGCACAGTGTAATAAACATGCATGTAAATATTGGACACATCAAATGTTCAGTGGTCACAGTGTAATAACCATGCATGTAAACATTGGGTTCATCAAATGTTCAGTGGGCACAGTGTAATAACCATGCATGTAAACATTGGGTTCATCAAATGTTCAGTGGGCACAGTGTAATAACCATGCATGTAAACATTGGGTTAATCAAATGTTTAGTGGGCACAGTGTAATAACCATGCATGTAAATATTGGCCACATCAAATGTTCAGTGGTCACAGTGTAATAACCATGCATGTAAACATTGGGTTCATCAAATGTTCAGTGGGCACAGTGTAATAACCATGCATGTAAACATTTGGTACATCTAACGTTCAGTGGTCACAGTGTAATAACCAAGCATTAAACATTTGGTACATCTTACGTTCAGTGGGCACGGTGTAATAACCAAGCATGTAAACATATGGTACATCTAACGTTCAGTGGTCACAGTGTAATAACCATGCAGTGTAAACATTGGGTTCATCAAATGTTCAGTGGTCAGAGTGTAATAACCATGCATGTAAATATTGGGTTCATCAAACGTTCAGTGGTCACAGTGTAATAACCATGCATGTAAACATTGGGTACATCTAACGTTCAGTGGTCATAGTGTAATAACCATGCATGTAAACATTGGGTACATCTAACGTTCAGTGGTCACAGTGTAATAACCAAGCATTAAACATTTGGTACATCTTACGTTCAGTGGGCACGGTGTAATAACCAAGCATGTAAATATTGGACACATCAAATGTTCAGTGGTCACAGTGTAATAACCATGCATGTAAACATTGGGTACATCAAATCTTCAGTGGGCACAGTGTAATAACCATGCATGTAAACATTGTGTTCATCAAATGTTCAGTGGGCACAGTGTAATAACCATGCATGTAAATATTGGGTTCATCACACGTTCAGTGGTCACAGTGTAATAACCATGCATGTAAACATTGGGTACATCTAACGTTCAGTTGTCACAGTGTAATAACCAAGCATCAAACATTTTGTACATCTTACGTTCAGTGGGCACGGTGTAATAACCAAGCATGTAAACATATGGTACATCTAACGTTCAGTGGGCACGGTGTAATATCCAAGCATGTAAACATTGGGTGCATCTAACGTTCAGTGGTCACAGTGTAATAACCATGCATGTAAACATTGGGTTCATCAAATGTTCAGTGGGCACGGTGTAATAACCATGCATGTAAACATTGGGTACCTCAAACGTTCAGTGGTCACAGTGTAATAACCATGCATGTAAACATTGGGTTCATCAAATGTTCAGTGGGCACAGTGTAATAACCAAGCATGTAAACATTGGGTTCATCAAATGTTCAGTGGGCACAGTGTAATAACCATGCATGTAAACATTGGGTTCATCAAATGTTCAATGGGCACAGTGTAATAACCATGCATGTAAACATTGGGTACATCAAATGTTCAGTGGGCACAGTGTAATAACCATGCATGTAAACATTGAGTACATCTTATGTTCAGTGGTTACAGTGTAATAATCATGCATGTAAATATTGGACACATCAAATGTTTAGTGGGTACAGTGTAATAACCAAGCATGTAAACATTTGGTACATCTAACGTTCAGTGGTCACAGTGTAATAACCAAGCATTAAACATTGGGAACATCAAACGTTCAGTGATCTCAGTGTAATAACCATGCATGTAATCATTGGGTACATCAAATGTTCAGTGGGCACAGTGTAATAACCAAGCATTAAACATTGGGTTCATCAAATGTTTAGTGGGTACAATGTAGTAACCATGCATGTAAACATTGGGTACGTCTAACGTTAAGTGGTCACAGAGTAATAACCATGCATGTAAATATTGGACACATCAAATGTTCAGTTGTCAAAGTGTAATAACCATACATGTAAATATTGGACACATCAAATGTTCAGTGGTCACAGTGTAATAACCATGCATGTAAACATTGGGTACATCAAACGTTCAGTGGTCACATTGTAATAACCAAGCATGTAAACATTTGGTACATCTAACGTTCAGTTGTCACAGTGTAATAACCATGCATGTAAACATTGGGTACATCAAATGTTTAGTGGGTACAGTGTAGTAACCATGCATGTAAACATTGGGTACATCTAACGTTCAGTGGTCACAGTGTAATAACCATGCATGTAAACATTGGGTTCATCAAATGTTTAGTGGGTACAGTGTAGTAACCATGCATGTAAACATTGGGTACATCTAACGTTAAGTGGTCACAGTGTAATAACCATGCATGCAAACATTGGGTACATCAAACGTTCAGTGGTCACAGTGTAATAACCATGCATATAAACATTGGGTACATCAAATGTTCAGTGGTCACTGTGTAATAACCATGCATGTAAACATTGGATACATCAAACGTTCAGTGGTCACAGTGTAATAACCATGCATATAAACATTGGGTACATCAAATGTTCAGTGGTCACAGTGTAATAACCATGCATGTAAACATTGGGTACATCAAACGTTTAGTGGGCACAGTGTAATAACCATGCATGTAAACATTGGGTACATCAAACGTTCAGTGGTCACAGTGTAATAACCATGCATATAGAAATTGTGTTCATCAAAAGTTTAGTGGGCACAGTGTAATAACCATGCATGTAAACATTGGGTACATCAAACGTTAAGTGGGCACAGTGTAATAACCATGCATATAAACATTGGGTACATCAAATGTTCAGTGGGCGCAGTGTAATAACCATGCATGTAAACATTGTGAACATCAGATATTTGTAGGTTTTCAAAAAACAGTAACACAATATTTCCGATTGTCAATATAGTACATTATGAATATTCCGTGTGTGATTGGCCAGAAAAGGCAAATGGTGTAAATGCCATGTCATCTTGGATTTACAGTGAGTGAAAATACGCATATTTTCAATTGTGCTTTAAAAAAACAATGCATGCTTTATAAACTATGCATGGTTTGCGGGGAACAATAAACTGATCATGGTATAAAAACCATACTTCAATATTATTTGTACTACATTGTTCTATAAATAGAACAAGATACCAATTATAGCAACCGTAAACAGTACTGTAGATATTTTCATATACATAAGTGATAATACAGGAGGTAAATATGATATTCCAAATATTTAAAAACGATCTGGGATGTAATATAAGTATAAAAATTGTATTGGATCAATATATCTGGATTCGAGTTTTCTTATAAGCGTTAATTTAAATTATATTTGATTACAAAATAAAATGAAAACATTCCCGGTATTACTACCCTGATAGGCTGATAGGATACCGGAGATTATGTGCAAATATATCTACCAGTAAGTCTGGCAATGGGTTATTCAGCAAGTCTACTAGTTATACATACTATTAAGCAGTCATATGTCATATAACAGGATAAGCGCTTTATAAATGTTCTATACTGAAAGTAGTGTCCTTAAGGAGTTACCTGTCACTCAGTAAACGCCTTCTCCATCCGTGTGTTCGATGTGTTGCCAATTTATTGATTTATTGGTGTCGGTTTATCAACAGCACTATCACTATTTCCGTCTAAAAATCTATGTACGGATATACACGGAATATTCATGAGTGCCAGGTAAATCCTTATATACGAAACTGTAAACAATTACACAACGTTGCTTATGTTTATTGAAAACCTACAATTATCCTATACAATTATCCTATATATATATTAACTAAATATGTAAGTATTTTCTTGTGTTATTGTTATTCGTTCCGCAAATTACATATAAAATTTAACTTCATTATAACGTTATATTTGTTGATTTTTAATGAATTAAAGACATTTCTCAGTAGAATAGAAACTCATAGTCTTACTGTTTTAATCGGTGAGATTACCACTTTAATAAAAGTAATTCTACCATATTTGGAACTACATTTTTGTTGATTATCTCGATTAAGTTTTAACAAAAAATCTTTTTTTTTATCTCTCTTTATATGTAATATGTTACAGGGAACAACAACAACAACATGTCAATAATGAACTAAATTATCATGGATAAAAGGCGGTTAAGTGAATCCAACAGATAGACCGTCTATTTTAGAAAACTTGTCACGGTCAACTTATTTCCGGTACGAAAATGGTTTGGTGCGATATGTGTTTGTTAAAATTAATTGGTTATAAATTATTTATAAATATATATATGTATATGTTTTTTTTAAATATTTAATAAAATTTATCAACATTGATTTCAAGAAAATGTGAAAGCTGAGGCAATTTATGAGCATATACTTATTAAGATAGTCCTTGCCTTCCAATCACCCCGTGCTATAACTAACCAATGTCGGTTAATAATGTGATCAAACAGATCAAACAGCCAGTGATGCTATTTTGGGAAATTCATTGATTTCCCGTGATGCTCCGGTAAAAAAATTAATCGTACATTGGGTGTTCCGTATGATCGTACAATTTGACGGTTTTTATGGTTCGTTGTTTAGTTAAAATTGAATTATTTTATTTAGATTCAAAGGTTCTACTATTAATAATGAACAACTACTCGAATGTTTCCTATCAAAACAGACATACGCCATGGCTGCCCGTTGTTACACTATTTATTCATTATGATTTGTATTGAACCTTTTTCATTTGAAATTACACACACAAAACGATGATATCAAAGGTATAGAATATAATTTTTGGAATATCAAAATACTCAACAGTTTAGGTACATGCAGGAACTCAAACCATTTTTATCAGATTTAAATGCCAGCATATATATTGATCTTTTAATTGTTACATTTGGTGCAAAACGGAAATGTTTACAAACTGCGCTTATCAATCTTAGTAAAATAAGTTGTAAATATTTTATCCTTAGAAGCAAATATATTGTTTAGATGTTTTCAAAACGTATTTGAATAAAATATTTGCAATTGAAAAACGTATCGCTCTAAATAAAGATCGAGACATGATTTACATAATCTTCTATATATTATATGGTGTTATGTTAGAAATGGTATCTTCAAAATTAACTTTTATAATACCCAATCGAGATATGATTTACATAATCTTCTATATATTATATGATGTTTTGTTTGAAATAGTATCTTCAAAATTAACTTTTATAAAACCGAATCGAGACATGATTTACATAATCTTCTATATATTATATGGTGTTATGTTAGAAATAGTATCTTCAAAATTAACTTTTATAAGACCCAATCGAGACATGATTTACATAATCTTCTATATATTATATGGTGTTATGTTAGAAATAGTATCTTCAAAATTAACTTTTATAAGACCCAATCGAGACATGATTTACATCTTCTTCTATATATTATATGATGTTATGTTTGAAATAGTATCTTCAAAATTAACTTTTATAAAACCGAATCGAGACATGATTTACATCTTCTTCTTAGACTTTCACTCTTTCACTATGATCGATAATCTGTGTTTCTTTTCTCTGAACTTTCCTCCTATAATTACTTTAGGGAAAATGTGTTTGCATCAAATAAATACTTTAGTTTAGTCAAGATGTATATATTATAGGTGTACAATAAACGAATAGTACTAGCGATTTGTGAATAGCTTTATTTAACGCATAGTTCCGAAAAACAAACTTAAAACATACCAAACACAATACGGTTGAATAAATATATGTGTAGTATGTATCCATATATATATATATATATATATATATATATGTGTGTGTGTGTGTGTGTGTGTGTGTGTGTGTGTGTGTGCGCGCCATAAATATGCCATAACTGTAAATTATACCTGCAAATTTCTGTAAAACTTTTTTTAATACTATATAAGCTCACTTTGAAAGAAAAAAAGGACAAATTGTGCCAAAACATGAGAAGATTCAGTCAATACACAGTGTTATCAAATTATTATTGCATGGATAACCTCTATTACACCTTTAAAGGCAATATATCAGTATTTTTTAAAATTTTAGAATTGTTTAAAAACATTTCCTCCCAATTAAGCATGCTTATATATATACATAGTCAAGTCAAATTAAATCTTTATTGATCCCCTCTATGTTGTTTAATTTTTCGTTGTTTTAAGTCAATTCATATTATGTTTAAGTGTAGTTTTAATGAAAGATATTTTAATATAGATTATGTATCTTGTCTTTTTTAAGTAAGTTATGTTTAAAATGTCTTTCACATCCAGTCTAAAACTGTATGTTTCTTCATATTTATTGCATATTTAATTAGTTTTTAATTGTTTCAACATTTTCGCATGTTTTCAAGTCGGTGGAAAATGAAGTCATCGGATTTGATGAAGGCGAGTTACATGCTTTATTCTGCTTCTCTTTTAATACTAATTGGTCGTTTAACTTTGATTTATTAGAAATTAATTAGATGATTCTGTTTCACGCCTAGGCCACAGTGTGTACGTAACTTGTTAGGAGAGAAACGTATGACTGGCTGCATATTATTCTCGTCCTGTTACATTGGCGCCAAACGAGGGATTGTGATTATATATATATTCTGAGAAACATTCAATCGATTCTCTGATCTCATGGGCATTTGGGGACAAAATCTAATTTTTGTAGAAAAGATGTCACATTATATACGTAATCTGTTAGGAGGGAAACGTATATAAGCTGTTCTGCTTGCTCAGTCGGTATAGCATGCGCCATGTAAGCGAAATGTCCCCGAACTGGTTGCATATATTTATTCTCCTGTTACATTGACGCCCAACTAGGGACCCTGACTTACATATATTCCAAGAAACATTCAAACGATTCTCTGATCTCAATAAAAGTTGGGGACGAATACCATATGTGTGAGGGAATATGTCAGAGTGTTCGTAACCTGTTAGGAAAGAAACGTGTGTAAGCAGATTTGCTTGCTCTGTCGGTAGAGCATGCACCCTGTAAGCGAAAAGTCCTAAGTTAGAGCCCCGCACTGGCTGCATGTTTTTCTCGTTCTATTACATTGGCGCCCAACGAGGGACACATTATAATCAATGATATTTCATTTGCTTTTGCAAAGAAAGACCATAACATGAGGAGAGTTGCTAAGTTACCTAAATCGTATACTGAACGTATATTGAATTATTCTGATTTTAGTTTAAGAAAACTTTCTCAAATTCATTAAAGCAATAACTTAGATGTTTACTATCAACTGCTGTATATTTAAACCGTACGTTGAATCGTCAACTGTAACCGTGAGTCAACTTTGACAATGAAATGACTCAGTTATGTATTTTGTTGAGTTATGCACACTTTCATCATTGACGATTAAGCAATAAAAATGTATCTATTACTTGTACCCCTGCATCGAAAAATGAAGCATTTACAAACGTTACACAGTTCTTTTTTCAATTCAATTCAATTCAATTCAATACATTTTATTGCATAAAGTATCATACAGACATTTAGAGCAAAAACTACATAACTTATTTACAATATAATGTTCCATCACAGTGACAATCATAAATTTATTGTTACAATCGTTATATAATATTATTTATCAGAGAAGCAATTTAAACATAAAACAAATGATTTATTTATATATAGTTATATTCTTAATCGTTATTATTAATTTCAATTTCAATTCTATAATTTTCGCACAAAAATAGATTTGTCTTAATAATAAGTATTACTGCATTTAATATAGTTAACAATATTTTTTAAAAAATACTTCCATTTTAATTTGCATTATTTTTGCTAATAAACGAGAATAGACACACGAGTAGCTGGCACAAAATGGTGATGCTCTTGTTTATTATTGAATTGCTTTAGAGGCAATGGTTTTCTTTAAATCTTTGTTTGTCATGAAAGAATACCATACTGAGGATTAAAATGTAGTTAAATACAGTCTTCCAAAAAGGTCCCCTACTATTCTGTTGAGCTTCTCTAGTCGAGAACAAAACCTTACTATTCCTATTTTTAAAAGAAATGGTTCGAGAAATAATAAAAATGAGAAATTACAGGAAGTCCCTCGCTCAACCTATTATTTTAAGACAATGGCTTCGGCAATTTCAGACAGAGTGGAAAACGATTTGTCAAAGATGAGCAATTGCTCGTTACGGCCAAATGCTACCCACATTGTTTCCAACAGTCATCTGGGTCTACAACTACTTTATACCCTATACATTTCGACTTTACCTATACTTTTTGAAATATCGTCCAATTGTATTCCTATTTTTGGCTATCGGTCAGTTAAAAGCATGTTAAAATGATAAAGTATGTGTGAAATATTCTAAAAGTCTTAAGACATTTAACAAAAAGTTAACGTCATTAATCAAGCTTAACAGAAACAAGACCATCTGCCAAACAATATATCTACCATGTCATGAAATGATACATATACTTCTAGGATGTGTCTAGTGAAATCCTACTATTGGAAGTAATCAATCTTAACAAAAAAAAGATCATCTGCCAAACAATACATCTACTCTGCAATGAAATTATATATATATACTTTTAGGATGTGTCTAGCGAAATCCTACTATTGAAAGTCATCAAGCTTAACAGAAACGAAACCATCTGTCAAACAATACATCTACCATGTCATGGAATTATACATATACGTCTAGGATGTGTCGAACGAAACCGTACTATTGGAAGTTATCAAACTTAACAGAAACAATACCATCTGTTAAACATCTACACCTGCAATTAAATTATTTATATATACTTTTAGGATGTGTCTAGCGAAATCCTACTATTGAAAGTAATCAAGCTTAACAGAAAGGAAACCATCTGCCAAACAATACATCTACTCTGCAATGAAATTATATATATATACTTTTAGGATGTGTCTAGCGAAATCCTACTATTGATAGTAATCAAGCTTAACAGAAAAGAAACCATCTGCCAAACAATACATCTACACTGCAATGAAATTATATATATATATACTTTTAGGATGTGTCTAGCGAAATCCTACTATTGATAGTAATCAAGCTTAACAGAAAAGAAACCATCTGTCAAACAATACATCTACCATGTCATTGAATTATACATATACGTCTAGGATGTGTCGAGCGAAACCGGACTATTGGAAGTTATCAAACTTAACAGAAACAATACCATCTGTTAAACATCTACACCTGCAATTAAATTATTTATATATACTTTTAGGATGTGTCTAGCGAATTCCTACTATTGAAAGTAATCAAGCTTAACAGAAAGGAAACCATCTGCCAAACAATACATCTACTCTGCAATGAAATTATATATATATATACTTTTAGGATGTGTTTAGCGAAATCCTACTGTTGAAAGTAATCAAGCTTAACAGAAACGAAACCATCTGTCAAACAATACATCTACCATGTCATAAAATTATACATATACTGCTAGGATGTGTCTAGTGAAATCCTACTATTGGAAATAAATGGAAGTTAGAAAATGGCTGGCTGGTGCCTTTGACAGGGATAAATGAAGTCATAAAGCCTCCACCATCAGTACCATCACCTGACATCATTGCTACAGACACATGTTTGTATTTTATTTCCACCAAAACAACAATTGTTTTACTAACAATGAAAGAAAAATGTAGTGTACACGAAAAACACACATTACAAATATATTAATAATCAAGATGAGCTAAAGAAAATTAATTGCTCGTGTGCATGGTGAATTAGGAACTAAACATGTAATCTTACTATATATAAAGGGAAACACATGGTGTATGATGATTATCCATAATAAATGGTCCATAATGAATGATTTATAACCTTAAAACTCTAATATCAGTTAAGTTCATTTATTATAGAAGGCTCAATGTGAGCTTTTGTCATAACGTTAACGGAACTTCACAGAATTGTTCCCTGGACAGATCCTTTTCAAAATTGTTAAACTAAATGAATTAAATACATAAATCCGATTGTCCTTGCAACAGAAAGGAAAAAGAAAAACTGTAATCATTTATTTTTCAAACCATTGGCTGGATTTCAAAATAATTCCAAATAAATAATCCATAACTGACCCTCTACCAGTTTTGTTCAAGCTATGTTGATTTGTTAAACACAAACTGTTCAGATAAATCATAGGAAACAAATGATTTATGATTTATGTTTTGTAAACGTCGATCTTGTAGAAAGATGTAATACCAGAGTTAATTTCAGTTTAAAAAAAGGTAGGCACGTCCATGTTATTTAAATATAAACGGTAAAAAATAAAGATATATTTGCCGTAACATGTATAATCAAGTTTTGTTCTTACAGTGATTATTTTCAATATGACAAAACGTGAGACTTAATTATTTATATAACAAGCTATAATTACTATTACCACCATAGTTACTATTACTACCATAATTACTATTACCACCATAATTACTATTACTACCATATTTTCTGAAATGTTTGTATTTAATATTGATATGCATTTGTGCATGTGCATTATGTATTTTTTTAATGTATTTGAATATGTTATTTATGGTGAAAAGCATTTGTAATGCTTAAGCATGTAAATAAAAGAATGTTCTGTCTGTTCTGTATAATTAATATAACAGGGTCAGTAAACACTTCCGTAATAGTAGGCAACTGTTGAAGGAATTCGATCCGTTGGCTGTTTCTCTTCTTTTGATATGAGTTTGTATTTTTACAAGTTTAACACACACAACTTTATTTTCCTAAACAAGGTATGTATGGTCTCAATGTGCCATAATTTTACACTTCAGGTTATCATAGATGCCATTTTATACCTGTACTGACCGGAATTTTCGTTCAACATCGTTCAGATATTCAGCAAACATACTAAACACTGTAAACCCTTCAATACTCCCTTGCTCAAAGTGTTCACTCATCTGCATGTGGAGCGGCTGCCCCTCTACGGTAACGTCCAGACGGCGCAACAACGTGACAATCTCGTTACACAGCTGATTTATCTTTCCTGCAGCGCTTTCTTCCCTGAATATCATTAGGTTTTCTTCCAATGTATGTTCATTGGCACGTAATTCTTCCATATAAGCGCAATATAGGGCCAAATCCTCTGCAAATTCCATCTGCATTCTCTGTAAAAGAACATGAAACATAATTAACACAATTATTATACGATAGTGATACAATACCTGGGTCCTAAAGGAAATTATTTTCATTTGATTTCTTCAGACGCATAAATTAATCGGTAATCAATTAACAGGGGAAATTCCTGTTTTTGCAAGTGCTTCTGTATGCAATGGAAATTTGTGCTGGTAAGACGCACATGGTACCAACCGCTTCACGAACAAGACGATTTGTCTAACAATAGCACTTAAGTACACAGCCACACTAGCAGCAGACTGACATGACATGTACAAAACGTACACAACTGACTGGAGTCACCATCTTGGAACGTTCATTGGCAATACCGCCACTGGGAAGCTAAAACTTCTTGAACGTTGTTTAGGAAAGGGGTAAGTGATAGCTACATTTTGATTGGCCAATGATTCACAAGACATTTCGTTTATTGGTTTATGAAACGTCTCTTTTAAGTATTATATGCAATGCACAAGACATTCTTATATAAGTTAATGGATAATCTATTCATCATTAAAAATGTCGCATAATCAACCTTTAATGATTTTAGAAGTATATATGTTGAGATAATTATTTGTGAACAACCAGACATAAATCGACAGACTAAGGCGAGCGCGGTTAGCTGCAATGCAAACCAATGCTACAAGACTATATAATAAACCAACTCACTAGATTTGAAATACCGTTGTTCAATTATCTCCAACTATACCAACTATAGGTTATATACCAACCATAGGTTCTATATCAGCAGCTATAGGTTATACATTAACTATAGGTTCTATATCAACATTATGTTATATATCAACTACTGTTTATATATCAACCATAAGTATATTAATTTTATGTTATATGTTATAAAACTATATGTTATATATCAAATATAGGTTGTACATAAACTATATGTTATATATCAATTTTATGTTATATATCAACTATAGGTTATACATTAACTATATGTTATATATCAACTGTATGTCATACAGAATATCAACCTATTGGTTATATATCAACTACGGATTGTATATAAACTATAAATTGTATATACACTTAAGGTTTTATTCAACAATAGGTTATATATCAACTATTGTTTATGTATTAATCAAAGATTGTATATAAACACTAGGTTATATATAAAGTAAAGGTTATGTATAAATTAAAGGTTATATATCAACTATGGGTTATATATTAACTATAAGTTATAAATAAACTATAAGCAATATATAAACTAAAGGTTATATATAAACTAAAGGTTATATATCAACTATAGCTTATATATTAACTATAAGTTATAAATAAACTATAAGCAATATATAAACTATAGGTTATATATCAACTAAAGGTTATATATAAAGATTTAACACGTAACATGTCTGGACTGTATGGATAATTTATACACATATACTGATAGCTTTATAAATTAGTATTATTAAGATATTACCTCTATATTTCGTTCTATACGGAGATGAGATGGTAGAGTTCTTTCAAGGTTGCTATCAGGACTAATGTAGCCATCCAATCTTTCACTCTACATTAGAAAAATAAATTAACATCAATAAAATGCACACACTATACAAGTATTAGATAGCGAGACATCGGACATACGGTGATTCTCACCATAGAAAATCAATATTGACATAAGCGGTATATGATATTTTATTCACCAGCGAAACCCAATATTGAGACACGACACGAGTGACTGATTACGTAATATCATCAGAGAAAACCATTAATGACTGAGTAATATTCTGGTTAGTATTGGACTATACCAACTTCTGTTAATTGCTTCTCTCGCCAATATGTTTTTACACTCAACAACAGCTCAGCCAAATTTATTAATATATGGTTAAGATGATCCTCATGAAAAGGGTTTTTAAGTTTGTTCAAATGAAGGGGCTGTTGAGACATAGTAAGGGGAATTTAGAGGGGATTGTTTTACATTGGAATGCTATGGGCAAACATATTTTTCTGTTTCTTCTGTAGGGGGGCCCGATTAGTTCAGTCGGTTACGCGTCTGTCTATCAATCCAGGGGTCGTGAGTTCGAATCCCCTGCCCAGCAACAGTCTCCGTGATGATTGATATACGACATTGTGTCTCATTATCATTCGTCTCTCACCACTGATTCAAGTGGGAAAGTAATCAGTTACTTGCGGAGATGGTTTGTACTCGAGTACTGGTTAATCCCAGGAAACAGTGGTTAGGTTAACTGATAGTCTGTTATATAGTATGGCATAAAAATGACGCTAAATAATCAATCAATCAATCAATCCGTTTTTTTTCTGTAGGTTCTACTTTATGATTAGTCATAAAAGTCATGAAATTCGAAATAAGGTGAGCGGCTTACGCCAATTTGAGGTACTTGTTATATTTTAGTAAATTTCAGCTTATTTTCACATTTTTTGCTTTGTTTCACGTCGAAGTCATTCGGTCTTATAATACAAAAACAGGTAAGTAATCCAATATGTACATCTTACTGGTGTACTTTTCACAAATAGTAGTTTCGTACTGTTGTTTGATATATATATTCGTTATAATAGAACAAATAATATATATACGAATGTATGTTACAACTTGACTGATACATATATTTGTACGGTTTGTTGAGGGATGGCGCACCACGACTCTCACAGACCTATTACGGGGTAATTAAATGGATCACTTTTCAGTGATTGAAATTAAAAAAAAATAATTCATGGCGTTTCTGTCTAAATGCGAGTTTACGGAATTTGCAGTCAGACCAAGAAAGTTTAATAGATCTCAGCTTCGCTTCGGTTCAAATTCCCTTCTAGTTCCAACACATGGCTATATATCGAACCTTCTAAGTCCAACACATGGCTATATATCGAACCTTCTAGGTGCAATACATGGCTTTATATCGAACCTTCTAGGTCCAACATATGGCTATATATCAAACCTTCTAGGTCCAACACATGGCTATATATCGAACCTTCTACGTCCAACACATGGCTATATATCGAACCTTCTAGGTCGAACACATGGCTATATATCGAACATTCTAGGTCCAACACATGGCTATATATCGAATGTATAAGAGCCAATGGAAGTGCACCATAACCGTTCAATTTATTCAGTTGCCTCAAAACTATCGTTTTGACTTAGCATTAATCAATATGGAAAATTGTAGGTCGAAGGTTCGATACCTTGACTCGACACGATGGCCGTTCAGAAACAACACTCAGTATTGTTTCTGCCCTAGGAAACGGATTCAATGGCGATTCATAAAAGCTTTGAGATACTAAGTTTATAGTAAGTTTATCTCAGCTGGATTGTGAAGAAAGCTAATAGATGATATGAAGCGTTCTCGAGCCTGTTTCCTGGGTAACACCGGTACTGTACTGAATATTAAGTACGTTTAAACCATACAGTTATTCGTCAATATTTTTTGTTCATTTCGTTATCTTTTTTCAAACGTACCTAATTTAATTTACCATTGTTAACATTAATCTGACAAGTACAAAATATTGAGATTTTGGTTACATACCCTTGCTGTTTAGCTACAGCGAGAAGATAAACAGGTACAAAATTAGTTAGTTAGTAATTTACGTTATATATTAAAAAACAGAGGTCAGTGAATATAAATGCTTAATATGGTAGGAAATGATATAAAGTGGTTCTGTGCTTAACGTGCTGTTGACAGATCTCGCTTGTGTTACGATGTCTTTTTATTACAAATATTTTTATGGTGTTAACGCCAGTTTCACAACAAGACAGGCTATGTGGCATATCCAGTTTATTGGAGGAGGAAAACTCAGATTGATACTGCGTAGAACAACCCACCGTGTTTCCGTGAGTAACTGGCAAGTTTTCTGGCGAGAGGCAATCAGACACCTAACGACAGCGCCTTAGACCACTCGACTACAGAGGCCCCTTTATAAGATTGATGACTTTGTGAAGGCAACATGGACAGTGTAATAGTGTTGATTTTATTTATCATCAGCTATTGATTCATATTGTTAAATTTAGTAATAAGACTTACTTAATACTTACCTTAAGGAACTAAGAACGTCAATACATATATAAGTCAACTGAAAATCAATATATAAATAATTGTTTCTAAAACACGTGCAAAACATAGGCTGTCATTCACTGACGCAAAGCACAGAAAAATTGATAAAAAATCATACAATTCAGGTTTTAAAAATGTATAACTAGCATTATTGTTAGAATTTCTTGAGAATAAACCAAATTGATTCCCCATTTTCGGAAACCTTTCATTGTTTATGATACTGTTCTTGATGAGATCCCGTTGCTATACATTGGATTGACGTTTAGTTCCATCCCATCGTTATACATTGGATTGATGTTTAGTTCCATCCCGTCGTTATACATTGGATTGACGTTTAGTTCCATCCCGTCGTTATGTATTGGATTGACATTTAGCAACAACGTAACACGATTTTTTGGCCGAAGTTTTATCGAAATATCCTATTGTTTTGTTTTCCTATTTTTTAAATGAACTATTTAACCCAAATAGAGGGATTTGTTTTCTGGGATGTTTGATGATAGACAATACAAATAAAGCTACTTACATAGATATTTGGAATGTCGGTACGGATCAATTCATTCCGAAACATACAAACATGGAAGGATATGGGATCATTCGAAACCCTGTGTTCACCAGTGTTTCGTCCACACCTCCTCAATGTGTGACCGCGTACGTCCCAAAGTAACATTAGGCAAAGTAATAACAGAAGAGTCTGACAACGGAAATTCTCTGCAGATAAATAAAAATATATATCTTTAATTTGAGTACGTAAGTTACATCTTATAATCGTCTAACTATTTTTTTATTAAAAACAAAAGTATCATTCCTTTGTCATAAATCCAATATAGTTGTCGACGAAATGTTGAAACTCTGACTATGAATTTATGTTCAATACTTATGTATGTTAAGTATTTTCATATAGTGATGTTGCTCACAACCAGAAAAACTGTGATTAAAAAAAAAACACGAATCGCTTTACATTGCCCTTTCAAAAGATATAGTTGATATACCCATTTTCTCGCACGACAGTTGTCCTTGCTACAAAACAATTTAATTTGATCAAGAAAACAAACACCACAAGCAAATTTATACTAAATTTAAGCTAAACATGAAAACAAAACAATAATTTTTATAATTATTTTAGAGCATCATTATTCCCCTATTGGTTAACTTTAGTGCACGTAACCGTTTATAAACTAATAAATACCACTAATAGGTAACCGTGACGATATCTAATTAAGACTGAAACTAAGATCAACGTTACGACAGGCGCATTAGTGACTTCCTTTTGTATTGTTGCACTAATTACTACGTTTAGCGTTATCGTCGTAAAGGTAAATCCAATTGTATGATGATTTGTTCATTTGAGAGTTAACTACGTTTTGATTTTAAATTATTATGCTTACTGATTTTTTTTAAAATCCTATCTAAATTTTTTTTACTAAATGTTATCATTAATTAAGATAGAAAATCTTAAACTTAAACTTTATAAACGACGATTATATATACTGTCAATGTATATAGAAGACAAGAAGCGCACAGTTAAGTGGTAGAGCATCGAATTTAGGATCGATCCTCCGACACATGTGTTGTGACCTTGAACAGTTTACATACATACATACATACATACATACATACATACATACATACATACATACATATATATATATATATACATATATATATATATATATATAGATTTCCTTTTATTAATTAGATATTTTATTAACTAGATCTAAGAATAGTATTTAAGTCGTTTTAATGCTGTAAAAATAAATAGAGCTACTAACCCATGGCAAGTGATCGGCTGTACAAAGTAAGTATGAATATAGTACGCTGCATTTCTAGACTCTTTATATATCCCTTAACTTACCCCTCAAAAGGTTATAACAGTTTGGTCCATAATTCTGAATCACGTTATAAATATTTGAAAAAAAATAATAAGATTTTTATTTATAACTGACCTATAAAAAGTTTAATTGCGGATTTGAAACTATGCACTATAATTAAACATGGATAAATGCTAATAAAGGTGATTGCACATTGTCGGCAGCGTTATGTGACCGTGACTAATTGCCTATAGAAGTCATTCTTTTTAATTAGGTATACGCTGGAATTTATTCTATTTCCGAAATGGCGTAACGTTTATTCATATTTTCTTGCTCGGATAATGACTCGTACATATTGCAAGGAAATCTAGTGTTCCTGTCCGGTGTAATAGTATTTTAGTAATGACCCTAACCGTTTCATATGTCTGTAATTGAGTTTCGAATTCATTCACAGTTCACCGTATTCTTTAGTAAAACAAAACTTAAACCGAGTATGAGTGTGTATGTTGATTTGTTGAATGCAAGATAATAATGTATGTTATGTGAATATATATTAACGGTAACAAAATATAATGTAAATTTTGTGTATATTTATATGTTATAAACAATATCTATTTGAAATGATTACAAACAATCTCTACTTGGTAGAGTAACAAGCTCGAAACAAGTTATGTAATGTTATACAATTAGCAATCGCATAAGACCCAACATACACAAACACACAATAAAAATCGGAAAATGATTCACAAGATGCAATTATAGACTGGAAATATATATGTAGTATATCTTTAAAATGTGTAATGCCCACTAAATCACGCAATTTTCAATATAAAATTATAACGAAAGAGATGTAACATACAGAAAATTATCGAAATTAAAATTTGTTAATTCAGAACATTTGTGATTTTTGTTATGGGTACATAAACATTGAACCGTTTATTTTGGGAATGTGTATATACACAAACATTCTGATCAAGTGTATACGATATGTTGCGTGTATATCATATTTATATAACATTTAATTTGTATAACAAACATTTAGGATATTCAGCCAACAGTATATTTAAAGATGTGATTAAGTATATAATAGTATTAGAAACAAATTATATTGACTTTAACACATGATGAAATAAATTTTTAATAAGATTATATAAACGTTAGTTTTTCAAATGTAATGACATTGATAACAAATGACTGCCTTTAGTATTACAAGCTGCAATTACATAATGAACAATGGATATATTTGATCGATCATTTTGACGTTACAACGTCAACGTGAATTACTTGACATTAATGTTTGACGTTACAACGTCAGTGTAAATTACTTGACATTAATGTTTAACGTTACAACGTCAGTGTAAATTACTTGACGTTGATGTTTGACGTTACAACGTCAGCGTAAATTACTTGACGTTAATGTTTGACGTTACAACGTCATCGTAAATTACTTGACGTTAATGTTTGACGTTGTTATTATCGATATAGTCACCGTTGAACTTAATGCACTTCTCGTCTCTCTTTGATTTGATGAATTTAGTAACAGCCACGATTTGCAAAAAAATATGACACAAGAATTTGCATTATATTCATGCAAGAGTTATCTAATTTGGTTAATGTAGTAGGTTAAATGACTAAGAAACATTGTAGGAAGTATTGTGTGAAGTTTCGATTTAAAAAATTAAGTGAGTTTTGAGGTATGAACTTGATGGAAGTTGCACACAAAACTTTAAACAGTATTTCTAAGTAAAACACATATTTAAAAAAATAAAAATAAGAAAAGAATAAAAATTAAAAAAAAAGAAGAACTCAGCATCTATATTATATTATGTAATGCAAGTATGAGTGTCCTAGCACTAGTACTTATTGAGAAATAGTGTAAAAATGAAAACTTAACGTTGGAGGTAAATGCAAAATTCAGCATCAAACAATGTCAATGGACCATGAAATGTAGGTCAAACTCAGCATCTGCAGTATATAATGTGATACAGGGTGTTAGTTGTAACTTTGATCCAAGTATGAGTGTCCTAGCACTTGTGCTTGTTTAGAAATAGTGTCAAAATGAAAACTTAACGTTTGAGGTAAATGCACAATTGAGCATCAAACAATGTCAATGGACCATGAAATGTAGGTCACACTCAGCATCTGCAGTATATAATGTGTTGCAGGGTGTTAGTTGTAACTATGATCCAAGTATAAGTGTCCTGGCACTTGTACTTGTTGAGAAATAGTGTAAACACGGAAACTTAGCGTTGGAGGTAAATGCAAAATTAAACATCAAACAATTTCAGTGGACCATGAAATGTAGGTCACACTCAGCATCTGCAATACATAATGTGATGCAGGGTGTAAGTTGTAACTATGATCCAAGTATGAGTGTCCTAGCACTTGTACTTGTTTAGAAATAGTGTAAAAACGAAAACTTAACGTTGGAGGTAAATGCAAAATTCAGCATCAAGCATAGTCAATGGACCATGCAGTGTATTTCATACTCAGCATCTGTAGTGTATAATGTGATGCAGGGTGTAAGTTGTAACTATGATCCAAGTATGAGTGTCCTAGCACTAGTACTTATTGAGAAATAGTGTAAAAACGAAAACTTAACGTTGGAGGTAAATGCAAAATTCAGCATCAAGAATAGTCAATGGACTATGCAGTGTATGTCATACTCAGCATCTGTAGTGTATAATGTGATGCAGGGTGTTAGTTGTAACTATGATCCAAGTATGAGTGTCCTAGCACTTGTACTTGTTTAGAAATAGTGTAAAAACGAAATCTTAACGTTGGAGGTAAATGCAAAATTCAGCATCAAGCATAGTCAATGGACCATGCAGTGTATGTCATACTCAGCATCTGTAGTGTATAATGTGATGCAGGGTGTAAGTTGTAACTATGATCCAAGTATGAATGTCCTAGCACTTGTACTTGTTTAGAAATAGTGTAAAAACGAAAACTTAACGTTGGAGGTAAATGCAAAATTCAACATCAAGCATAGTCAATGGACCATGCAGTGTATGTCATACTCAGCATCTGTAGTGTATAATGTGATGCAGGGTGTTAGTTGTAACTATGATCAAAGTATGAGTGTCCTAGCACTTGTACTTGCGAGATATAGTGTAAAAATAAAAACTTGGAGCCAAATATGAATTGCTTGACGTCGCCGCCGCCGACGACCTTAACGTTAGAGCCAAATATCCGTCGACGGAAAAGCAACACATAAATCTCGCTTTCGCTCTTTCGTCGTGGCGAGACAAAAACGCAAAAGTCCACGGCGCTAAGTCTGGTGAGTAGGGAGCGTGCTCAATTATTTGGAATTTCAATAAACTTATCTCAAGCTGTGTGGACGTTGCATAATGGCTGGAAACGTTGTTTTGGTGTAATACAACTCTATCTAACGCTAAGACAGGCTTCTTTAACAATTTACATAGATTTAATTTTATTTATAAAATTATTTAGGAAACATACAGGAATCATCTTTAATTTAATAAAAAGTTTCGTTTACCTTGGAATAATAATTGACGTTCACATTAGTATGAAGAGGAACAGAGTGCTGAAGTATCATCTCGGGCCTGTCAATAAAACATATGTACATCTATTTCTCATCGGATTTGGTCCATTCTGTCTTCTTAAGGAAGTGGTGAAGAGTTTGTCTTCCATTGTCTGGATCGTATATACGGAAAGCCAGTTGTTAGAATACGGGAATGTAAACATAAAAATTATATGGAATAACAAATCAATGTATGGTTATAAATGTATGTTATAAATCTGGCGATGACAGCATAGATCTGCGAAGTTACTTACCACTTATATCTGTATTAATTCCACTGCAAAATAAAAAAAAATAATTGTTTAAAATATAAATTTCGTGTACTAGAAAATATCTGTAAATTAGACATTTAAGTTTATTATTATCTGAGATAAGAAATCAACGATGTCCATGTCGTAGTTAATTATGTAGTTATTTACAAAATATTCACACCAATAATGCAATGTTGAACAGCCTGGGATTTTTCTCTGTAAATGTCAAATATTGAAACTCGTTTATAAATTTTCCTTCTTTGCTTATAGTCTTAATATTTGAGTTACGGCTCAGAATATATTCCAAGAATATATAACAACTTAACCTAAAACACAGCACCACATTTACTAATACACTCCAAGTCTTGGCCCATCGTCCATTATTATTCCCCGGCTTTCGTAGCCATACGTTTGGTACACATTATACAGTACTATACATTTGTGAATTTACGTACATAAAGTACATACTACACTCGTGTACACAAAGTACATAATACACTCGTGTACACAAAGTACATAATACACTCGTGTACACAACGTACTATACTGTTTTCAATTCACATACATAAAGTATATACACATACTACATGCGTTGCTCGGTAAATGTACATATAGTACAATAACATCGGAAATTCACATGTATTAAGTAAAATACCTAAGTATTCAACCTTCATGTACACAAAGTACTAAATATTCACAGAACCGCAATCAATGTTATTTCCAAACAGTCATTATTTATCATAGCTATTGTTGTTGTTGTTAACGAAATTATCATCATTGTGACCATCATACAGCAATGTTGATCCTCAAGACAATTATTTGGTTGTTTGTTTTCATCAAATATTTAATATGTGTTGAAATGTATCCAATGTTATTGATCGACTGAAATGTGTTATTTAAAGTGTTTCATTTCTTTACATTTTTAATAAATATTTATCTATTTATTTACTTGACAAGATTATGATATAATACAAACATAAAAAATCAAACAAATCAATTGTAATGATAAGTTGTACCCAGCCTAAACATGCTTATATCTCATGTATATGTTAAATAACTCAATAGGCTTATACAAATCCATGTATAAGAATAATGATGTTTAAGAGTAAACATATAGTGAACATTAGATTTGAGAGTAAAATCATTATAGCAGTAACAGAACGGATATTTTGACAAAGTCTTTAAATGACAAGTTGGTTTTAAAAATTATATAAATATTTAGCTTACTTTGAGGGCGCACAACGTTTACTCAATTTACTTCAGAAATTTCATTATAAATTAGCATGACTAAAATTGTGCAACGAATGATTGTCAAAGGCAATGCGATAAGATGTGTGGCGCTGTCTTTTGAATTTTTAAATGTGTTAGCAAGGCTTTAGGCCAAATGCATTGCCCTGTTTATGTCGGCGTGACCAAATATTGATTATTGAATGATAACACGAAACATGAACTACATTTTTTTATTTTATTTTGTTAAAACCTTTATTATTCACATAAATGTCTATATTTGGTTGGCTGAGATGTAATCACGCAGTACTATCCATTTTACCTATTTGATTCCTATTCCTAAAAAACCCTTACACATTTTATTTCACTTTTTGTCAGACATTTTACACATAACAAGATCATGTCAGTTTCAATAAAATGTCAAAACATAACAAAATTTCATTTATAGGGTTTTGATTTATTTGATTTAAAGTATCCTGTTTCTCCATGTTCACATATCGCGCGTGACCACCGCGGGCTGCTATGCAGTGCAAGCATCGCATTGCATGCGTCGTTACACAGCCTAACCATCTGTTTATTGTTGTTGGTTACCTTGTCTTGTAAGTTTTTTAAACATCTGTTGTAACCATGAGTGCATTTAATGATAGGTCGCAAGCGGACATTGTCGGAATGTTTACATGGTCAGTAGCAAAATATAGGTCATCGCCTTGGCACGGTCAGTAGCAAACATAAGTCATCACCTTGGCACGGCCAGTAACAATATATAGATCATCGTCTTGACACGGTCAGTAGCAAAACATACATCACTGTCTTGGTACGGTCAGTAGCATAACATAAATCATCGCCTTGGCACGGTGAGTAGCAAAATATAGATCATCGACTTGGCACGGTCAATAGCAAAACATAGGTCACCGTCTTGACACGGTCAGTAGTAAAACATTAGTCATCGCCTTGGCACGGTCAGTAGCGAACATATGTCATCGCCTTGGCACGGTCAGTAACAAAATATAGATCATCGTCTTGGCACGGTCAGTAACAAAATAAAGATCATCGTTTTGGCACGGTCAGTAGCAAAATATAGATCATCGCCTTGGCACGGTGAGTAGCAAAATATAGATCATCGTCTAGGCACGGTCAGTAACAAAATATAGATTATCGTCTTGGCACAGTCAGTAGCAAAATATAGATTATCGTCTTGGCACGGTCAGTAGCAAACATAACTCATTACCTTGGCACGGTGAGTAGCAAAATATAGATTATCGTCTTGGCACAGTCAGTAGCAAAATATAGATTATCGTCTTGGCACGGTCAGTAGCAAAATACAGATCATCGACTTGGCACGGTCAATAGCAAAACATAGGTCACCGTCTTGACACGGTCAGTAGTAAAACATTAGTCATCGCCTTGGCACGGTCAGTAGCGAACATATGTCATCGCCTTGGCACGGTCAGTAACAAAATATAGATCATCGTCTTGGCACGGTCAGTAACAAAATAAAGATCATCGTTTTGGCACGGTCAGTAGCAAAATATAGATCATCGCCTTGGCACGGTGAGTAGCAAAATATAGATCATCGCCTTGGCATGGTCAGTAACAAAATATAGATCATCGTCTTGGCCAGGTCAGTAACAAAATATAGATTATCGTCTTGGCACGGTCAGTAGCAAACATAACTCATTACCTTGGCACGGTCAGTAGCAAACATAACTCATTACCTTGGCACGGTGAGTAGCAAAATATAGATCATCGTATTGGCATGGTGAGTAGCAAAATATAGATTATCGTCTTGGCACGGTCAGTAGCAAAATATAGATTATCGTCTTGACACGGTCAGTAGCAAACATAACTCATTACCTTGGAACGGTGAGTAGCAAAATATAGATTATCGTCTTGGCACAGTCAGTAGCAAACATAACTCATTACCTTGGCACGGTGAGTAGCAAAATATAGATTATCGTCTTGGCATGGTCAGTAGCAAACATAACTCATTACCTTGGCACGGTGAGTAGCAAAATATAGATTATCGTCTTGGCACGGTCAGTAGCAAACATAACTCATTACCTTGGCACGGTGAGTAGCAAATATAGATTATCGTCTTGGCACAGTCAGTAGCAAACATAACTCATTACCTTGGCACGGTGAGTAGCAAAATATAGATTATCGTCTTGGCATGGTCAGTAGCAAACATAACTCATTACCTTGGTACGGTCAGTAGCAAACATAACTCATTACCTTGGCACGGTGAGTAGCAAAATATAGATTATCGTCTTGGCACGGTCAGTAGCAAACATAACTCATTACCTTGGCACGGTGAGTAGCAAATATAGATTATCATCTTGGCACAGTCAGTAGCAAACATAACTCATTACCTTGGCACGGTGAGTAGCAAAATATAGATTATCGTCTTGGCATGGTCAGCAGCAAACATAACTCATTACCTTGGTACGGTCAGTAGCAAACATAACTCATTACCTTGGCACGGTGAGTAGCAAAATATAGATTATCGTCTTGGCACGGTCAGTAGCAAACATAACTCATTACCTTGGTATGGTCAGTACCAAACATAACTCATTACCTTGGCACGGTGAGTAGCAAAATATAGATTATCGTCTTGGCACGGTCAGTAGCAAACATAACTCATTACCTTGGCACGGTGAGTAGCAAAATATAGATTATCGTCTTGGCACAGTCAGTAGCAAACATAACTCATTACCTTGGCACGGTGAGTAGCAAAATATAGATTATCGTCTTGGCACGGTCAGTAGCAAACATAACTCATTACCTTGGCACGGTGAGTAGCAAAATATAGATCATCGTCTTGGCACGGTCAGTAGCAAAATATCGATCATCATCTTGGCACGGTCAGTAGCAAAATATAGATCATCGTCTTGGCACGGTGAGTAGCAAAATATAGATCATCGTCTTGGCACGGTGAGTAGCAAAATATAGATCATCGTCTTGGCACGGTCAGTAGCAAAATATAGATCATCGTCTTGGCACGGTGAGTAGCAAAATATAGATCATCGTCTTGGCACGGTCAGTAGCAAAATATAGATCATCGTCTTGGCACGGTGAGTAGCAAAATATAGATCATCGTCTTGGCACGGTGAGTAGCAAAATATAGATCATCGTCTTGGCACGGTCGATAGCAAAATATAGATCATCGACTTGGCACGGTCAATAGCAAAACATAGGTCACCGTCTTGACACGGTCAGTAGTAAAACATTGGTCATTGCCTTGGCACGGTCAGTATCGAACATATGTCATCGCCTTGGCACGGTCAGTAACAAAATATAGAACATCGTCTTGGCACGGTCAGTAGCAAAATATAGATCATCGTCTTGGCACGGTCAGTAGGAAAATATAGATCATCGTCTTGGCACGGTGAGTAGCAAAATATAGAACATCGTCTTGGCACGGTGAGTAGCAAAATATAGATCATCGTCTTGGCAGGGTGAGTAGCAAAATATAGATCATCGTCTTGGCACGGTCAGTAGCAAAATATAGATCATCGTCTTGGCAGGGTGAGTAGCAAAATATAGATCATCGTCTTGGCACGGTCAGTAGCAAAATATAGATCATCTTCTTGGCACGGTGAGTAGCAAAATATAGATTATCATCTTGGCACGGTCAGTAGCAAAATATAGATCATCGTCTTGGCATGGTGAGTAGCAAAATATAGATCATCGTCTTGGCACGGTCAGTAGCAAAATATAGATTATCGTCTTGGCACGGTCAGTAGCAAACATAACTCATTACCTTGGCACGGTCAGTAGCAAACATAACTCATTACCTTGGCACGGTGAGTAGCAAAATATAGATCATCGTCTTGGCACGGTAAGTAGCAAAATATAGATCATCGTCTTGGCACGGTCAGTAACAAAATATAGATCATCGTCTTGGCACAGTCAGTAGCAAAATATAGATTATCGTCTTGGCACGGTCAGTAGCAAACATAACTTATTACCTTGGCACGGTCAGTAGCAAAACATACATCATCGTCTTGGCACGGTGAGTAGCATAACAGAGATCATCGTCTTGGCACAGTCAGTAGCAAAATATAGATTATCGTCTTGGCACGGTGAGTAGCAAACATAACTCATTACCTTGGCACGGTGAGTAGCAAAATATAGATCATCGTCTTGGCGCGGTGAGTATCAAAATATAGATCATCGTCTTGGCACAGTCAGTAGCAAAATATAGATTATCGTCTTGGCACGGTCAGTAGCAAACATAACTCATTACCTTGGCACGGTGAGTAGCAAAATATAGATCATCGTCTTGGCACGGTCAGTAGCAAAATATAGATCATCGTCTTGGCACGGTGAGTAGCAAAATATAGATCATCGTCTTGGCACGGTGAGTAGCAAAATATAGATCATCTTTTGGCACCGTGAGCAGCAAAATAAAGATCATCGTCTTGGCACGGTGAGTAGCAAAATATAGATCATTGTCTTGGCACGGTCAGTAGCAAAATATAGATCATCGCCTTGGCATGGTCAGTAACAAAATATATATCATCGTCTTGGCACAGTCAGTAGCAAAATATAGATTATCGTCTTGGCACGGTGAGTAGCAAAATATAGACCATCGTCTTGGCACGGTCAGTAGCAAAATATAGATCATCGTCTTGGCACGGTGAGTAGCAAAATATAGATCATCGTCTTGGCACGGTGAGTAGCAAAATATAGATTATCTTCTTGGCACGGTGAGCAGCAAGATAAAGATTATCGTCTTGGCACGGTGAGTAGCAAAATATAGATCATCGTCTTGGCACGGTGAGTAGCAAAATATAGATCATCGTCTTGGCACGGTCAGTAGCAAAATATAGATCATCGCCTTGGCACGGTCAGTAACAAAATATAGATCATCGTCTTGGCACAGTCAGTAGCAAAATATAGATTATCGTCTTGGCACGGTCAGTAGCAAACATAACTCATTACCTTGGCACGGTCAGTAGCAAAATATAGATCATCATATGAGCACGGTCAGTTGCAAAACATAGGTCATCGTCTTGGCACGGTCAGTGGTAAAACAGAAGTCACCGTCTCTGTACAGTCAGTAGTAAAACATAGGTCATTGCCTTGACACGGTGAGTAGCAAAATATAGATCATCGTCTGAGCACGGTCAATAGCAAAACATAGGTCATCGTCTTGGCACGGTCAGTTGTAAAACAAAAGCCACCGTCTCTGTACGGTCAATAGTTAAACATAGGTCATTGCCTTGGGATGGTCTGTAGTAAAACATTGATCATTGTCTGAGCACGGTCAGTAGCAAAACATAGGTCACCATCTTGGCACGGTCAGTGGTAAAACAAAAGTCACCGTCTCTGTACGGTCAGTAGTAAAACATAGGTCATTGCCTTGGCACGGTCTGTAGTAAAACATTGATCATTGTCTGAGCACGGTCAGTAGCAAAACATTGGTCATCGTCTTGGCACGGTCAGTGGTAAAACAAAAGTCACCGTCTCTGTGCGGTCAGTAGTAAAACATAGGTCATTGCCTTGGGACGGTCTGTAGTAAAGCATTGATCATCGTCTGAGCACGGTCAGTAGCAAAACATAGGTTATCGTATTGGCACGGTCAGTAGCAAAGCGTAGGTCACCGTCGTGGCACGGTCAGTAGCAAAACATAGGCCTCCATTTTGCCATGTTCAGTAGCATAGCATAGGTCACCGTCTTGGCACGGCCAGTAGCAAAACATAAGTCACGTTTTGGCATGGTCAGTAGCAAAACATAGTTCACGGTCTTGGCATGGTCAGTAGACAAACATAGGCCATCGTATTGGCATGGTCAGTAGCAAAACATATGCATCGCCTTGGCATGGTCAGTAGCAAAACATAGGTCATCGCCTTAGCATGTCTATAGCAAAGCATATGTCAGCGTATTTGCCTGGTCAGTAGCCAATCATAGGCCACCACATTTGCATGGTTAGAAGCAAAACATATTTCTCCATTTTGACACGGTCAGTAGCAAAACATAAGTCACGTTTCGGCACGGTCAGCAGCAAAACATCATAAGACGTAGACCTATGCTTTGCTTCTGGCCATGCACGGTTATTGGCATGGTTAGAAGCAAGACATATGTCTCCATTTTGGCATGGTCAGTAGCAAAATATAGGTCATCGCCTTGGCACGGTCAGTAGCAAACATATGTCATCACCTTGGCACGGCCAGTAACAATATATAAATCATCGTCTTGACACGGTCAGTAGCAAAACATACATCACCGTCTTGGTACGGTCATGGCAAAACACAAGTCATCGCCTTGGCACGGTGAGTAGCAAAATATAGATCATCGACTTGGCACGGTCAATAGCAAAACATAGGTCACTGTCTTGGCACGGTCAGTAGTAAACCATTAGTCATCGCAATGGCATTGTCAGTAGCGAACATATGTCATCGCATTGGGACGGTCAGTAACAAAATATAGATCATCGTCTTGGCACGGTCAGTAACAAAATAAAGATCATCGTCTTGGCACGGTCAGAAGCAAAATATAGATCATCGCCTTGGCACGGTAAGAAGCAAAATATAGATCATCGCCATGGCACGGTCAGTAACAAAATATAGATCATCGTCTTGCCACGGTCAGTAACAAAATATAGATCATCGTCTTAGCACGGTCAGTAGCAAACATAACTCATTGCCTTGACACGGTGAGTAGCAAAATATAGATCATCGTCTGAGCACGGTCAGTAGCAAAACATAACTCATTGCCTTGACACGGTGAGTAGCAAAATATAGATCATCGTCTTAGCACGGTCAGTAGCAAACATAACTCATTGCCTTGACACGGTGAGTAGCAAAATATAGATCATCGTCTGAGCACGGTCAGTAGCAAAACATAGGTCATCGTCTTGGCACGGTCAGTTGTAAAACAAAAATCACCGTCTCTGTACGGTCAGTAGTAAAACCTAGGTCATTGCCTTGGCACGGTCTGTAGTAAAACATTGATCATCGTCTGAGCACGGTCAGTAGCAAAACATTGGTCATCGTCTTGGCACGGTCAGTGGTTAAACAAAAGCCACCGTCTCTGTACGGTCAATAGTAAACATAGGTCATTGCCTTGGGACGGTCTGTAGTAAAGCATTGATCATCGTCTGAGCACGGTCAGTAGCAAAACATAGGTCATCGTATTGGCATGGTCAGTAGCAAAGCATAGGTCACCGTCTTGGCACGGTCAGTAGCAAAACATAGGCCTTCATTTTGCCATGTTCAGTAGCATATCGTAGGCCACCGTCTTGGCACGGCCAGTAGCAAAACATAAGTTACGTTTTGGCATGGTCAGTAGCAAAACATAGGTCAAGGTCTTGGCATGGTTAGTAGAAAAATATAGGCCATCGTATTTGCATGGTCAGTAGCAAAACTACTTGTCATCGCCTTGGCATGGTCAGTAGCAAAACATAGGTCATCGCCTTAGCATGTCTGTAGCAAAACATATGTCAGCGTATTTGCCTGGTCAGTAGCCAATTATAGGCCACCACATTTGCATGGTTAGAAGCAAAACATATTTCTCCATTTTGACACGGTCAGTAGCAAAACATAAGTCACGTTTCGGCACGGTCAGTAGCAAAACATCATAAGACGTAGACCTATGCTTTGCTACTGGCCATTCACGGTTATTGGCATGGTTAAAAGCAAGACATATGTCTCCATTTTGGCATGGCCAGTAGCAAAATATAGGTCATCGCCTTGGTACGGTCAGTAGCAAACACAAGTCATCACCTTGGCACGGCCAGTAACAATATATAAATCATCGTCTTGACACGGTCAGTAGCAAAACATACATCACCGTCTTGGTACGGTCAGTAGCAAAACACAAGTTATCGCCTTGGCACGGTGAGTAGCAAAATATAGGTTATCGACTTGGCACGGTCAATAGCAAAACATAGGTCACCGTCTTGGCACGGTCAGTAGCAAAACATTAGTCAGTAGCGAACATATGTCATCGCCTTGGCACGATCAGTAACAAAATATAGATCATCGTCTTGGCACGGTCAGTAACAAAATATAGATCATCGTCTTGGCACGGTCAGTAGCAAAATGTAGATCATCGCCTCGGCACGGTCAGTAACAAAATATAGATCATCGTCTTGGCACGGTCAGTAGCAAAATATAGATCATCGTCTTGGCACAGTCAGTTACAAAATATAGATTATCGTCTTGGCACGGTCAGTAGCAAAATGTAGATAATCGCCTCGGCAATGTCAGTAACAAAATATAGATATCGTCTTGCCACGGTCAGTAACAAAATATAGATCATTGTCTTGGCACGGTCAGTAGCAAAACATAGGTAACCGTCTTGGCACGGTCAGTAGCAAAATATAGATAATCGCCTCGGCACGGTCAGTAAATAAATTCCTATTAATTGAAAAAAATCATATTCATGATCCTTTAAAACTGTATTTACTTAACTATATAAAGTTTTATAGTATTGTTTAGTTTCATATAAAATATATTCAGATTTTGTTACTTCTGTTTTACTTTTTATAAGTTGATTTATAGTTTTACTCTCGGATCTTTTTCTCTCTAAATTACTGAAATATTTAGTATTTTTTTCGGCCCATTCAACCAATTCTGCTTTAGCCCTTATAATAATTCCATTAGTTTGTTCTTCAATAATTTTGTTTAATTCAGTTTTCTTATTGTTTATATTACTTATCAGAGTTTAATTATTGGGATTTTCTGATAGTTCTTTTTCTAAATTATCGATTCCTTTTTTTAATGTGTTCTTTTTTTTAAAAGATGTGTATTTGATTGACTCATTTCTGATTGTAATAATTTGCCATAAAATATTAGGAGTTGCTTCTTTATTCATTTCTTTTATATATTGTTTGATTTTGTCTTGATATTCTTTATTAAGTATGACACTATTATTATGTTTTAAATATCCTTGTCCACGATTATGTTTTTCAGTGGTCAGTTGTATATTTTAATATACAATAGAAATGATCAGATCGAAAACCTGTTGTATTTTGACAATCGGTTAAAGTATTTACAAGATTATTTAAAACTAAAAAATAATCAAACCTATTTTTGAATAAATCCAAAAATATTTTTGGTTTTGTGTTTATATGCAACGTAAAATGTTAAATGTTTGGATTTATTATTCTCCATATTATGTCATTCTTTTCATTATTTTGTATTATATCGTTTATTGTGTCCCTATTTCTTTTATTATTGTTTAAGTTAAGATGTTTTTTTTTTCTAGACCTAAATTTATTACTGTGTTAAAATCCCAACCCATTATTAAGGTTTCACTGTGGTTTGCTATTATAAAGTCTTCTATTTTCTTTAGAAAATTAATTTGATCTGTCATTGTTCACACATAGACAATACCTGAGTTTTTTTAACAATCATATATAGCTCATGATTCACCTTTAAAATATTACAGAATGAATACATTGAGAATATCAAATCATTCATAGACCATTCATATATAGACAAAATACAAATATGTTAGTGTCCTTACCAGTTTCACTTCGATATCAATTTAAACATGCATTGATATTTTATAGTTTACATATAGATATAACCCAAAGGATACACATATTTCTCCAAAGTCATCATATAAACATCAAAACAATCATAGACATATTCATACATAGTCTTTAAATAGATATGCCAGTTTTATTATAAGTTTAAGTTGAATATCATCTATATTTTGTAGTTTACCTTTGAATATTGCACAAGACAACACACAAAGTATCAAAATAATCCTGGACCATTTCTACTTGAAGAATAAATAAATATGTCAATGTTATTATCTGTTTCAGATTGATATCAATTTCAAACACCATTAGGCAGTTAAACGTTCATATATGGACAATATACAATTTTACATTTTTATTACAAGTTATTACAAGTTTTAACAAACGAGCAAGTATATTAGTAAAACACAAAACACACACTATGTTTTATGTTTATTTATTTCATTTATGAGCACGTAACTGAACTTACTATAGTATTACATCTACTGGTATGGAAAATATATATCCATTATTGCTAGCAGTATTGTTATTTTACTACATTGCGTTGTGGCAAAAAGTCACATTAAGACCAATTCTTGAACACACACATACGTATATCTGTTGTCCGAGGAATATTATTTATACTACTTATTTGCTTTACTTTCAACACATTCATTATCGTCTTTCATGTCCTTTTATTCGAAAAGAAAATCCAAATGATAATAAAAGATCAAAGGGTTCAGCATTGTTTCTATTATTTTATTGTTAATATTATTCCACTGTATATAATATAATATTCGAAAACACACACACACACACACACACACACACACACACACACACATATACATACATACATACATACATACATACATACATACATACATACATACATACATACATACATACATACTTACGGATGTATATACATATACACATACATACAAACACACATATACACATATACATACAGAATATTATATATATATATATAAAATAATATAATAGATCGAAGGATTCAGCATTATCATTATTATACTATTTTTGTAACATAATCCTAAAGTGTGTTTGAAAAAAAAATTACTTTATACAATTATTATTGTTTGTTTATTCTACATTATATAATACAAATATTTTCTGTATTCATTTTCGATCTTTTATTCGGAAGGACATCGAAATTCATGGGATTAAAGTATTTAGCTTAATTATCATCATCATCATCATCATCATCATCATCATCATCATCATCATCATCATTTTATTAGTATAATTATTATTATTATTATTATCTTCATAGTAAATAACGTTATCTTACAATGTGTGTAGATACAAGACATTAAATATCTCAACCAATTTTGTTCATATTAAGATCTTTATTATTTAGTTATTACAATTTATTTTGCACATTTTTGTAACTAAACACATATACAGGACACGATCATTATCAATTTATTTAATACTCGTTAACATGCTTTTATTATAATAGAACTAGGAACGTTTCTTCTTTGATCTTAGCCAACTCAAGTGTATATGTCTATATTGTCTATCAATACTCTGAAAAATGAAACTAGAATCAAAAGTTCCGCTTGTAGGTATGTTCTATTGCTACACAAGTGGTTCAGTTCGTGTATCTGCACTCGCGATGTCATGCATAAGTTAAAATTAAATCGTGTATTTCTTGATCATCACGGGTCAATAGTTATCCCTCTACTGTTAATATACCTTGTAGTAATGTAGAGGTTTATGTTTTACCGCTTTTATCAATGCGGTCGCTGTATACAACTATAATTATACTGGTAAAAATTTTAAAATGATCACAATCTAGTCGCAATATCAATATACGATCTGCTGTTGATATTTAGTTTTCCCTTGTGGCCAAGGTAGATCTAACCATGTTTGGTAGCCAGAGTACGGAACCGTTTCCGTTTTGTCTTCCTTGTTTTTAGGGTACAGTTTGCCTTCAAAAGACCAAGCTTTTTTAACGTTGTATTTTGCCTTCAGTTGCATAGATGATAATACTTGAAGTTGAGTTTAGTCAAGTCTTCGTTGACTGACAGGCTCGTGCCTTTAAGGTTCTTCGCGTTTCTTATCACATTGTATTTTTTTGTCTTTATACAAACTTAACAATCACTGATCTTATTTTTTCTAGGTATTTGCCTTATCTATGAGCAATGTCTATATCATATGGGGATAGTTCTAAACCCATTTTGTCATTGATGACTCTGACAATACCCTCTGTTGTGTCTTGGCTGCTTTCATATTTGTTGTCAAATTCTAGCCCAGATATTCGAATATTGTTTCTTCGTCCATATTGTTCAAAGCTGTTCATTTGTTCTTTTCTTAATTCACTTTCTTTCTTCATTTGTTGTTTTATTAGTTTTATTTTCTTCTATTTGTTCATCTTGTTTTGATTTGCACTCTTTTATTTCAATGGCCTGAGTATGAAGATCACCCTCTAAAAGTTCTACTCTGTGAAGAACGTGGCCAATTATTTGATCCTTCATCTCTTCTAATGTGTCAATTAGGATGCTTTTGATGAAATCTTTGTCTTTCTTTGTTAACATATTACTTAATTTTTCACTAATCTCACCAATCTCTTGTTCTAATGATGCCGCCATTTTTAAATCAATATCCTCTGTTTTAGCTTTTTATTGCTTTTATTTTTGGCAAAATACTGTCGTTGTTCTATAGCATAAATGACTGTTTATAGCAATTAATTTAATAAAGGTAATAAACTCTATATTTTTTCGCTATTATTATACAATAGTATACCAGATACAAGTTTTAAAAGATGATTCATCATAAAAAGATGAGGGTGTGGGGTGTGAGGTGGGGTGGGGGGAGAGTTCATTGCGACAAAGATTCTTTTTAGCGATAGGCTTTGGGAAGGCTTGTGTTGAAACTCATAGGAATAATTATTGTGCTGGAACTGTTGATTGTTTCATGCACATTAATTTAGTCTGATACTTTTAGTTTGAAACCGTTCTCATAAATAACAGGTTAGTTTTGTGCTGGAACTGGATTTGTATCATAGTTCGAAGACTTAGGTTTGACGTATAAGTGTATGTTTATGCTGGAACTAAGCAATGTTCCAAGCATACAGTTTTGTTATTAGTTTGAAACAGTTCTTAAACAATAACTTTATTTTCGTGCTGAAACTTTGCTTTGTTTCATGCGCTTTAGTTCAGTTTGAAGACTAAGGTTTGAAACAGTCTTCAAACATATAGTTGTACTCTTATGCTGGAACTGAACAATGTTCCAGACATACAGTTGAAACAAGTCTCAAACGTATGCTGTCCAGACACGTTGTCTGAACAGCTGGTTTTATTATTAAAATAGGTTTGAACAACAGTTAGTTCAACTATACAGGGTTTGAAACATTATACTGTATATAGTTGATTGGTATGATCATTTGTCTGTATGATTTCTAAATATTAGAATAATTTTATCAACTTTATTTTGTTTGAAGTTTACTAATCATGAGGCAAGAAGCCTGAGAAAAAATTATATATTATATAGTTTGAACAAAATTGTTTAACATAGTTTCAAGCTAGGCTGTTTCACAGCTTAATCCAGTGAAGACACAGTCGCCTTACAGAAGATCCCGTTTTAAGTTCAAGATACTCAACCAACATCTTGACAATTTTGTTTCGTTTTATCGTTTTGTTTGACTTGTTTTGCTTCTTTTTTTTTTCTCCTAGTACTGATTTTTCTAAGCTATGTTCCAAACTAGAGTCTAAGTCACTAAATGTGCTGTTGCTAGAAAAATTGTCTCTTTTTTATTACATGTTCATGTTTTTGTTTCATTTTCTTTTTTGTACAGTATATTTTTAAAAATTTACAGGGTGGATCGTTTACCTGAGCGATCAGGTAAAGTTTTATCTTATACATTTGTATGTTTGGCTATAAATACATGTAGCTATAAATAGTAATTGCGACGCTCTTTGCTAAATTACCACCTCATTTCCATTATACTTTTACTCCGTATAGATGATTGTCAAACAGTTTATAAAGTTTGCAAAATAAGAAGTGTTCATAGTGTATTTAGGTCTTTACATGGCTAAAACGACTTGCCTTTGGTATCCTAAATAATCACTAAATATCCATTTTCTCAAGACGAATAAATATCACACCCGTACTATTTGACCGGGAGTATGATAAGATTGTCAAGATAAGAAGTTATGTTCAATGGTCAATTTTAGGCCCATCAGTACTTGGAGTGCTTTGATTTTACAAAATGTGTTGCTTTGTTTATAGATATGGTGGGCAATGAGAACCACCACGTATCAGCTTCAAATCATAAGATAAGACAGTGAGGCAAAGGGAAACATGGGATAAAATTAGTCTCATTTAATCGCCGTAATAGAGGTTAGACTAGTCCCTTGACATCTCATTTTCATCCAAACAAAACCAAGTGGAAAATTAAACCACACACATACATCTTTTTCGAAAGCAAATTCTGCGTAAACAACCGTTAACTTCTTAAAACATTGATTTATATTGATAAAATAATGAATAATAAATGCGTACTATACTCTTTAGTTTGATAGACGGTGAATATAACCAAGACATTCGAATTTACCTTGTTTTCCTGTCATTTAGCAGCCATTTTACAAAGTGGAGTTAGATAAGAACTAAATCCGAGCTACTGGGTGGAAACATGTACATGCGAAATCGGAACTTTGGCAGAGTGAGCAATATGGGTTATAGAGGAATGAGAAAGTTTTCTTCTGTCCGATATTTCGTCATGTTTTTAGTTTCAAATCTATGATTATTTTAAAGATTATTATGACTAAGTGTTTTGTTACTGCTGAAGAATAAATAATAAGATGAGATTTAAAATGAAAAAATTACAGAGAGAAATATATGGGTTATAGCAAGGACTTGTATATCTCTAGTTTAGTTTATACTTATATATTTTACTTCGTTGTGAAACAAGTTCTTACAACTTAGACAAATCACGCTCGATGTCTTCCTTGGTAGAACCAGTACAAAGCATATGCGGAAAAAGTGTCTTGCTCAAGGATACCACACATAGCCGTAACGGAGGATCGAACTCGTGACCCTCCGATCATGGGTTCGGTGCTGTACTGCTGGACCACGCGCTCCATATCTCTATGGGTTGGGTTATAGACAAATAAGAAAAGAAAACATTCTTCTGTCTTATGATATAAATTTTGTAATTTGAAAAATTTTATTACCCCCACCCACCACCACATAAACAGAATACATTTGATTTAATCAACTTGTTTAAATGTTTGCTTTCAGACGCATATGTTCTCGTATATGCGTACAGAGCTGGGATTAGTGATATATTTGCAAAGGTAAACACTCACATGTCATTTAAAGTTTGAGCGTCGAAAAATAAGAATATAAACGTTACCTATCCAAGTACTCTGTTTCTCTTTAGACTATAACGGATGTGTGTGTATTCAACACCGCATATATTGGTGGAAAGAACATGTGGATGCATACAACATTTAGTGTTCTTGTAAACCGTTGATACTAAAGTCTGTACATGAATATTCAGATATGTCTGCCATTTAAAGTGGGTTGTGATCAAATACAATAATATTCAGCAGCTTTCATTATTTTAGATAATGTCCGTCTGAACAACATTGAGTGAAAAGCTACGACTGTTTGGGTATTTATTGCTAAGTTTTCAACTAATTGATATCGTATGTATCGGCCACACATTTTTAATGATTCTAACTACTTATTGACAGTATATTAAATTGTTGTTGGAATGGGAATTGTCATAAGCTAACAGTAAAACATGTTTCTTATATTGTGAATACTTAATGATGATTTTAAACAATGAATAACGTATGTATCATTCAATTTCTAACCATAGAACCGGGCTTGAAGCATTGCATTACTCAACCACAGATCCCTGACGGAGATATAGCAATATTTTTTTTCAGTTGCAATATGGATTGATACCAATTTAAGCTAATAAGTGTATCGTTGACCATAATTCATTAGTACTATACAAGATTATTTTCAGTAGTCACGTATGCATCAATGAACTGGCGCCAAGTCTTTGACATCGGCTTAACGTTGTACATAAGTTAATATGGTAAAAAATATCATTGTGTACTTTTGGCGCATGTAGTTATCGTTTGGAAATAAGTTTTGTTCTTTTTCTATACGTTCAACGGTTATGATAGAAGATTATCAGAGATTTATGAACACACGCTTAACTTTCGGCATGGAAGTATTTAAACCTGACATAGATAATATCATTAACTGATGAGCTCCTAAAAGTGTTTTATGATATATTGGCAGGAGATAAGAATGGGTGGCCGTACTGGACAACATTATGTCGATCTTATAATACACTTACAAAAGATCACTAATGAAAACGGTAGCAGACGATAAAAAATATGAAAATAACGGATATTCTAAAGTCGAAGCAATGCGGAGAAAGACTATGTCATGTGTGTGGCTGCATTATTTGCCAAAGGAAATGTTAGTGTGAAGGCAGCATTTGGTTTAAACACTATTTTGTTCACAGTAAACATGGAAGTCATGCATTCAATTACAAGTGAAAAAGATCCATAAGAAAGCTATACTATCTTATTATCCGTTTTCTACTTATAAAGTACAAGCAACATTTCTGCTACAGACATAATATTCATTAAACTTTAATAGTGATGAATATTGATTTTTTTTGTCAAAACACAAACACAAGCATTGGTTTGTCTAATTTGAATACATACTGTGACAGGAAATGTTACTTTCTTGATAAGTAATGCGTACTTGCCTACCCTGATAAATATTGCCTTCTCGATTTACCGCGTACAGCTTCCATCGCAGTGTTTCTATTCAAATCGCTATACCGTTTTAAAGATGTGCGTCACGTGATAACTGTCAAACACGATTTGAAAGTAGGATTTTATGTAAAAACTAAGTTATTTAAGTGTTAAATGTGCGGTTTTGTGGAAATTTTATGTTATGGACATATATAAAGTGTTTTTTACAACCGATAAGAGTTTTTGCTAAAGATATTACATATTTTTATCAATATGAGTGTTTTGGCTTCCGCACTGAAATCGGTGCGGAAAATCCATCCATAAAAATGCCGATGGAGTATGCACGTAGAGGAAGATCAAATAAGAAATATAAAAATCGTTCGAAAACGTACTTTGATATGAACTAGGGATACAATGTGTGTGTGTAAAGTGAGCACAATGTAATAGCCATGCATGTAATAATTGGGAACATCAAACGTTCAGTGGTCACAGTGTAATAACCATGCATGTAAACAATGGGTACAACAAACGTTCAGTGGGCACAGTGTAATAACCAAGCATGTAAACATTGGGTACATCAAATGTTCAGTGGGCACAGTGTAATAACCAAGCATTTAACATTGGATTCATCAAATGTTTAGTGGGTACAGTGTAATAACCATGCATGTAAACATTGGGTACATCAAATGTTCAGTGGACAGAGTGTAATAACCAAGCATGTAAACATTTGGTACATCTAACGTTCAGTGATCACAGTGTAATAAACATGCATGTAAACATTTGGTACATCTAACGTTCAGTGATCACAGTGTAATAAACATGCATGTAAACATTTGGTACATCTTATGTTCAGTTCACATGTAAGAGTCCACAGGAGAAGAATGAGTTTATTTGCCCCCATTGTTCAATAGAATAATAATAGTCTTGAGTAGAGAAAACATATGTACATTCGTTGGATAGTTCGTTAAAATTATTTTAATCAAGGTACAAAAGCTTTTTACAAAGAACAAAAACCTGTTACATTATTCCTTTTTGCTACCTCATGCAGTTTCTGGAGACCGCGAGGTGGCGTCTTTGATTCAAATTTATATAGAAAAGAACGTTAGTGTTCTGCAGTGTTTTTGTTAAAACTGTGTTTTTAAGCCTATATAATTGATACTAATTACTCAGAGCTTATACGAATCGATCTGTAGTCCGCTTCCTTAGAATAATCATTATGGAGTGTTGTGTTTGAGGTACCATCGGGTCCAGCATGAGATCGGGCTCGCGACCACTGGCGTGAGCGGTGAGTCTATATCCACTAAACTACCGCCCTGATTTATCAATTATTCCTGGTGAACTTCTATTTACTTTCATCCTGAACTCTCACGCTTAACAGCCACACTCCATTTTCGGAAAAAAATATCAAAGTCACTTAAGGATTATAACAGAAATGTACTACAATAAGTCGATAAAACAATTAATCAAAAAAACATATTAAGCTTCATGTAAATTATAATGCTATTACGCATCACATTACAATATCGTTGCGAAAGTGTTTAAATATTTCATAAAATACAATATTTCCATAGGTTTATCAATTAAATGTGCTTTGTATCAATTTGCATATTTTATGTTAAGTGTGTCTTTATTTCTTTTAGAATGGCTAAGTGCAAGTTTAAATGTTTATGTATATGTTTTATTGCCATTTGATGTGTATATAGGGGAGACGAAAGTAAATATAACACTTCTATTAAGAATGTCTTTTTAGACTTTCCTGACTCGGAAACAGGAGATAGAGTTGCGGAAACCACCCCTATTACCCCACCCACACTAGAACAATCCGCCAGGAATCGCTTCTCAGGCGAAGAACTGAAACAGTTAGGTGCTGTATTGGACCCAATAGTTGCAGAGTCAATCAAAACTGAATTGATTAATGGACATTTCAACATTGAAGTCAACCAATCATTGTTTGAAGACCGAGATAGATAAGACCAAGCTCGAATTAGATGAGCTCGAACAATACGGTAGACAGATGTGTTTAGATATATCTGGAATTCATGGAGACACGGCTGACCCACGAGAAGATGTTGAGGCCAAAAATTTGGAGCAAACCAGAATATACAACCTCCCCCGTACCAGTTCGGATATAGACAAGTGTCATAGACCTAAACACAACATTAACCGTAAGGTTATTATAAAATTTACAAACTCAAAAGCAAGACAACATATCTACGAGGCTTGTAAACGTATAAGTGATGGAATTTTTATCCAGAAGAATCTAACGCGTTTACGTGAACACCTTGGATTCGAAGCACGCCAATTAGTACGTGCTAAATTATTAACTAGAACTTGGGTAGCTGGATGTAAAATGTATGCTCTTTTCCCAGGCGATTCCCAGAGTCGTGTCATTATGGTATGGATGTGATCGACCGCATAAAAGAAGGAAAATCTACTTCCCAGGACTAATAATTGAACGTTCACAACTGTCAACCAGTGTTTGATTGATTACAAACGAACATTGAGCTAGATTCTGACTTGTCGCTTTATAAACACAGTCGAGTGTAAACCAATACAAAAAATGTATAAAAAAATCACGCTTCGGGCAATTGGAGTGTAAAAACATTGTATTGAAACAAACATTCGTACCTGTGTGCTTTACCTGGTCACCAATCTGTTGCAACAGACGAAATATATAATCCATCGTCTGCTTCTTCCATTTTTTCCACAATCCAATTTCACCTCTTTTGTCATTATTATATCCAGTTTTAAAGAACAATTGCACACACATCAAATACAGAAATGATTATTTTTAATTATGGTATGTATATTTCATATGAAGAAATAAATCCAGACGTATCCATTAAATGATGATCACATGTATCACAAGTCGGTTGTAAATACAATTATGTACTGTACTGTACTACTAAAAACCCGTGCGCTCGGATAATATTTTTTAATGTATGGGGTGCAGCTGGGTCTCATGGGATCTGTTTCGATTGAAAATATTATAAGTACAGTGTCTATTTGTGTTTTCAGACTTCCAAAGGTTGATAAATTGTTCATTTATAAATTAGTTTAAATGTATTTAAAGGTTTCAGGTCAGTAATTATTTTCGACTGCAGCTGATTGTTGCATGAATATTTCTTATTTTTATCTCCAGATATTGCCATGACCTCAAAATCAACTTGTTTTACTGTTGATTTCATTAAAGAAGATACATGTTATATTATATTTTACAGATTTTTTATCTATTAAAATGTCATAAAAGACATTTAATGTTTTTCCATATAGTGATATATCGGTAAGGATCAGCTTTTTCGTTTTGTTTTAGACGATATCTCAATATAAAGTGTTTATTTAACGTTTTATAATACCTTGAAAATGTATTTGCTTGTACAATCAAACACCTCCCCATTTACCTTAATTGACAATTAATAATTACACATACCCATGCTACATATTCCCATACATAATCATGCATAATTATTGTAGCGCTGGGTGGCAATATACCACATATTGTATCATGTTATTGGGTGCAATATACATGACACATTCATGCATAATTACTGTAGCACTGTGTGGCATTAGACCACATATTGTATCATGTTATTGGGTGCATCATACATGACTCATTCATGCATAATTACTGTAGCACTGTGTGGCATTAGACCACATATTGTGTCATGTTATTGGGTGCATTAATTACTGTAGCGCTGTGTGGCATTAGACCACATATTGTATCATGTTATTGGGTGCATCATACATGACACATTCATGCATAATTACTGTAGCGCTGTGTGGCATTAGACCACATATTGTATCATGTTATTGGGTGCATCATACATGACTCATTCATGCATAATTACTGTAGCGCTGTGTAGCATTAGATCACATATTGTATCATGTTATTTGGTGCATCATACATGACTCATTCATGCATAATTACTGTAGCGCTGTGTGGCATTAGACCACATATTGTATCATGTTATTGGGTGCATCATACATGACTCATTCATGCTTAATTACTGTAACGCTGTGTGGCATTAGACCAAATATTGTATCATGTTATTGGGTGCATCATACATGATTCATTCATGCATAATTACTGTAGTGCTGTGTGGCATTAGTCCACATATTGTATCATGTTATTGGGTGCATCATACATGACTCATTCATGCATAATTACTGTAGCGCTGTGTGGCATTAGACCACATATTGTATCATGTTATTTGGTGCATCATACATGACACATTCATGCATAATTACTGTAACGCTGTGTGGCATTAGACCACATATTGTATCATGTTATTGGGTGCATCATACATGACACATTCATGCATAATTACTGTAGCGCTGTGTGGCATTAGACCATATATTGTATCATGTTATTGGGAGCATCATACATGACTCATTCATGCATAATTACTGTAGCGCTGTGTGGCATTACACCACATATTGTATCATGTTATTGGGTGCATCATACATGACTCATTCATGCATAATTACTGTAGCGCTGTGTGGCATTAGACCACATATTGTATCATGTTATTCGGTGCATCATACATGACTCATTCATGCATAATTACTGTAGCGCTGTGTGGCATTAGACCACATATTGTATCACGTTATTGGGTGCATCATACATGACTCATTCATGCATAATGACTGTAGCGCTGTGTGGCATTAGACCATATATTATATCACGTTATTGGGTGCATCATACATGACTCATTCATGCATAATAACTGTAGCGCTATGTGGCATTAGACCACATATTGTATCAGGTTATTGGATGCATCATACATGACTCATTCATGCATAATTACTGTAGCGCTGTGTGGCATTAGACCATATATTGTATCACGTTATTGGGTGCATCATACATGACTCATTCATGCATAATTACTGTAGCGCTGTGTGGCATTAGACCACATATTGTATCATGTTATTGGGTGCATCATACATGTCTCATTCATGCATAATTACTGTAGCGCTGTGTGGCATTAGACCACATATTGTATCACGTTATTGGGTGCATCATACATGACCCATTCATGCATAATTACTGTAGCTCTGTGTCGCATTAGACCACATATTGTATGACGTTATTGGGTGCATCATACATGACACATTCATGCATAATTACTGTAGCGCTGTGTGGCATTAGACCACATATTGTATCATGTTATTTTGAGCATCATACATGACTCATTCATGCATAATTACTGTAGTGCTGTGTGGCATTAGACCACATATTGTATCATGTTATTTTGAGCATCATACATGACTCATTCATGCATAATTACTCATGTTATTGGGTGCATCATACATGACTCATTCATGCATAATTACTGTAGCGCTGTGTGGCATTAGACCACATATTGTGTCATGTTATTGGGTGCATTAATTACTGTAGCGCTGTGTGGCATTAGACCACATATTGTATCATGTTATTGGGTGCATCATACATGTCACATTCATGCTTAATTACTGTAGCGCTGTGTGGCATTAGACCACATATTGTATCATGTTATTGGGTGCATCATACATGACTCATTCATGCATAATTACTGTAGCGCTGTGAGGCATTAGACCACATATTGTATCATGTTATTGGGTGCATCATACATGACACATTCATGCATAATTTCTGTAGCGCTGTGTTGCATTAGACCATATATTGGATCATGTTATTGGGTGCATCATACATGACTCATTCATGCATAATTACTGTAGCGTTGTGTGGCATTAGACCACATATTGTATCACGTTATTGGGTGAATCATACATGACTCATTCATGCATAATAACTGTAGTGCTGTGTGGCGTTAGACCATATATTGTATCATGTTATTGGTTGCATCATACATGACTCATTCATGCATAATTGCTGTAGCGCTGTGTAGCATTAGACCACATATTGTATCACGTTATTTTGTGCATCATAATACATGACTCATTCATGCATAATTACTGTAGTGCTGTGTGGCATTAGACCATATATTGTATCACGTTATTGGGTGCATCATACATGACTCATTCATGCATAATTAATGTAGCACTGTGTGGCATTAGACCACATATTGTATTATGTTATTGGGTGCATCATACATGACTCATTCATGCACAATTACTGTGACGATGTGTGGCATTATACCACATATTGTATCATGTTATTGGGTGCATCATACATGACATATTCATGCATAATTACTGTAGTGCTGTGTGGCATTAGACAATATATATTGTATCATGTTATTGGGTGCATCATACATGACATATTCATGCATAATTACTGTAGCGCTGTGTGGCATTAGACCACATACTGTATCATGTTATTGGGTGCATCATCCATAACTCATTCATGCATAATTAGTGTAGCGCTGTGTGGCATTAGACCACATATTGTATCATGTTATTGGGTGCAATATACATGACTCATTCATGCATAATGACTGTAGCGCTGTGTGGCATTAGACCACATATTGTATCATGTTATTGGGTGCATCATACATGACACATTCATGCATAATTTCTGTAGCGCTGTGTTGCATTAGACCACATATTGTATCATGTTATTGGTTGCATCATACATGACTCATTCATGCATAATTACTGTAGCGTTGTGTGGCATTAGACCACATATTGTATCACGTTATTGGGTGAATCATACATGACTCATTCATGCATAATGACTGTAGTGCTGTGTGGCGTTAGACCATATATTGTATCATGTTATTGGTTGCATCATACATGACTCATTCATGCATAATTGCTGTAGCGCTGTGTAGCATTAGACCACATATTGTATCACGTTATTTTGTGCATCATCATACATGACTAATTCATGCATAATTACTGTAGTGCTGTGTGGCATTAGACCATATATTGTATCATGTTATTGGGTGCATCATACATGACTCATTCATGCATAATTAATGTAGCGCTGTGTGGCATTAGACCACATATTGTATCATGTTATTGGGTGCATCATACATGACTCATTCATGCACAATTACTGTGACTGCTTTGTGGTATTAGACCACATATTGTATCATGTTATTGGGTGCATCATACATGACATATTCATGCATAATTACTGTAGCGCTGTGTGGCATTAGACCACATACTGTATCATGTTATTGGGTGCATCATACATGACTCATTCATGCATAATTACTGTAGCGTTGTGTGGCATTAGACCACATATTGTATCATGTTATTGGGTGCATCATACATGACTCATTCATGCATAATTACTGTAGTGCTGTGTGGCATTAGACAATATATATTGTATCATGTTATTGGGTGCATCATACATGACATATTCATGCATAATTACTGTAGCGCTGTGTGGCATTAGACCACATATTGTATCATGTTATTGGGTGCAACATACATGACTCATTCATGCATAATTAGTGTAGCGCTGAGTGGCATTAGACCACATATTGTATCATGTTATTGGGTGCAATATACATGACTCATTCATGCATAATGACTGTAGCGCTGTGTGGCATTAGACCACATATTGTATCATGTTATTGGGTGCATCAGACATGACTCATTCATGCATAATTAATGTAGCGCTGTGTGGCATTAGACCACATATTGTATCATGTTATTGGGTGCATCATACATGACATATTCATGCATAATTACTGTAGTGCTGCGTGGCATTAGACCACATATTGTATAATGTTATTGGGTGCATCATACATGACATATTCATGCATAATTACTGTAGCGCTGTATGGCATTAGACCAAATACTGTATCATGTTATTGGGTGCATCATACATGACTCATTCATGCATAATTACTGTGACGCTGTGTGGCATTAGACCACATATTGTATCATGTTATTGGGTGCAATATACATGACTCAGTCATGCATAATTACTGTAGCGCTGTGTAGCATTTGACCACATACTGTATCATGTTATTGGGTGCATCATACATGACTCATTCAAGCATAATTACTGTAGCGCTGTGTGGCATTACACCATATATTGTATCATGTTATTGGGTGCATTATACATGACCCATTCATGCATAATTACTGTAGCACTGTGTGGCATTAGACCATATATTGTATCATGTTATTGGGTGCATCATACCTGACTCATTCATGCATAATTACTGTAGTGCTGTGTGGCATTAGACCACATATTGTATCATGTTATTGGGTGCATCGTACATGACTCATTCATGCATAATTACTGTAGCGCTGTGTGGCATTAGACCACATATTTTATCACGTTATTGGGTGAATCATACATGACACGTTCATGCATAATGACTGTAGTGCTGTGTGGCATTAGACCATATATTGTATCACGTTATTAGGTGCATAATACATGACTCATTCATGCATAATTACTGTAGCGCTGTGTGGCATTAGACCACATATTGTATCATGTTATTGGGTGCATCATACATGACTCATTCATGCATAATTACTGTAGCGCTGTGTGGCATTAGACCACATATTGTATCATGTTATTGGGTGCATCATACATGACTCATTCATGCATAATTACTGTGACGCTGTGTGGCATTAGACCACATATTGTATGATGTTATTGGGTCCATCATACATGACATATTTATGCATAATTACTGTAGCGCTGTGTGGCATTAGACCACATACTGTATCATGTTATTGAGTGCATCATACATGACTCCTTCATGCATAATTACTGTAGTGCTGTGTGACATTAGACCACATACTGTATCAAGTTATTGGGTGCATCATACATGACTCATTCAAGCATAATTGGTGTAGCGCTTTGTGGCATTAGACCATATATTGTATCACGTTATTGTGTGCATTATACATGACCCATTCATGCATAATTACAGTAGCACTGTGTGGCATTAGACCATATATTGTATCATGTTATTGGGTGCTTCATACATGACACATTCATGCATAATTACTGTAGCGCTGTGTGGCATTAGACCACATATTGTATCATGTTATTGGGTGCATCATAGATGACACATTCATGCATAATTACTGTAGCACTGTGTGGCATTAGACCACATCTTTTATCATGTTATAGGGTGCATCATACATGATCCATTCAAGCATAATTACAGTGACGTTGTGTGGCATTAGACCATATATTGTATCATATTATTGGGTGCATCATACATGACTCATTCATGCATAATTACTGTAGCGCTGTGTGGCATTAGACCACATATCGTATCATGTTATTGGGTGCATCATACATGACTCATTCATGCATAATTACTGTGACGCTGTGTGGCATTAGACCACATATTGTATCATGTTACTTGGTGCATCATACATGACATATTCATGCATAATTACTGTAGCGCTGTGTGGCATTAGACCACATATTGTATCATGTTATTGGGTGCATCATACATGACTCATTCATGCATAATTACTGTAGCGCTGTGTGGCATTAGACCACATATTGTATCATGTTATTGGGTGCATCATACATGACTCATTCATGCATAATTACTGTAGTGCTGTGTGGCATTAGACCATATATATTATATCATGTTATTGGGTGCATCATACATGACTCATTCATGCGTAATTAGTGTAGCGCTGTGTGGCATTAGACCACATATTGTATCATGTTATTGTGTGCACTATATATGACACATTCATGCATAATTACTGTAGCGCTGTGTGGCATTAGACCACATATTGTATCATGTTATTGGGTGAATCATACATGACTCATTCATGCATAATTACTGTAGCGCTGTGTTGCATTAGACCACATATTGTATCATGTTATTGGGTGCATCATACATGACATATTCATGCATAATTACTGTAGCGCTGTGTGGCATTAGACCACATATTGTATCATGTTATTGGGAGCATCATAGATGACATATTCATGCATAAGTACTGTAGCGCTGTGTGGCATTAGACCACATACTGTATCATGTTATTGGGTGCATCATACATGACTCATTCATGCATAATTACTGTAGCGCTGTGTGGCATTAGACCACATATTGTATCATGTTATTTGGTGCAATATACATGACTCATTCATGCATAATTACTGTAGCGCTGTGTGGCATTAGACCACATATTGTATCGTGTTATTGGGTGCATCATACATGACTCATTCATGCATAATTAGTGTAGCGCTGTGTGGCATAAGACCATACATTGTATCGTGTTATTGGGTGCATCATACATGACCCATTCATGTATAATTACTGTAGCACTGTGTGGCATTAGACCATATCTTGTATCATGTTATTGGGTGCATCATACATGACACATTCAAGCATAATTACTGTAGCGCTGTATGGCATTATACTATATATTGTATCATGTTATTGGGTGCATCATAGATGACACATTCATGCATAATTACTGTAGCACTGTGTGGCATAAGACCACATATTGTATCATGTTATTGGGTGCATCATACATGATCCATTCATACATAATTACTGTAGCTCTGTGTGGCAATAAACCAGATATTGTATCATGTTATTGGTTGCATCATACATGACCCATTCATACATAATTACTGTAGCGCAGTGTGGCATTAGACCACATATTGTATCGTGTTATTGGCTGCAGCATACATGAATCATTCATGCATAATTACTTTGACTCTGTGTGGCATTATACTACATATTGTATCGTGTTATTGGGTGCATCATACATGATCCATTCATGCATAATTACAGCGACGTTGTGTGGCATTAGACCATATATTGTATCATGTAATTGGGTGCATCATACATGACATATTCATGTTTAATTACTGTAGCGCTGTGTGGCATTAGATCACATATTGTATCATGTTATTGGGTGCATCATACATGACTCATTCATGCATAATTACTGTAGCGCTGTGTGGCATTAGACCACATAGTGTATCCTGTTATTGGGTGCATCATACATGACTCATTCATGCATAATTACTGTAGCACTGTGTGGCATTAGACCACATATTGTGTCATGTTATTGGGTGCATTAATTACTGTAGCGCTGTGAGGCATTAGACCACATATTGTATCATGTTATTGGGTGCATCATACATGACACATTCATGCATAATTACTGTAGCGCTGTGTGGCATTAGACCACATATTGTATCATGTTATTGGGTGCATCATACATGACTCATTCATGCATAATTACTGTAGCGCTGTGTGGCGTTAGACCACATATTGTATCATGTTATTGGGTGCAATATACATGACTCATTCATGCATAATTACTGTAGCGCTGTGTGGCATTAGACCACATATTGTATCATGTAATTGGGTGCATCATACATGACTCATTCATGCATAATTACTTTAGTGCTGTGTGGCATTAGACCACATATTGTATCATGTTATTGGGTGCATCATACATGACATATTCATGTTTAATTACTGTAGCGCTGTGTGGCATTAGATCACATACTGTATCATGTTATTGGGTCCATCATACATGACTCATTCATGCATAATTACTGTAGCGCTGTGTGGCATTAGACCACATATTGTATCATGTTATTGGGTGTAATATACATGACTCATTCATGCATAATTACTGTAGCGCTGTGTGGCATTAGACCACATATTGTATCATGTTATTAGGTGCATCATACATGACTCATTCATGCATAATTACTGTAGCGCTGTGTGGCATTAGGCCACATATTGTATCATGTTATTGGGTGCATCATACATGACTCATTCATGCACAATTACTGTGACGCTGTGTGGCATTAGACCACATATTGTATCATGTTATTGGGTGCATCATACATGACACATTCATACATAATTACTGTAGCGCATGTTGGCATTAGACCACATATTGTATCATGTTATTGGGTGCATCATACATGACCCATTCATGCATAATTACTGTATCGCTGTGTGGCATTAGACCACATATTGTATCATGTTAATAGGTGCATTATACATGACCCATTCATGCATAATTACTGTAGCGCTGTGTGGCATTAGACCACATATTGTATCATGTTATTGGGTGCATCATACATGACCCATTCATACATAATTACTCTAGCGCTGTTTGGCATTATACCACATGTTGTATGATGTTATTTGGTACATCATACATGACCCATTCATGCATAATTTCTGTAGCGCTGTGTGGCATTAGACCACATAATGTATCATGTTATTGGGTGCATCATATATGACCCATTCATGCATAATTACTTTAGCCCCGTGTGGCATAGGAACACATGTTATATCATGTGATTGGGTTTATCATATATGACCCACTCATGCATAATAACTGTAGCGCCTTGTGGCATTAAACCATATAGTGTATCATGTTACTGGGTGCATCATACATGACCCAATCATGCATAATTACTGTAGCGCTGTGTTGCATTAGAGCACATGTTGTATCATGTTATTGGGTGCATCTTACATGACCCATTCATGCATAACTACTGTAGCGCTGTGTGGCATTAGACCACATATTGTATCATGTTATTGGGTGCATCATACATGACCCATTCATGCATAATTACTGTAGCGCTGGTTGGCATTAGACCACATATTGTATCATGTTATTGGCTGCATCATACATGACCCATTCATGCATAATTACTGTAGCGCTGTATGGCATTATACCAAATATTGTATCATGTTATTGGGTGAATCATACATGACCCATTCATGCATAATTGCTGTAGCGCTGTGTGGCATTAGACCACATATTGTATCATGTTATTGGGTGCATCATACATGACCCATTCATGCATAATTACTGTAGCGCTGGTTGGCATTAGACCACATATTGTATCATGTTATTGGGTGCATCATACATGACCCATTCATGCATAATTACTGTAGCGCTGTATTGCATTATACCAAATATTGTATCATGTTATTGGGTGTATCATACATGACTCATTCATGCATAATTGCTGTAGCGCTGTGTGGCATTATAACTCATATTGTATCATGTTATTGAGTCCATCATACATGACCCATTCATGCATAATTACTGTAGCGATGTGTGGCATTAGACCAGATATTGTATCATGTTATTGGGTGCATCATACATGGCCCATTTATGCATAATTACTGTATCGCCGTGTGGCATTAGACCACATATTGTATCATGTTATTGGGTGCATTACACATGACCAACTCATACATAATTACTGTAGCGCCTTGTGGCATTAGACTAAATATTGTATCATGTTATTGGGTGCATCATACATTACCCATTCATGCATAATTACTGTAGCGATGTTTGGCATTAGACCATATAATTTAATCATGTTATTGGTGCATCATGCATGACCCTTTCAGGCATAATTTCTGTTGCGCTGTGTGGTTATATAATTTATCTGTGGATTATTTCTAGAAGTCATGATTATTATTATTTATTAATTTTTGGTCATCTTTATTTGTGCACGCCCATGCCGTTTGCAACCCTGTGTTTTAATCAAATTTTTGCTATATCTGGTCATGTATATTGATAATTAACAGTTACTTGAAGCATTTCCCCCCATTTATTTTTGATCCCGTACTAGGAAACAGTTTATTTCTAGAAGTCATGATTTTTTTTTTGGATTTTTTTTTTTTTTATATTTTCAGTTTTGTACTCGCATGCGTCCGAACCCCTGTGTTTGTCTATTGTTTCACCGCATACATTCCTGTTCACTGCCACTTTTGTTCACATGTTTTTGTGTCCAATGGTCACTCTTCATTAGAAATGATTACACGATATATCCTCATAGGTAATGGATGATTTAGGTCATTGGAGAGCAACCATCGCATATCTTTCACAAGTACCCATTTAAACAGTTTTTAATTACATCTAAACGTATAATACATCGTTTAATAAGTGATATTCGTACTGTGCGTACTTTTATATTTTACAGTGTTTTTAACCTTCAATTTGCATTGTTAACTGTTTTGCTCTTATCTTACTCATTATATTAATTTTATGTAAAATATGCAAATGAACGTATTTCAAAAAAGTATTTGCGAACTTCCAATCTCCAAAACATATGTATGTCTTAAATTTTGCGCTTTTTATCAATTTTATCTGGGAATATAGAACTTAATCCCGGGCCAAGTGAGAATAACAATAAATGTTTTTTCAATATTACATAAAAATATTCGTAGTATAAGAAACAAGCTTGACTATATCAAACATAATTTCTTAGATTTCGACATTTTATGTTTCACAGAATATCTCGATAGATATCTATGACGATGATTTATTACTTGAAGGCTTAGATAAAATATATCGTAAAGACAAATCATCTCATTCGGGCGGGGTTTTAGTTTCTGTTTCATCCAATTTAAGTCACACCAGAAATTTTGACTTAGAAAATATTGTTCTTGAATTAATTTGGATTGAAATTTAAGATCAAAGTCAATTTTATTTGATTTTCACTGTATATCGACCTCCACACTATGCAGTTGATTTTTGGAATAGAGTTAACGTCTGTATTGAAAAGACTTCGGACATACACTCAAATTTAACAATTTTAGGTGACACAAATGAAGATCAGTTTAATCCTTCTAATAAAAAAATTCGTAATATACTTGAATTTAATAATATGTCTAATATAATAAAAGAACCAACGCGTGTAACCAATACTACTCAAACATTGATAGATCCAATAGCACTTTCGAACCAGCTAACATGTTTTGATTCGGGCAATCACATAACACCGGGTTTCATAAGTGATCACTTTGGTACATATCCATTTATTAAAAGTGATATATATATAAATACATACCATTTAAAAGAACAGTTTGGAACTACAAGCGTACTGAATTCAAAATATTGAATAATTTAATTACCATTACAGACTGGACATTTGTATTTAATGGATCTCTAGATGTTGCTACTAAATCTTTTATTACAAAATTCATTGACTTAGCGAAATTATGTATTCAAACAAATCTTGTAACAATTCGTCCAAGAGACAAGCCATGGTACAACTCCGAAATTAGACAAACATCCCGAAAGCGCAATAGGCAAAAACAACTCAGCACAGGAAAAAATCGGATTGACAAGTTTTTAAACATTTAAGAAACAAGGTAAATAACATGAAAAAAAAAACACGCAAAAGAAACATTTTATAATAATCTAGAATATTCATTGGGTGTTATTAACTCAACAATTTCTCGCTGATTGGAAAACAATCCAAATGTTTATTAAAGAAAATTTTAAAAGTTATTACAGCATACCTTCTCTAATTAACAATGCCAGTTCGTATTCTGTAACTGATAAAGATAAAGCCAATGCTTTAAACGATTTGATTTTTTTGTGTCAATTTCATCAATTAACAATTCGGATATCAATCTCCCAGCATTTTGGACGAAAACAAACAAAAACTTAACTGACGTCCAAATCACTGAAACAGAAATAACCGATATTTTATCTAATTTAATTGTAAACAAATCCAGCGGACCCGATTAAATAAGCCACCGTATGTTAAAAGAAACATGTAAAACTATTTGTCATCCACTTTGAATATTATTCAATCGATCTTTGCAGAAAGTAAATATCCAAATGCTTGGAAATTAGCAAATGTTATGCCATTAATAAAAAAGGAGGAAAAGACTTACCATCAAACTACAGGCCGATTTCACTTATAAGTGGTGTAGGAAAGGTTATAGAACGTATTATATTTAAACACATTCGATATTACTTACATGCAAACAAACTTATATATAAAAAACAATCCGTTGTTTTACCTGGACATTCCACAGTTTACCAATTAATTGATATCTACCATCAAATTTGCAAAGCTTTTGATGATAAAAAATCTACATGTGTTTTGTGAAATTTCGAATGGCATTCGATCGTGTCTGGCGTAAAGGTTTAATTTTTAAACTTCGTCAATACGGAATAACTGGCAACCTTATCAATTAGATATCTGACTATTTTACAAATCATAATCAGAGGGTATTTATTCAATCTTCTTTTTCTGAAATAAAATATTTAAATGCTGGTGTGCCTCAAGGTTCTGGTTTAGGGCCTCTCTTGTTTTTAATTGATGTAAATGATATTGCCGACTATTTACAAAGTGTAATGCGATTGTTTGCTGATGATAGTTCTCTTGCAGTATCATCAGCGGACACAGTATATACAAACAAATATTATTAATGGAGACCTGTAAAAATATCTTTCCAGGCTAAGCAATGGCTTGTCAATTTCAATCCGTCAAAAACAAAAGTAATATGTTTTTCACTTACCAATAGAAATCTTCCATCTTTATATTTTGATAATGCACAATTAACATTCGTTGATCACCATAACATCTAGGAGTAACACTTAGTCATGACGGTTCTTAGCACGAACACATTTCGAATATTGTAACTTCAGCATCCAAAGCACTCGGTTCGATGAGGATGATGAAATGTAGATTAAAATGCAAAACCCTTAACCAAATATACATATCTTATCTTTGCCCTATCTTATAATATTCCATCCATAATTTGGAACTAAATACAAAACTGACACTTTGGAAAAAATTCAATATAAAGTCGCAAGAATTGTTACAGGCCTAACGCGTTCTGTTTCAATTGGAAAAAGTACTAAATGAAATTGGTTGACATTGGTTGGGTTTCTTTGACAGACAGGGGAAAATACAAAAATGAATTCTTATTTATAAACAAAAACAAGGCGATCTACCAAGCTATTTGGAAAAAACTGTTCCCCTTTACTATATCCGAGTCGAATCCGTACAATCTAAGAAATCATTCTGACTTTGTTACATTGACTAGGCCCACATAAATATACTCAAGATCAGTTATTCCCTCATCACTGAAACTTTGGAATGAACTTGATATAAATATCCGAGAAAACTTAAAGATCTTTTTAAATCTCCAATATTTCCAAAGTTATTCTTATTCGGTGACCGATACTTATCAACCGCACTGGAGAGAACTGTAACTAATGTTGTTATAACTTGTAGTTCAATCCATTTGCATATGTTATATATTTTGTTATCATTTTATGTTCATTTGTATATATTGATATATGTTACATACGTAATAAAAAATGTTTAAACTAAACTAATAGTTTAAAGATTACCACTAAATATAATATGGATAATACTTCATTTTGGGACACGAACAAATACTGTCAATATTTACCCCGTAAACATTCCGACAATATCCGTACACGCATCTGATCAGTCGCAAACAATGCATCTGTCCACAATTATTTTACACCGTGGCAGTTTACGATTATTGATCTGAATACCAAAGGACAGTTCGTTCAAAATGGAAAGGTAAACAAATAAAATGATTTAGCTTCTCAAAACGACGCATATGATAAAGCGGCAATATATAGTTATATACCTTCCATTCATAAATATGTAAGTTTTATGTATATGTTTATATCTGTAATGTTTATTTATGTCACCATGTTGAGTGTTAAATGCCAATATACTCACTTTAAATGCTGTCCCTACTTTTCGACGTTACGGAACATATGGTAGGTATATTGGGTTACAGAACATATGGTAGGTATATTGGGTAAGTATATTGGGTTACGGAACATATGGTAAGTAAATTGGGTTATAACTTTATTTCTAGAAGTATTCAATGCAATGTTACATGGGCGGAAGTGATACATTTGTACAATAAGGTAGTTGTACAATGTAGGGTTTATATTACTATGCCATAGGCCCGAGCTGACAAATATGTTACTATCTTTATGCTACTGTCTTTCTTGTATAGACTACCAAAAGGACACCTCTTTCTGCAGTAAAATTGTTTCTAAAAACAAATACATTTCAATAAAAAATATCTTTTGAAACATGACTGTTACCAATCAGACTATGTTATTATGTTGGTCGTCATGAAAAAACTATATACAAATAAGCTTGCTCTTGTTACGGAATATAGGTATTTCACATGTAAATACAAATATGATTTAAAGAGATTAGATATAGCGACGAGTGCACGTGTGTATTTAGAGTTTCTATGGTTGCAGGAGAAAGAAGGTAGCATTTATATTTCTATGGATTTAATGAAAACGGATAACAATTCCATCAATATTTATCTGTCACGTTCATATCATTCAGCAGGGACATAACCCTGTTACATTAATTTATACAGGCTATTACTTAGCTTGTCATGGTTTCCTCTTGCGAATCTAAAACTTGCGGTACTATTCTCTGCATTTTCTCATCTTTTCTTCCTGCTTATCTGACAGATTAATAATAGTAACATATTTTCCTTCCTTTCTATATCTCTCTTTACGCCTTTATTTCATATATATTATCTCTCAGTCTCTGTTTCTTCAACATAGGAAAACCACACATTAAAATATAAATATTGTACTTATTAATATAAATAATAGCTATGAAAATCATAGCGCGTTTTATAACTCGAGCTAAGGGCAGCGTGTATTGTATAATGAGTTTTTATCGCAAGCCTCACCGCACTTACACAAGCTCTGCGGGAAGCGTAATCTAGACACGCTCGGACCGCACAGGTCTTATCGCTAGCCTTTTCACACATACGCAATTAGCTCTGCTGGGAGCATGCAGGATTAGCTCGTCGCTGATTGGTCAGTTACCTGGTCTATCTCAGTAATTTCTCAAGACACTCTCGGAACACACGTAGTTATTTGTTAACAAATTTGTTTTACGTTTTGATTAGTGTCTAAATTTTATTATTCTTTGTTTGAACAGTGATATCCAGGTATATTGTTTTTAATTGACTATTGTCAATTTCTTGTGTTTTACATCTGGATTGTTTCCACGCCACAGACTTTTAATTTCAACGCATGTTGTTGTGTGGTTAAAATAACATGGCGGATATTTCTGTGCGCGTCGCAGTTATAGGTCATAGTTTCGTTCGTCGTCTTGGCCATGCTGTTTCTTCATCTGTGTGTGGGGGTATGTTAGCGGATTATGGACTGGTAGAATGCAGTGTTGTTCATAGAGGATTTGGTGGATTGCGAGTCACGGATAAGAATGCGTTTCTGCGCCATTTTCATACTTTTTTACTCGAAGTTGCACCGGCGGTTGTTGTTATACAAATTGGAGGTAATGACTTATGTGAGCATATTCATCCATTGACACTAGCGAGTGATTTGGAGGACTTGGCTGTTATGCTACAGAATAACTATAATGTCGGTCAGGTTGTGATGTGTGAAATTTTCACGAGGATTAAACCACGGTGTATTTCTGCCGAAATGTACGAGGACAAGCGGGTGCACACTAACACAATATTAAACACATTGCTTGGTGTCCATGATAACATTCGCTCCTGGCGTCATAGACGGATCTTCGGGGCCCGAACACCCATCTTTCGTGACGATGGCGTCCACCTGAATCAGTGTGGACAGCAGCGGTTCTACCGGTTCATACGACATGCCATCATGACAGCAGTGAGGCGCATTGGGTGATCATAAATTCATGGGGAGTACTGTATTATTTTTCAATATTTATATAACGACTTAGTCATTTTAATTATGTAATACGATCGGTACGGACTAGTATATTGCATGACACTTGTGTATATATAACTGTCTATGGTCTCGAATCCGATATTCATATATACTTCGATACTGCAGGACCGTGTCCTGTCAGCTTCTATATTCTATACCATATCCTTAGTATATTAACATGTGTATACACTCCACCATTTCAAACACAAAAAGAGTGTCTAGCGTTCTGATTTCATGATATTGCTTTACGTAAATTTAACAGCTACCGTGAGTATTTAAACTTTACCACGGACATATGTTATAAGCAGCTTCTGTGGGCATCTACTTTCACCACGGGCACTGTATCTATATCTTTAAACAAAGCTTCCGTGAGCATTTAGGCTTTCACACTAGCATTATATGTGTTTTTCTTTTGTTTTGTTTTTTTCCCAGCTTCCGTGAATAATATGCTTTATCACGGGCACTATAAACGTTTGCAGCCTCCGTGAGCATTTGTGCTATATCACGGACATGTGTTTTAGCAGCTTCCGTGTGCACCTGGCTTTACTGCGGCCACTATAACTATATATTTTGTTAATCTTTCGTGAGCATTCATGCTTTAGCACGGGCCTATATATGTTTTTACAGCTTCCCTGAGCAGTTATGCTTTAGCAAGGACAATATGTGTGTTTTTATAGCTTCCGTGAGCATTCATGCTTTAGCACGGGCAATATATGTGGTTTTCCAGCTTCCGTGAGCATTTATGCTTTAGCACGGACACTATATGTGTTTTACAGCTTCCGTGAGCAGGTATGCTTAAGCACGGGCACTATATGTGTTTTTACCCCTTCCGTGAGCAGTTATGCTTTAGCAGTAGAACTATAATTCATAGTTCTTCATTTATGGCGTATTTTATCGAACCCTTCACATTTCTTTTCTTTTTTCGGTATTATTTGAATATTTGCAATATATGTTATTGATATAATGGCACATGTGTGCCTTGCTTCTGAAGATATAATGTATAAAACATTTATGGCACATGTGTGTCGTTCTAATAATGCATAATGATAACCACGTTTTATGACACATATGTGCTTTACATATATTGCATAATAATAACTGGTCACAATGTGACCCATTCAATGCATCCTTAGTTCAGTTGTCTTTTCAAACCCTTGGCAAGATTTATGAATAATAGCTATGAAAATCATAGTGCGTTTTATAACTCGAGCTAAGGGCAGCGTGTATTGTATAATGAGTTTTTATCGCAAGCCTCACCGCATTTACACAAGCTCTGCGGGAAGCGTAATCTAGACACGCTCGGACCGCACAGGTCTTATCGCTAGCCTTTTCACACATACGCAATTAGCTCTGCTGGGAGCATGAAGGATTAGCTCGTCGCTGATTGGTCAGTTACCTGGTCAGTGGAGATAATTTATCTCAGTAATTACTCAAGACACTCTCGGAACACACGTAGTTATTTGTTACCCCCCACCACCCCCTGCTCCACACAGATCAGATATATGGTCCATAATCCCGTTTAGATATTTAACATATATGTTGGAGTGGCGTATTCTATCGAACCCTTCACATTTCTTTTCTTTTTTCGGTATTATTTGAATATTTGCAATACATGTTATTGATATTATGGCACATGTGTGCCTTGCTTCTGAAGATGTAATGTATAAAACATTTATGGCACATGTGTGTCGTTCTAATAATGCATAATGATAACCACGTTTTATGACACATATGTGCTTTACATATATTGCTTAATAATAACTGCTCACAATGTGGCCCATTCAATGCATCCTTAGTTCAGTTGTCTTTTCAAACCCTTGGCAAGATTTATAAATAAAGATATGGATACTATGTGCCAATGTGCATGAACCTTGTTACCTTTTATAGGTCAAATAAAAGAACTTATCTTCAGATATATGAGCTCATTTGAGCTACTATAAGAACTATTTTCACTATTTATTGTTTTGGTGAAATAAGAGTGCCGTACAATTTTTATTATGTTCAGTAACTTAATTAAATGTAGTTCAATATGGTTTAATTGCACCAAACCTGATTATAGTATGTATTATATAGCAAGGCTATATATTGTTTGATTATGCAAAAGATGATGTCCGAAATGTTCGATACAAATTAACGCGTAATACCTATGTGTCGGTAATTCCTCATTTATCTCTTAAGCAATTTCTTTTCCGATTTGACCAGTTCAAGAACTTATCCAAGATACTAAGGTTCATAATAACTATGTATGTTTGGTGAGAATCAAATACTGGTGCTGGCTTACACACAAAGTCAAATAGTGCAGTGATATCACAATGTATTAGAACGGAAAATTAGGAAACGTCTATGTATATCAAACGTTTCCTTGTGACATACCTATTCTGTTCAAGGCATATTTTTGAGTACTTTTGTGTTTAAAATATAAACATGTGCATACCGCAGTAATACATGGTGTAACGAAAGGGTAATGCATACTGCAGTATTACACGATTTAACGGAATGGTAATGTATACTGCAGTATTACAAGGTGTAACAAAAGGTAATGCATATTGCAGTTATACATGGTGTAACAAAAGGTAATGCATATTGCAGTAATACATGGAATAACGGAATGGTAATGCATACTGCAGTAATACATGGTGTAACAAAAGGAAATGCATACTGAAGTATTACATGGTGTAACGTAATGGTAATGCATACTGCAGTCTTACATGGTGTAACAAAAGGTTATGCATATTGCAGTAATGCATGGTGTAACGTAATGGTAATGCATACTGCAGTATTACATGGTGTAACGAAAGGAAATGCATACTGTAGTAATACATGGTGCAACAGAAGGGTAATGCATACTGCAGTATTACATGGTGCAACAAAATATTATGCATACTGTAATATTATATAGTGTAACGGAATGGTAATGCATATTGCAGTATTACATTGTTTAACGGAATAGTAATGCATACTGCAATATTACATGGTGTTACGAAAGGGTAATGCATACTGCAGTATTACATGGTGTACAAAAAGGATAATGCATACTGCAGTATCACATGGTGTACCAAAAGAGTAATGCATATTGCAGTTATACATGATGTAACGGAAGGATAATGCATACTACTGCAGTATTACATGGTATAACGAAAGGGTATTGCATACTGCAATAATACACAGTGTAACGAAAAGGAAATGCATACTGCAGTATTACATGATGTACCAAAATGGTAATGCATACTGCAGTATTACATGGTGTAAAGAAAGGGTAAAAATAAGGTTTACCAGGTTTAAGCTTCCTATATATTTCTTTTACTGTTGACTTTTCAATTATAGCAGTGAAACCCAGTGTCACGTGTTATCTTTGTATGTTTAATTTATAGTGCTATTATGACTCACACACCAATTAATTATTTACTGTTCAACATAGAGACATACACAGAACACATTGCCAGTGTTTCTTAAAGTGTCTTGTTTCCATAGAATGTCCTCTGTTAGTCACAATACATGAGGTCGACCAGTTTGTTTTTTACAATTTTGATAATTCTGCCAATTTACGGCAGTGTATCACTATGCATATTGACCCAACAGTACCAAATACCATCCAAACTTGACAGAACTCATAAAATGTTCCATTGTTCTAATGTGTACAATGACATACTACAAATTAAATATTTTCAACAAAAATAAAGCCCAACCGATTTACACAGCTATAATTTCTTGGGCGCAATAATCGCACTAAGGGGAGGTAATTGGTAAGTGAGACCTATTATTGTTAATCTGCATATGCTGCTTTGGTGACGGTTTCCTTCATGTATAGATAGTTTATTTTCCCGGTGTTGTGCATATTTAGACAGAATGTTGCCCTAGACGTTCCATAAAGTTTCCTTTATATACTGAATAGAACAGCTAACCAGTCATCTGAATTATATCAAAGCAATTTTATCTAACCTGCCGTCAACCATTTTATATATTTTCACAAAAAGTGTCAAAACATTTCCTCTGAAATTTGGGCACAAACAAGAACAAATATTGAGGATAACAATTAACGATCGGACTATGTAAAATCATAATACTTGTCTTGGTATGTCGTATACAAATTTCATAAACGCTACTCAATATTTGGAAATACAAAAGTGGCGAGTTAGTTCTTCGGAGAGAGTACGGCTGACGAAAAGTGTTCAAAATAACTTGCGTTGTGCAGATCTACCTAACTGTGTTGGGATGACTTGTGTAGACGTTACACTAAAATGATTTAAAATAAGTTACAGCTGTATATATTAATGATGTTTATATTATAATTTAATTTTTATCTCTTTTGCATTACTTAGTTTTGCCGGCGCTGCATGTCTGTCATCGTTTACTTAATTGCATTTCTGTAAGTGCATTACTATTAAACTGAGATTAGTGTAATTTATACTAAGTTTTTTTATCATGGTTGCGAACTGGCGACCCCTTGCGTGAACGACAAACACATAAACCATTGTGCTACCAACACAAGCTCTGTGGAAATCTTCTAAAACTTTTTTCTACGGCCAGAAGTGAAGAACCTCTGAATAGATGGGGATTTAGTCAGTGAATTACATTTGCAGTGCTCGTCAATCGCCTGGGTGCGCTCATTGCCGTTGAATTATTAAACTACTGTTAAAAAAGGCGAAATACACATACAAACAAAATGTAAAATGCAAAATATAACAACTGTGTTTGTTATTAGGAGGTACTAGTTTATCATACCTTTCAATTCCCACGTACGATTTGCGTTGGTTATCTGTAATAGTACATTTTTCGCCTACATAACCGGAGATATTATTTTATCGTGAACTTCTTTCTAATCTGAGGTTGAGAGTGCACTTTATTATTTATACATGCAAATGAACTTTATATAGAATAGACATGTACATGTTGTTGAGCATTTATATAATACTGACATAAATTGTTACAGTATGTTAAATGTCCGCATGATTATTTATCGGTATTTGTACATTGTGTACTTTTTCTCGCCTACAGAACCGGATATTTTTACTTAAAAATATGTTTTTGCTTTTTTGTATATAAGTAACAGCAGAAGGGTTAGACCACAATTTATCCAACATTAAAACTGAACCTTCCTAACAACAAATCATTTACATCAAATAATCAAAATGGCAATAAAACATTAATATGATATATATATAATTTCCGGGTTAAGATGGAATTTCCGAGTTAAGGGATCTTTTTAGATGGACGTTCACAACGTATGATATATATATATATATATATATGAAGATAATTATTTGTCAACAAACAAACATAAAATAACAGATCAGAGTACGGCGAGCGCGCCTTGCTACAATACTTATGTCCAATGTATATAGTTTGCACTTTAGCTATTGTAACCTAAAACAGGTTTTATTTAGATATTGTAATCCAAATCTTTATGTCAAAGTGTTTGAACTCCAATCTCCAGACTGTTCAATTTCGCTGTACATGACACTGAGATGATGCATCAGTGTTTCACTGTCATTCATAACGATATTCGCTCGGAATATTTCTTCAAGCAAATCTTCCTTTAGAGCTATAAATTCCGGAGAAAGTATATCAGTGTCTATAATATTTGTTGTTTCCTGGTAGGCCGAACTCAGTCCAAGCTTGGTTGTGCACAATGCTCTGTAAACCTTAGCTTCGACCGTCTCTAACATCTCTCTAAGAACGGGTCTTTTTTCACCTATTCTTCCAGTTGTGCGGACATGTTTTATGCATGCAACCAGCTCATACATAAGGTTATAATGACTTAGCATCGATGAAATCGGCTGAAAGAGAAAGCCGAATAATAAATAAAAAAATATTTCAAAGCATCCATACGTTAGAACTAAACGTTTATTAATTTTGATTTAAAGATAATGTTCCTCTCTTGTTTGAAAAAGAAGATATTTCTGCAGTACATTGCATTAAAAGGAAAAAATAACTAGAAACCTCAAATGACATAATACGTATACATCGAAAGTAATGATTTTTTTTTTCTGCTCAGTCATAAGTATTTTAAGGGCCCTTCACTGCTGAGTAGTTCATGGTGTTTTCAGCTTCCTCTCACCGCTGAGTTCGTGTATCTGAGCCCAGCTTTGTATCAAAGCTTTACGTGAAATGTGGCGATTTTATTGCAGAAGTACAATCAAGTCAGATCCAACTAAGGCCTTCCTCAATGAAACAAAAAAACAAAAAAACTGGATATGACATATAATCTGTTATGTGTTGAACATTGGGTAAATCTCACGACCGTGACATACACTATATAAGTGTATACGTTCATGCTAAATACAATAGTGATATGAAAACAGTATACTATTATCTATCATGACAGTATATACATTTCATACAATTTCATGTCATAGTATGCCATACCATGAATATATCAGTATATAAATGAAATTATGCGATATAAACATTTCCGTTTCAGGAATGAAAATACAAGAAAGTTAAATATAAACTAGTATGTCAAGTAGGAAAATGTATAAATGTTCCAAAGTTCATTTCTTATTATAAAAAAATAAATTCGTTATTTAAAACATGTAGCTAAATAAATAAATATAATAGATAGAGTACACATATATATAAGCAGTCTCTCAAACAAAATACAGTTACTGGGATTGAGTTTGAAGTGAAGGCAAATCACACATAAACAAATGGACCACAGTCGCCTAAAATATGCCCATACGGGTAAGTTCAATGGTCAAAACTCAGATACATTTGGTATGTTCCAATGTTTATTGATGGGTAATGTTTAAGGTGATTGGCGGTGTTCCTACCGGATTTTTTTAACATCTTGTGTAATAATCAAAAATCTGTACACTTATTCCATCAAGTAGCAGCTTTCATTTAAGCTTTGTTCTATTAAGTGTGGTAAAAGTGCACCCGCTGCCAATTCAACGCTATAGTATACTACATGTGCCATAGCAGATAATCGGCAGGGCCAGTTCATCAACTAAAGATCCTAAGCCAAGTCTTATTATACATGAAAGATAATTTACATGTAACTACAAGATATATCTACTTAGAATATGCTTGGCACACACACAGTCAAAAAGTAATGTTATTAATGGATCATTGTCCGATAATATAATGAGTAAATAAAATATTCGTTTTGACCATTAACAGAACCTGTTAGTGATACTATAGTTATATAACAATTGCTTACTTTTGATTTTGATTAAGATCTACTGAAATACGTTAACAAATGAGAAGGCTGTGTCACATATAACAAAGATGTTAACGACAGACAGATGACATACAGTGAGACCATACGTGCTCATAGTGTCTTTAGTACTTCATTTAGGTAAGGAAAAGGTTCTTTTAAATGATTAAGTTTATTAATGGTATATTTATGGTGTGTTTATTTTAAATATTTTATTAAAAAGACGTCAAAATCAAAGATTAAATTATCTTAAATATCTGTAAATAAATCAATTATATGTCTAAGGTCTTTACTTTATATTATAGTGAATGTAATGCTCGTTTGTACAAAGCATGATAAATAGCACAATAAATAGCGGTTTTACATACATAAGCAACTGCTCTCTCCTTTTTACCACGTGTAATCCGCATTCTTTCCCTATCCATAAAATGCTGCGTGTTCGCCCAATGGATTAAATCACGGCGGTATATTTGTATTGCAATCTGTAATGGTACATAAGATAAGACTTTTAATGTATTCTACGGTAATGTCATTCATTTATTTCCATTTTTATATAAATAATGATATATACTGATAGTCAGAAATGCATGTCTAACTGTTACATGTCGCATCATTAATATATCTTGTTTTGTAATAATACACTTTTTATGACCTTTGCCTTTAACTCATAATCAAGTCTCCTGTATGACGTATGCAATGGGCAATATATAGCGTTGCCTGGTGACCATCGTCTGCCTTGTTGACATTTTGAGAAAATCTCTCATTGCCCGATACATGCATGAATACGAAAGTGAATAGTATCTGATATTAATGTATCCCTTAAATTCACAGACCCCCCCCCCCCCCCCCCCAAACCCATGGCTATGCGTGGCTTGAAATAAAACACTCTTTCCACAATGCTTAGTACTGATTATACCCAGGATGACTTCGAGCAGGATTTGTCTAACTTGTAATTACTTGTTTCACAATCGACGTAAAATTAATAGGATTTAAACACACACTAAAGAGAGAAATTAATAGACTTGCCTTATATTGAGTTAGTTAACGAGAAGTAATGAGACATGAACGTTCTTAGCGATTTTCTATTCCCAAGATAAACTGAACATTATTATCTGAAGGAATCATAAAACTAATAACAACTCCCTTACAGTGTTATGTTTTACTGAAAGCAATATTTAAGCACATTTAAAAATGAGATGCTATGTTGCACCAATTACGCACCAACTAATTCAGAGACAGGCAGTGACAGCGAGTGTGACATTGATTAATAAAACCTAAAGTATACAATTACCCCACATTTCTTGTTTCCAATGGTGGTACTATGCCTATAATATTATTTCTAATTTTTTGGAAAAATAGAGTTTATTCAGCGCTGTTCGAGAATAACATGCCGCGGATTGTATATTTTATGATTCATGTATCTCATTCATGAACAAACTCACCAAATACGAGTCTACTATATTCTTTTGTCGGTTGCGTTCTGTGTGATTCTACTGGATTATTTAAGCAAATTGTATTGGCAACCTGAGTCTTACGTGTTATATGGCAGCAATAAAATATCACCAAGCACTGTGTTATTATTGCATGTAATTTATTCATTGATTCTCGAGAACACATTTTAAGATCTCTACATAGTTTTGTTTTGTTCTTTGTTCTATATAAAATAAGGTCTACGTTAAAACAAAAACCCACATAGATTTTTTTTAAAGTATTTATTTATAACAAGAATTCATTTCTATACAAAAATGCATAATAACTGTTAGGTTGACCAGCTTGGTTTTTTAAAGAGGGTGCAGTGACACCTTAAAATGCTCATAAGTACATGCATATGTTGAAATTCAATAAAAATCTTTTTTTTTCAATAACTGAATATTCTATGCCAGCTTTTGCTCTACACATCAGGATCAAGAAATCAGAACCACTATGAACTATTTTGAATATATTTCAAAACCAAATTACATAGGACTTTTTTAAGCGTAAGATCATGTTACCGTAAGGAAAAAAGAGCTAAACTGTGTAGTGATACGTTAAGCTAATGATAGCGTATGAGGGGTGTTGCATGTTTGATAACACCTTATGTACAGACTCAATAATATTCTTTTCTTAATTTTGGTGCTTTCTGAACTTCGATGGATTAGGGAGGTCAGACTAGGGAGATTGGACTGGGGAAGTCAGGCTAGGGAAGTTAGGCTGGGGAGATCGGACTGGGGAAGTCAGGCTAGGGAGGTTAGGCTAAGGAGATCGGACTGGGGAAGTCAGGCTAGGGAGAATAGACTGGGGAAGTCAGGCTAGGGAGGTCAGACTGAGGAAATTAGACTTGGGAGATCAGACTTGGGAAATCAGACTAGGGAGATTGGACTGGGGAAGTCAGGCTAGGGAGTTCAGACTAAGAAAATTAGACTGGGGAGGTAAGACTAGGGAGATCGGACTAGGGAGGTCAGACTAGGGAAATTGGACTGGGGAAGTCAGGCTATGGAGGTTAGGCTGGGGAGATCAGAGTGGAGAAGTCAGGCTAAGGAGGTTAGACTGGGGAGATCGGACTGGGGAAGTCAGGCTAGGGAGGTTAGGCTGGGGAGATCGGACTGGGGAAATCAGGCTAGGGAGGATAGACTGGGGAAGACAGGCTAAGGAGGTCAGACTGAGGAAATTAGACTTGGGCGATCAGACTGGGGAAGTCAGAACAGGGAGATTGGACTGGAAAAGCCAGGCTAGGGAGGTCAGACTGAGGAAATAAGACTTGGGAGATCTGACTAGGGAAGTCAGACTAGGGAGATTGGACTGGGGAAGTCAGGCTAGGGAGGTCAGACTGAGAAAATTAGACTTGGGAGATCGGACTGGGGCAGTCAGACTAGGAGGATTGGACAGGGGAAGCCAGGCTAGGGATGCCAGACTGAGGAAATTAGACTGGGGAGGTTAGACTAAGACTAGAGATGTTAGACTGGGGAAGTGAGGCTAGGGAGGTCGGACTAGGTAGGTCAGACTGGGAAAATCAGACTGGGGAGGTCAGACTAGAGAGATCGGACTAGGGATGTTAGAATGAAAATGTCAGGCTAGGGAGATCAGACTGGGGAGGTCAGACTAGGGAGATCGGACTAGGGAGGTTAGACTAGGGAGGTAAGACTTTGGAAGTCAGACTAGGGAGATCGGACTAGGGCGGTTAGACTGGGGAGGTCAGGCTAGGAAAGTTGGACTAAGGAGGTCAGACTAGGTAAGTCAGACTCAGAAGTCAGACTAAGGAAGTCAGACAAGGGAAGTCTGACGGAGGAGGTAGAGCTAGGGAGGTCGGAATATGGAGATTAGACTAGTGAGTTCAGAATAGGGAGGTGCGACTAGCTGACGGTGCATCTTACCTCATTTTTCCGGCAGTCGTCATGAATTTTGAGAGCGTTTTAAATAAGAAATATTCAAACCAAACTTAAAATATATCTGTCAATTTCAAAGTAAAAATCATTTAGAGTAAAAGCAAATATGTATTTGTAAGAAAACAAATGATGCCTACACAAATATACTCGCTATTTTTGTAGACGCCAGCGCAGCAGAGTAGAATAAGAGCACTGCAAGATGTAGTTCAGGCCAAGTATGCCAGCGCCTCCGTCTGTTTAAAGCTTTTGAAGCTTTGGAAGTAAATCGTCATCTTTTAGGCCCAAATCTTACCTTTACAAGAAACATTACAAGCATTTATATACACAATAAAGCTGTATCCGTTACCAATTAAATAATTTAAGAAATGTTATATGACGTAGCTCGGGCATAACCTTTGACAAATGAAGAAAATTACATCACAATCAAATCATCTCTGTCGTCGTTGCCTACATATTAAGCCATTGGTATCAGAGAGATGTAAATATTTACTACCCAATATGAGAGCATTTTAAAGATAATAACAATACCAATAATTGGAATATTATTATTGTATCATTTAAGCGAATGCAGACAATAACGAGTTTAGGGCATAAAAAGTGGACATGATTATTTATTTTATTTATGATTTATAGTCCTGGAGCAATCACGAGAATAACAATATTTCTAATCCACATACAATGATCACGAAACTATTTCTTCTTTTTTAAAGCTATTGCCTATCTGCCTACGTAACTGACATCGTCCCTTGCCTATTTGCCTACGTAATTGTCAATATAACCTGATATGGCTAGGCAGGCGGGATTTTGTCCGATTTTTCCTTTCCATCCATTTTCGGATTTCAATACGTCTGCGTCGATGTCAAAATCATCTAAAACAATTCTGTGTGATCGTGGCTTCCGGGGAACCTCCGATGCCGGTGCCGATTTGCTGCTGCGGATTACAGCTAACGCAATATGTACGTGCATATGAATAAAACATTATAAGTAAAATTCCTCCCCGAACGTTGATTTTCATAAAAAAGTGCTGCATTCTATTAATTATGTAGTTGTTTTAACGAACAATAGTATTACACAGTTGATAATATATATCAAGACACTCTGATACTATCATGGCAAATTAAATCGAAAAAATAATCAACATATATACGGTTCAAACTCGCGACATTTGGGTTGACATTTCAAATCGTTACCACTTTTCTATCGTAACAGACAGTAGTACAACACACTTAATATTGATATTTAGTTTATTTTATAGTTTATGTAACAGATAAATCTGCTATCATACTACAAACACCCTAATATGGTAGGTTCAATCTAAAACTAGAATGACGTAGCTGATTCGGTTAAGTATGCATCATAATAACAAAAACAATGCATAGATGACTGTGCAATTTTGATAGAGGGTTCTCTGATTTTAATCATGTACTGAATTATATAACATCTGCCCAGAGAATTTGCGGTTTTATATGGCAGTTGGGGCTTTAACGCAATATATTCGACAATTTGGTTTTTGCTTATAAAAATTCAAATAATGTTTTACATCTGCATGGTACATTTACACTATATGGTGTACTCTTCAGAAAGATTAAGTATGAATCTGAAGCGGGCAGGGTTCTAGGGGAAACCCAAATGCCCAATAAACCAGGTTCCTATCTGAGTCTGATTCATAATTCGAACTAATTATAGAAATGGAAAGGAAAGTCGAAACACAGATTTTATTTAGAAAGCTTTATTATTTAATCGTCGTTTAATGAATTATGATATTAGTCAAATAAGTCTTAAAGAAAATAAAAATATATAGATCTACAAGCGTTTCAGGGCAGTTTTTCAAACAAACATGGTACTTTATAGAGCCGCTCAAATAATACTTCACTGTCTTTTCTGTACGAGTCTCTCCATCTCCTCCGATCATTAAAATACATACAGTATTTATATGACAATATATAGATATGATGCACAATGTATTATAATAGTTTGTATCAAAATGGAATAAAATCAATATTAATCTTTTTATATACAATCTATGAGACATATATTCACCAGAGACTCCAAATTGACAAATGCCGCCTTCAAATTCTGATCTAATGGCCTATTTACAGACAATTGGATGTAGAATTAGCAAAATGGATAAACAGCAAGATGCTTTAGAGCCGATGGAAAAAAAATTAACAATTTTGAAAAAAGAAATTACGAAAATTTGGAACTTTATGCAAGATCAGAGTTCAAAATCCAGTGAGAGGTTGGGAAAGGTTGAGGATAATGTTGAGTGTATTGACTTTTCCTTGAATGTCGTAAATGATAAGGAAGTACAACTGGAAAAGGAGAGAAATGTTTTGAGAGATGAGGTTGTTTATCTTCAATCACAGTCAATGAGAAACAATCTTGTGTTTTCAAACATTATTGAGGCCTCGACTGAGACACCCTTAGAAACAGAAAGTAGTTGTTAGTAGATGAAATGAAAATCGCTACGGATCTAGTAAAAAAGATGGCATTTGAACGCGTTCATAGAATGGGTAAACATCGGATCAATATCGACGTAAGATTGTTGCGAAATTCGCTATCTTCAAAGAGAGAGAAATGGTAAGAAAACAACGGAAGTCTCTGTGCAAAATACCGACTATTACGTGTATGAACAATTCCCGAAAGAAAGTCATCGCTAAGAGACGAAAGCTTTTACCAAAGCTAAAGGAGGCGAAACATAATGGTAAAAGAGCCTTGCTGTCGTACGACACCCTATATATTGACGGGAAGCCGATTCCGATTGAAATGAAATAGGAACGCGTTGAGGGTGATTTACAAGTTCTATCTCCGAACGTAAATGGACTAACCTGCTCCAAAAAAGATATGGACGATTTTGTTGATATTATATCAAGTAACGATATTGTGTTTTTGTATGAAACTTGGTCTTATGCAGACATAGTGCATATCACAGCACGTTTTCGAACGATTTTTATATTTTTTATTTGATCATCCTCTACGTGCATGTTACTACTTCATTCGCTTTTTTATGGGTGGATTTTCAGCACCAATTTCAGTGCAGAAGCCAAAACACTCATATTGATTAAAATATGTAATATCATTAGCAAAAACTCTTACCGGTTGTTAAAAAAACACTTTATATATGTCCATAACGTAAAAATATCAACAAAACCGCACATTTAACACTTAAATAACTTAGTTTTTACAAACAATCCTACTTTCAAATCGTTTTTGACAGTTATCACCTGACGCGCACCTTTCACTCGTCATAGCGATTTGAATAGAAACACTGTGATGGAAGCTCTACGCGGTAAATTGGAAAGGCAATACTTATTAGGGTAGGCGAATACGCATTATGTTCTGAGAAAGTAACATTTCCTGTCACAGTGTGTATTCAAATTAGACAAACCAATACTTGTGTTTGTGTTTTGACAAAAAATTACAATATTCATCACTATTAAAGTTTAATAAATATTATGTCTGTAGCAGAAATGTTGCTTGTACTTTATAAGTAGAAAAAGGATAATAAGATAAGTATAGCTTTCTTATGGATCTTTTTCACTTGTAATTAAATGTATGACTACCATGTTTACTGTGAACAAAATATTGTTAAACTAAATGCTGCCTGTCCACTAACATTTCCTTTGGCAAATAATGCAGCCACACACACATGACATTGTCTTTCTCCGCATTGCTTCGACTTTGGAATATCCGTTATTTTCATTTTTTTTATCGTCTGCTACCGTTTTCATTAGACATTAGACATAATGTTGTCCAGAACGGCCACCCATTCCTACCTCCTGCCAAGATGTCTTAAAACACTTTAAGGAGCTCATCAATTAATGATAATATCTACGTCAGGTTTATATACTTCTATGCCGAAAGTTAAACGTGTGTTCATAAATCTCTGGTAATCTTCTATCATAACCGATGAACGTATAGTAAAAGAGCAAAACTTAATTTTCAAAAGATAACTACATGCGCCAATACTACACAATGATAATTTTTTACCATATTAACTTATGAACAACGCTAAGCCGATGTCAAATCCTTGATGCATATTGAAAATAATCTTGTATAGTACTAATGAATTATGGTCAACGATACACTTGTTAGCTCTAAGTTGGTATCAATCCGTATTGCAACTGAAAAAAATATTGCTATAGCTTCGTCAGGGATCTGTGGGTTGAGGAATGCAATGCTTTAAGCGCGGTTCTATGGTTAGAAATTGAATGATACATATGTTATTACATTGTTCATTATTTGAAATCATCATTACGCATTCACAATATAAGAAACTTGTTTTACTGTTAGCTTATGGCAATTCCCATTTCAACAACAATTTAATAAACTGTTAATAAGTAGTTAGACTCATTAAAAATTGTGTGGCCGATACATACGATATCAATTAGTTGAAGACTTAGCAATAAATACCCAAACAGTCGTAGCTTGTCGACCAATGTTGTTCAGGCGGACATTATTTAAAATAACGAAAGCTGCTGAATATTATTGTATTTGATCACAACCCATTATAAATGGCAGACATATCTTTAGTATCAACAGTTTACCAGAACACTAAATGTTGTATGCATTCACATGTCCTTTCCACCAATATACGCGGTGTTGAATACACGCACAACCGTTATAGTCTAAAGAGAAACAGAGTACTTGGATAGGTAATGTTTATATTCTTATTTTTCGACGCCCATAGTTTAATTGACTTAAGAGTGTTTACTTTTGCAAATATTTCACTTATCTCAGCTCTGTGTGCATATACGAGAAAATATGCGTCTGAAAGGAAACATTTAAACAAATTGATTTAATCAAATTTATTCTGTTTATGTGGTGGTGGGGTGCGGGTAATAAAATATTACAAATTACAAAATATATATCATAAGGCAGAAGAATGTTTTCTTTTTTATTTGTCTATAACCCATAGAGATATGGAGCGCGTGGTCCAGCGGTAAAGCACCGAACCCATGATCGGAGGGACGTGAGTTCGATCCTCCGCAACGGCTATGTGTGGTGTCCTTGAGCAATACACTTTTTCCACATATGCTTTGTACTGGTACTACCCAGGAAGACTTCGAGCGTATTTGTCTAAGTTGTACGAACTTGTTTCACAATCGAATTAAAATAAGCAAGTTTAAACTAAACTAGAGATATACAAGTCCTTGCTATAACCCATATATTTCTCTCTGTAAATTTTTCAATTTAAATCTTATTTTTTATTTATTTTTCAGCAGTTACAAAAGACTTAATCATAATAATATGCATTAAAGTAATCATAGATTTTAAACTAAAACATGACGAAATATCGGACAGATCATTCCTCTATAACCCATATCGCTCTTTCCGCCGAAGTTCCGATTTCGCATGTACATGTTTCCGCCCAGTAGCTCGAATCTAGCTCGCATCTAACTCCACTATGTAAAATGGCTGCTTAATAACTAGAGAAACAAGGTAAATTCGAATGTTTTGGTCATATTCACCGTCTATCAAACTACAGAGGACAGTTGTTTTTCCATAGTACGCATAGAGTATTCATTATTTTATCAATATAAATCACCGTTTTAAGGAATTAACGATTGTTTACGCAGTATTTGCCTTCGAAAAGATGTATGTGTGTGATCTAATTTTCCACTTGGTTTTGTTCGGATGGAAATGAGACGTTAAGAGGCTAGTCTCACCCCTATTACGGCAATTAAATGAGACTAATGCAGACAGTGACATTGGCTTAACTAAGTATGTGGTGCACAATATTTATAGAACATTTCAACACCGTGACGCCAAACGTTCAAGCGGTGGACTTGTCATTTATTATAAGGAATCATTAAGGGATGAAATAATACGTAATCACTTTGACACATTAGTTTGGATAAAGCTAGACAAACATTTTTTTGATATTGAAAATGATGTTTATTTGTGTGGTATATATATATATATGTGGGGCGAAGATTCACCATCGTATAATATTTGTAATGTTGATTTTCTTTATCCGCTGCGGCAGGATATTTCAGAGTTTGAAAATCTTGGTTAATTATATTTAATTGGTGACTGGAATAGTAGAGATGGTTTAAAAAATGATTTTATTGTACTTGACAAATATAACAATTTTATTGATTATGATGATTATGTTCCCGATAATCCTATATCTAGGGCCTCTCTTGATACGAGCTGTAATTGGTTTGGAGTAAAGCCACTTGATCTTTGTAAATCCACGTGTATGCGCATTGTGAATGGACGCCTTGGCAATGACTACAATTGTGACTCATTTACATATGCTTCACGGCAGGGTGCGTCTGTGATTGATTATTTACTAACAACTGACCGTAATTTTACAAATATACGTGATTTTACTATCCAGTCATTTAATGAATGGAGTGACCATGCACCTATTTCCTTTTTATTGCGTTGTGACGTTTTTACAAATGAGCCAGGTGTCAATACTGACACGTGCCTTAGGTGGAATAATAAACTGTGTGATATTTTCAGAACCGGAATAATTGCAAATTTAATAGTTTGACAAGCAATGTTGATATTACAAACAGGAGCTGCATCAATGATTTGATTAATAATTTTAAACAATTAGTTCGGAAAGATGCGGTTCCATTATTTAGTAAACACTATGGTGTAAATAATAAAACTTGTTTTAATAATCGACAGTTTGATAATAAAGAGTGGTTTGACATTGAGTGTATCCAAGCTAAAAAAGCTTACCAAAAGGCATTACGTGTTTTTAACCAATGTAAATCAACTTTCAGTAGGAAAAATTTCTACATGCGGAGAAAAGCTTACAAAGATATTGTTTCGGCAAAGAGATGTAAATTTAAACAACTAAAATTACAAGAATTTGAAAAACTTCGTTTTTCAAAGCCTAAAGATTTTTGGAAAGTTTTTATGAAAAAAAATCCGAAAGATTGTAACGTTACTTTGGATTCCTTCTTCAAATATTTTTCTGAGTTAGGAATGATATTTTACAATTTAAAAATGACATATCTGAAGATGTTTCATTGAATCACGATTTCGATAACTTAGAGTGTTCTTTTCCTGAACTAGATAGAAAAATAACAATTTCTGATGTAATGAATGCCGTAAAAACTTTAAAGGGAGATGAATCACACGGACGAGATTTTTTTATCAAATGAATACTTTATTAACAGTATTGATATTTTAGCTGCACATATTTGTGATATATTTAATGCAATTCTCGATAGTAGTTTTTTCCCTGAGAAATGGACATAGGGAGTTATTGAACCTCTGCATAAAAAGGGAGATAAAAATAGTGTCGACAATTATAGGGGTATAACTTTAGTAAGCTGTATGTCTAAGCTTTTTACATCAATATTAAATAAGAGAATCGCTCAATTTTGTGATGAATCAAATACAATTTCTTATTCACAGTTTGGTTTTCGCAAAGGAAATTCTACAGTAGATGCTTTATTTGTTTTATTAACTGTGATACAAAAAAAATTAAATGAAAATAAACGTTTATACTGTGTATTTGTCGATTTTAAAAAAGATTTCGATTGTGTTTACAGAAATGCTTTATAGTTTAAATTGCACAACTACAGAATTCAAGGCAAGGTTCTTCGTATTATTAGAGATATGTATCATAGTGTTAAGTCGTGTGTAAGATCGTGTAATAGTTATTCGGAGTTTTTCGAGTATGCGGTCGGGTTGCGTCAACGGGAAGTAATTTCGCTCATGTTATTCTCTCTTTTTATTGAAGATTTAGAATTGTTTTTACCACAAGACATTAATTCAGGTTTACTGATAGTCGATATAGTTATGATTTTATTACTTTTTGCAGACGACATGATTATTTTAGGGAATATTCCAGAAGATATACAAAAAAGCCTGGACTTAAATACATACTGTAGTAAATGGAGTTTAGATGTTAATACATTAAAAACGAAAGTTATGGTTTTTAAAAAAAGGGGAAATTTATTATATAGTGAAAAGTTTACTTACAATGGCACTGATTTAGAAAATGTTAATGACTTTAATTATCTGGGAACCATTTTTAACTATACCGGGACATTTGAAGCTTACAACCATCAGTTAATTGGTAAAGCCTTAAAAGCCTTAAATGTGTTTGATTAATTGTCGTTAATATAAAATGAAACCTAAAATAATATGTCAGTTATTTGATGCGTTTTTTTGGGTAAATTTTGGGGTATGCATCTGAAATATGGGGCTACACCAAATCAAAATAAATTGAAAGAGTGCATATAAAATTTTGTAAACAAATACTCAATGTTAGAACTAGTACATGCTCATCGGCTATATATGGCGAGTTGGGTATATACCCTTTGTATATATCACGCTATATTAGAATTATAAAACTCTGATACAAATTGATAAATACAGATAATATTATTTTACGAAAGTATACAGACTTGCGTATGATGATTGTATAAAACGTAAAAAGAATTGGTTGTCTAATGTTAAACAAATGTTATCTGACTATGGCTTTGGATATATTTGAGAAGATCCCTCAATGATTGTCATTAATAATTTTATCCATTTATTTAAACAAGCAGTTATTGACAGTTTCCTATAAAATTGGTATTCAAATAAATTAAATAGTGGTGTGTTAGAATTATATAATAATGTTAAAACTTCTTTTGCCTACGAACAATATTTAGATATGTTTCCATGTGATTTGAGAACATATATTTGTAAAATTCGATTATCGTCACATTCATTAAGAACACAAACAGGACGTCATGCGAGAAATAGAACTCCTAGAAATGAATGCTTCTGTCTATATTGTAATTCGCAGGATTTAGAAGATGAATTTCATTTTATTTTGATATGTCCCTGCTATTAGATTTAACACAACAATATATAGGCAACAATTTTTTTCAGAGACCCAGTATGTTTCGATTCATAGAATTATTACAGTCAGATAATAGAAATACTCTTTTTAACCTAGCAAAATATATAAAATGTGCTTTATCTATTAGATTGTTTTTGACACATAGTTGAATGTTATCATCCTCATTTCATATATATATATATATATATATATGTGTGTGTGTGTGTGTGTGTGTGTGTCTGTGTGTCTGTATGTCACGAGCACAGGAACGAACGTAATCTTGAAAAGTTCCTGGTTGAAATGTTGCTGGTATTAATCCTGGTACTAATCACGCTTGTTAATATCAAGATATACATTTATTTATTATTTTGTGTGTGTGATGTGTGTGTGTGTGTGTGTGATTCCACGTGACATGATCTAAATATATTTGTTAACAAATGTATAATTATGACGATGTACTATTTATAAGTCAAATAAAATATATGTTCTGTTCATATATATGATTATGTTATTTAATATACCTGTGTTTAGACTATAAATTAGGTAACTATGTTGAACAATATATTAATTATTAATTACCTCCCTTTATGTAAGTCACGGTTTGACCCTTTCATTTCCCCCGCCTAAACAAATGTAATTTTCAAATCAAAATGAATTAGTTTTACAAATTAAAAAGTGTAACAGAATATAATGATGTATATAACAACTTAATTCAATATTCAGATTACTTTTTATCAACAAAGACTCGATATATAAACCATGACTGTAAATACACATCACTGTAAATTTGAGATAATCAAAAATTGTAAATAATATCAGTAATATAAGATTCTGTTTGAAAGAGGAGAGAGATAAAAAGCAAAGAGGGGAGAGATATAAGAAATAACAATATAGGATCTATAATTCTCTTACAATTGGATTGTTTTTTTATGCATTCATCTATCATAAATAAATGAACTCCAACATTCAATTTAACATGTATTGTTGCTTTATAGTGTATACGTTACAACAAGTAAAAAGCATTTTGATAACGTTACAAGGTTGACTCTCATCAATGTTTGTTAGACTGGATGAGTACTTGTTAAAGATTTGTAGATGAAATTTTACACTTTTTAAGTTGTGTAGTATTTGCTCAGGAATTTGCAGAGCTTAAGCTTATATACTTATTGTTTCAAAATATCTCTAATACAAATGATTAACCTGCCAAATGTTTAATGATATTCCACTATATAACTAACTACTTTATATTAAATTGTGAAAACTGATTTCAATTACATGTATATTGTTCTGCACGTCTACAAATGCATATATTTACAAGTTATCTTAATGCCTGGTAGCCATTGAGTTGTTGACCCCGGTTTCACTAATTTAACATATTTTGATAGTTTCCTCAGCGATACTTTTAAATGCTAAAACATCTTACTTACTGATTATGTTGCAAGTTATATTTTATCATTAAGTACAGGGGTGTTATGACTGTATGTGATAACTTAACTGTGAAATATTTCAAATAATTATTAAAAGAGAAACTGAAATTAAATTGTTTGGGGGGGGGGGGGGGGGGGGGGATTTCGGTTTGAACATTTTTATTAATCACGATAATACAGCCCTTGAGATTTAAACTACACAAACAAACTATCTGGATTTAGTGGGCACTGTTTGTTACTCATTAATTTCCCACAGACAGTGAGACACTCAATGGCTATAAGAAATTTCTAAATGTATATATAATTGTCATGAACTATTTTGTATCAATATTTCTGTTTTTGTACAACTAAATTGAAATAAAAGTTACAAAAATGTTTTTGGATGTATCTAAATTAATAAAACACAAAGTATGCAACCCCTTCTCTAGCAGACAAGGATTAATCCTTGCCGACTTTGAAATATCTTACTTGATAAAATACAAAATATGCAACCCACTTCTCAGGGAGAGAAGTATTATATTGTGTATATTCATTACATAGTTTTGGGTAAAAATGCTGTTTATTATATAATGCTGCTTAATATTTAAATTATCAAAAACATACTAATTATATACTTATAAAGAATTGTTTCATGATTTATAATGTAAACTAATACAAAATGGGTATCAATGGAGCTGCGACAAAGTATAGATTTTGATTTCGTATTTATATTCAGATACAGTTCTTGTGAAATGTTTTATAAACAAAATGCATAAAAACGTTACAAATTGAATGTAGGCAAATTGTACATAACAGATACAATATAGCCATAAGCCTTAATAATAATCCGACAGCAAACAGTCTGATAACATCAACGTTACGTAAGAAACGGGGAAGCGGTATTCGACCTTCACATTAGATGAAATAAAAGTAACAAGAAGTGTTTATTTTATGTGGTTGAATCGATTAGCCCGAAGCATATTCGGAGACGGTATAAATATAATACCGATTCTGTTTGAAAGAGGAGAGAGATACAAAGCAAAGAGGGGAGAGATATAAGAAATAACAATATAGGAGTTGTGTTATTTTTTAAGATGTGATCATATTTACATTAATCATACAAATGCATTGTGACGTTGATATTCATAGTACCGCATAGACTACAGGACAATTATAGTAGACATGTTACACGGATATTGAATCAGGACATGTTTACATTATTATCAATACTCGAAATATGTGTATAAAAGATTAATTAATTGGACACTACTTATATCATTAATTTAATATTATAAAGCAAAGTGGATACAACTAACATCATTACCGGCATTTAATTGTGAAGTGAGAACTATTATCGTCACTGTTATTTTGTAATAAACTTTGTGTATTAACTCGTCTTAGTGAATAAAAATATGAAAAAACAATCAGTATTTAGTTTGGTTTTATAACAATCAACATTCATTATCTACTAGTGCAAAGGAGCAAATAATCCCACCATAATAGAAGGATTAATCCTTGTCAAACCAATTTTGGAATTATAGCAATTGACAAAAAACAAAATATGCAACCCCTTCTCTGGGAGACAACGATTAATCTTTGTCATAGAAGCTAAATTGTTAACACGAATTATAAAACTTCTACTCTGGCAGACATGGATTATTCCTTGCCATATCAGATTTGAAAGTAACTAAATTAATAAAACACAAATATGCAACCCCTTCTCTGCGAGAGAAGGATTAAACCTTGTCATACCAAGTTTTTGAAGTATCTCTATTGATAAAACACAATATATACAACCCCTTCTCTGGCAGACAAGGATTAATCCTTGCCGACTCTTTTAAATATTTAACTCGATGAAATACAAAATTTGCATCTCCTTCTCTGGAAAAGAAGGATTAATCCTTGTCATACAAATTTTGGAAGTATCTCAATTGATAAAACACAAAATATGAAACCCCTTCTCTGGGAGACAATGATTAATCCTTGCCATTTCAGATTTGATAGTAGCTGAATTGATAAAGCACAAAATGTGAAACCCTTCTCTGAGAGAGAAGGATTACTCCTTGTCATACCAATTTTGGAAGTATCTCAATCGATAAAACACAAAATATACAACCCCTTCTCTGACAGAGAAGGATTAACCCTTGCCATAGTGGCTTCATTGTTAAAACCTAAAATATAAAACCCATACTCTGGGAGAGAAGGATTAATCCTTGCAAAAGTAGCTTAATTGTTAAAACACAAAATTATAAACTTCTACTCTTGCAGATAAGGATTAATCCTTGCTATATCAGATTTGACAGTAGCTAAAATAAAAAAAACACAAAATATGAAACCTCTACTCTTGCAGACAAGGATTAATCCTTGCCATATGAGATTTGAAAGTAGCTAAATTGATAAAATACAAAATATGATACCCCTTCTCTGAGAGAGAAGGATTAACCTTGATATTGTAGCTTAATTGTTAAAACACAAAATATGAAACACCTACTCTTGCAAACAAGGATTAATCCTTGCCATATCAGATTTGAAAGTAGCTAAATTGATAAAACAAAATATGAAACCCCTACTCTTTTAGAGAAATTTAAGTATTTGTCATTACAGCGCACAGTGGATTACAGGTACCACATTTATTGTCTGAGGAACTTGCCTGCTATATCACAATCAAATGTTTTTACATTTTATTTTTAACCTCAGTAGGTTTAACTCTTCCGAAGACACCATCTCCTTGGTACTTTACCGAAAACACTGAAATGAAACAAAAAATATGGCTCAATTTGGTGAAAGATGTTTTTCAAGAGTAAATATATAAATATGTGATAAAAGTTTCAGAAATGGTAGAATAAAGCAATTAAACAGGTATGCAATTATTAAAGGACCGTACGTAATAACCCCGTTTCCAGTCTGGACGCCCAAACCATTCCAATCTTTTAATGTGGTCCTAAACACCATTATGATTGTTCTATATGTAGTATATGTTATTATATTACAATTATCAGAATTTAAAGAACATACTCGATTTGACATATTCATTCCAACATTAACAAGAATATTAATTAATAGTAAAATATGAAAACACAACAGTACCATCCACTGCAAATTCAAATTCAGTCTGCAGAGCGTGTTAACGACATCAAGCGGTCGTGAGTTTGATATCGAGCTCAGCCACACTATCTGTAATGATTCAACAGGATGTTGTCCTGCGACCATGAATCTCCCAGTTTAAAAATGTGGGGAATTAGCCAGTGACTTCTGTTCACATATTTTGTAAACACGGGTATGAAAATGATATTAAAGTAAGACACTCATTGATAAATATAAACAACAACAATTTATTTAAACGAACCAGTAGATTCAATACGGTAATCTCCCCACATATATACACTCGAACGTACGTGCGTCTGCGCTTGTGTACGTGTGTCGTGGTTAATGGCGTTTGTATATTATCCGTACCCTATTGCTACCATTACTGTGCTAGCTTCTGTACGGCGCTTTCCATCTACTGTCTCTGAATTCACAAACCATGAACCTCTTATCTCCATGTCTGTTTCTAAACTGTTTTACAGCAAAAAATATATAACACTCAGAATAAATAAAAAAAACAAGTGTAATACGTGATACTAGTTTTAATGTATTGTTACCAGAAGTCTCTGTATATAATGTGGAGACTCTTAACTCACCGAAACCGCCGATATGTATCTGTCTCAGTTCTTAATTGAGTGACAATTTAACAGGGCTAGAATTATCTGCAGCTACTGCATGACGGGAGCCCGGTCTTCTCGATTAAAAGACGACTAGGCGTCTTTGGGTTCTTGTCTACATTTTCAAACGTTACATTCACACTGTGACAGTAATATTGTAATTAATGCATTTCATGACATAAACAGTAACTTTTATCATTTTAATTTAATGAACAACACATATAATTGCAATATTTTACATTGCGATTATCTAAACTATATCTGGTGAAAAATGTCGTTGTTTTTTGTCAAAAGCAAGTATTTAAACTCGCTAATATCGCCAATAGTTGAATTAGACCTGACGCGTGGAATAACGTTGTTCTAGTAAACACTATTTTTTCTTTGTTTTTGTCACTCAGTATGATTTCCAACCCAGTCACACTATCGGGTCGCCCAGACCTAGAACTGACCTCTTAATACTGAGTCCATCGATGAAGCGTCTAGTACCATTGTTCAGATATTAAGTATGACCAAGCTCTATTAACCTAGTAACACTCTTTTTCCTACAGTGCTCCATAAACGGCTTCTCATATCCAAATAAAAAAAATAGTTTCCAACAAAATGGAAAAAATAATATTTCTCAATATGCATTTATGTGCAAGTATTTGCACATGTCTGGCGACTGTTCTAATACTGAAAGATGACGGAATTGGCCGATTATGTATGATTGAATAGGAGATAATTTCTGTCAGCGAAATAGCTTATTTACATAGTATAACTTACTGATCAGTAACTGTATATTAGAAACACAATCTATTAACGTGTAAAAGATTATCTACTGTTATAAATCCATTGAGGGTAATGAAAACTCACGAAAGTGTTGTCATTCATAAATATATGAATTAAAAAATAAACATCATTATGCTGTTTTAAAAGTTTTCATAACTTTTCGCAACTTATGTTTTTAATTGATTGAATACTTCGCAAAAATACAACTGAGCTGAATGCTACTAGGTTAAGATTTTAAAATAAGAACTATATAATTATAAAGGGCCTAAATGAAGATAATTTTCAACTTATTGAGCTACCCTCTTTAAATAGACTTTCATTCATTCATTGCTTTGTATATATCCTGTTACCCATCATTAACACTATTTAGTAGTATAACTGGTTGATGCATTTAAATGGTAACTATACTTAGTCACTTAAAAGAATGAATAATTGATTCCAATAACGCATTTTATATAATCAATACCAGTATGTTAAAATATATTCAATATGGATGCTTGGGTCATAGAAAATCAATTATAATATTCTTAACAATTTAATTTTTATTAGAACAAATACATAAGCACGTCCAAAAATTAATTTAAAAATAATCCTAATAGTCTCCAGTGAGTGCGTTCGCCATTCCCTTTTTTCATTTCTTCCTTTCTTCCGCCGATTAAATAAAAGGTACATAATTAGTACAATATCACTAAATATCAGTACTATCAGGTTATTATAACGTTGCATTGTGTACTCGTATATTGAATGGCCCGTCGTTTAAAACAGAGGCTGCAAAACGAAATGCTAAACTTTGGGAGTCTATTAATTACTCCCAGGAAAATAATTATGTGCCGCAAACGATACCATATAAAAATGTTTGTAGCGAATATTGATTTTCAACACACAATGTAACTGTTATTTAGTCTTAAAATTATTTTATACATTTTTATGAAAATCCATGTAACTAAAACCTTACCTGCACCAATAAATTAAAATCCCCGCCTAGCTGAAATGATTGACGCGAAAGGCGTACACAATTAAATTAGCCCAATATTATGTCAACCATTCAAGTTTATGCATAATGATGTTAAGTTGATTACAGCAAACCACTCGAATTTTGAAATAGAAATGACCAATTTAGCATGGGTTGTAATAAATGACACAAAAAAAACTAGCCATATTATTTTATAATGTGACATTTTACCAACAGTGAAAACAATAAATGTTTCCGTGCCGGTGGGATAGCCGCAAAATGTCGGTTATAAATAATCATTGTATCTTTTTCTTTAAAAATGCATTTCTTTATTTTAATTAAGAACTTAAACAGAATATATATACGTCCAAGCTTTAATGCACATATTTTATATCTGAATGGCATTATTGATGTGTTTTTAACATTTTGAAAGCATTGTCATGTTTTAGTGGACAGAGATCATGGCTAATAAGGTAAAACACTTTAAATTGAAATTAGTATGTTCTGTCCATAACCAGGGCGGTAGATAGAATGTTACCAGCTATACAAAACATATTTATGTAATTTGATAGAAAGATTACAGTTCATGTTTGTAGTATATATATTATGATGGTAGTGTGACATCTTAAATGCTATTTTAAAACTCACTGAATATCTATCGTGTCCGTCGTTCAATATATTAGTTCAATCTTATTTTATTTAAATTATTATATTACTGGTATTTAATTCCAAATTCTCCAAGAAAAATGAAGTTTTATATTAACTATTATATGCGGAGTAAAAACTCATCAACAATCCATCTCTCTCTCTCTCTCTCTCTCTCTCTCTCTCTCTCTGCTGTATACTATTCTATTAGCTCAATCGGTTAAACGTCTGACTATCAATCCAGGGGTCGTGAGTTCGAATCCCCGCCAGGCAACAGTCTCCGTGATGACTGATATACGACATTGTGGCTCATTACCATTCGTTTCTCTCCACTGATACAAGTGGGAAAGTTATCAATTATTTGCGGAGATTGGGTGTGTTCGAGTACTGGTTAACCTTTCAGGATCGCAGGAAACAGTGGTTAGGTTAACCTCTGTTAGCCTTCGATGGCATAAAAATGACGCTTTATATTCAATCAATCAATCATGCATTTCACAAAAAGGAAATATGCGAAAGGATTTAGACGCAAACAAATCACAAAAAATACATGTACATGATCAATGATAAACTTATGGTCAAATACATAATATTTTCCAAAATTGTAAGTATTACAAAGAATACATTGTATCATTATACTGGACTTAGACCAGACCACTCGGAATACATTGGCTATTACTACGTAATAACCTCGGAAATAATACGGGGGCCGCCATATTGCTGTGACCTGTTTAATGGGGGTGGACAAGTCTCCTAGCGTATATATACGCTAGGGGACCTGCCCACCCCCATTAAATGTCTCTATATATACGCTAGGGGACCTGCCCACCCCCATTAAACGTCTCTATATATACGCTAGGGGACCTGCCCACCCCCATTAAACGTCTCTATATATACTCTAGGGGACCAGCCCACCCCCATTAAACGTCTCTATATATACGCTAGGGGACCTGCCCACCCCCATTAAACGTCTCTATATATACGTTAGGGGACGTGCACACCCCCATTAAACGTCTCTATATATACGCTAGGGGACCTGCACACCCCCATTAAACGTCTCTATATATACGCTAGAGTAAGACCATACATTACAAGAGTTTCCTTACTTACTGCAGATAACGATTGTAAGTATAATCAAGTATATCCGGGTTGCTATTTGAACCATGCCGTAAGTGCTCCTTATTTAGCATGTGCACGATGAACGGAAGGAAGAAAACGTACAGTATGATCATCATATTGACATGATGTTATAGACGTCTATTACTTGATCTAGTCCTGGCATAACTCCTTTACATATTTACTAAAGGAGACTGACTTTTATAATACAAATGTCAATCAATGGTTGTTGGGAGGTTTCGTACCACTACAATTTCGTACCATTTCAGGAGGTTTCGTACCATATATGAAATGTATTTTTTTTTATACATGTTTCCCATTCACTTCATGTACAAGTATAGAAATAAGATCATAATATCGGTATAAATTATGAAGGTAAATGAAAGATAATGTGTTTAAAACTTTATTTTGTTTAATACAAACACGTATGCTCAATTTAAAGAACAAAATAATAAACCATCACTCTCACACACTAACTTACAAACAAATACCATCATAAGAGTGTGATTGTGACTCCTTATCATAGTGTGAAATACTATATAGTTTATGCATGAATCTATGTGTGGTACGAAACCTCAATTTGGTTCAAAATTGTAATGGTACGAAACCTTTGTAATTCCAATCACTATACATGGAAATGGAAACTGGTGTAACATTTACAGATAACTTGCACTTAACAGAAACTGAAAACTCGTACCAAGGGTGCTTGAAATAGTACCCATAGTTTTCGTAGAGGAAAACCAGATGTGGTCCCCGGGGATTGAACCAGGGTCATCTTGTTTAGCGAACAATTAACCACATCACTTGAGAGCTAGCTATAAACAACAAGGCAAAAGTCTAATGAGTACACTCCTCCCCTCCCTGAAAATCTGTAGTCGGGCATACATTGCCATCCTTGCAAATATAGACATGCATGCCTGTTTTAAATATATTTTCTGCACATATTTCCACTGAAAATCTTCACAAAACTTTATCATACAATGAATCAATGTGCATCTTTGAGGGTATTAATCACCTTTAGTGGTAGCTGTAGTTTTACTGTCTATAGATTTATGTTCTATATACATTTACATTTATTTTTGTAATTTTATTGAAATGGCTAGAAATTTTCAAGAGCGTGTCAGCATCAATAGTTTTAACAACAATGACCTTCAGGAGAGGTACAGGGTTAATAATGCGGCACTGGCATACCTGACAAATGAGCTGGATCTAGTTCTAAGAACAAAAACCTTCAGAAACCACAGTCTGCCTAGTGCTTATAAAATATTAATAACCTTACGTTACTTGGCCACAGGAAATATTCAACTGAACACTGGTGACCTACATCATATTGCACAGTCCAGTGTTTCTAGGGTTGTTAGCCAGACAATAGATGCCCTTAGCAGCCCTCAAATGTGTGCACGGCATATAAAATTTCCAACCACCCAGGAAGCTCTTCATCAGAACAAAGAAGGATTTTTTCGTGTTGCCAGGTACATATATCAATGTTAGATAAGTAAGATACATCAAGTTCTTTTTCACTGATGTTAAAAACATTTCAGAATTTATAAATTTAAAAATATTTTAAAATTGGATATTGAAATTGTAAAGAAATAACAAACAGCCTGATATATGTCAATTTGAAACACAATTTATTCAGTCATACTAGCAAAGTAAATAATAATCATTAACTTCAATTAACAGATTCCCAAATGTGATTGGTGTAATTGATGGAACACATGTGCAACTCACTGCTCCAACCAAAGACGAAGCAACCTTTGTCAATAGAATGGGGTACCATTCCATAAATACGCAGTTATTGCAATAACACTATAAACGAATAACATGAACTTTCCGTAGGACGGCAACGCTCAACTATTCAAATCACTCGATTTAAAAACAAGAACTTTGCCCATATACTGCAACAACCTGATTTTCATGTTTACGGACAAAATTCAATGCTTTCAAATACAATCATTTAGGTATTTGGTGTGATCAGTTGTAGTGAAGTCTATTATATTTAATAGTATTTTATAAAATTTATATATACTTGATAAATTCTTCTCTTTGGCTGGTTTCCCTTGGTGCACTGTAGTAGCCAATGATGGTTGCATGGCAGTACAAAGAAAAACTATATTTTGTATCAGCTGAAAAGTAAACTTTAATACAAGTATAAATAGAAAAGGTAATAAACATGTATACTATTACACTATTTTTCGATATAATTATGCTATTGCACTCAAAACCTTAACCGAAAGTGTAACAAAGACACCATGATGATTATAATAGCTTGGACAATTATTTGAATAGTCAAGCTAAAAATATGTTCTTGTTTATATATTTGTATGTATAAATATACTAAATTATTTCTTAATGTGAATATTTTGACAGGTATACCATTAATTTTACAACTGTATTTGTCACATTCTTTAATGCAATATGTGCAGGTTGTTTTTGACTCTGATGACAAGATCATTGATGTTGTTGCACGATAGCCAGGGTCAGCACACGACAGTAGAATTCTTCGAACAAGTGGTCTTTGGCAAGTTCTTGAGGGCCAGTTACTGCCAGCAGGTGAGCAGGTGTCTCCTCGGAGACAGTGGATACCCATGCAAAAGATGGCTTCTCACACCTTATCTACAGCCTGCCAATCAGTCTCAGGAAAGTTACAACAGGTTGGTAATTAATACAATGATTTTTGTTCCAGTAGCGTTTTGGAATGTTCCATTTTCTGAAGGCAAAATCTGATTAAAATAAAATGCATGGGGAGACATCTACTTGAAACTGACACCAAACAAGCCTTGATAATTATAGTAATAACAAGCTGAAAATAATAACCTAACACACATTTATCCAAATACATATAAATACATTTGCAAGATTTCAAATAACTTTTTTACTAACATTAACGATCAATACATTTTTATAATATTAAAGGTCACACAAATCAACAAGCTGCAAGGTGGAAAGAGGTATTGGACAGTTTAAGAGGAGATGGGGAATTTTACAAGGAGAGGTGAGACTCTCACCTGAGAAAACATGCAAGTAGGTAGACTTCCACTTATATTATTCCTAAACAAGAGCGCCAAACTGTCACAAAATATGCCGTTAAAAAGTCTGAGGTAAAATTCCCGTGCCATAACTATATAAAGACCTGAACGATTCAGCTGGTTATTAAACTTGGCCCATAAACATTTTGTCCCAGTTTGGAGAACATTGGATAAGAACTGTTCAAGTTAAAGTGCGGACAGTGTCAATCTTTTCAATTTTGAGTAATTCATTGGCCTTTACACCATAGCCACTGTGACAATCCAGCTGATTATCAAATTTGGCCGAGATATTATGCCCATAAACATGGTGACTAAGTTTGGTGAACATTGGATAAGAACTGCTCAAGTAAGAGAGTGAACATTTTTTGTGGATCTGTTATAAGTTCTGCTATAAATCAATATATATTAAGAGTGAATCCAAAATACAGCCTTCACCTTCCTTAGTCATAAAGTGTTAACCATTTGTGCAAACATTTGTATAAAATTATTTAAAAATACCTAAATGTTATTCACTTGGTAAATATTTGTTTAAAATTATTTCAAAATCCCGAAAGGTTATGCTCCGGACAAGAAATATTGCTTTATAATCCTAAATAATAAAGTTTATTTGGATAAAAAATGCGTGCAATAGTTATGGTCCTTGGACCTGAACAAAAATCTTAACCAACGCCAACTTTCGAGTAACGACAATAGCTTGTACATTTTTAAAAAAATCAGACGAGCTTAATATAAGTTACTTCTATATTTTCAGGGTAATCCTAGCATGTGCTGTACTGCACAATATTTGTAAGGCACATAATGTACTCGCCCTGGATGCTTTCCATCATTAGCATTTGAACAATCCCGAAAACCAAAATGCTGCAGTGCCACGGGACGGTTTAAGATATCGGGACTTTATTTGCAATAGATATTTTTGAACTAAAATAGAATCTATTCCTCCAGTTGTTTTTCCAAAAACTGGATCTGAAGTTCAAGCTTTCTCTTCTTCAGCTTCTTCATTACAGGATCTGTACACGAGCAGCACTGGCAAACTGATTTGCTGGAAATCAAAATTGCAAAAGTGAATGTATTTCCGTAAACAATTATGTTAATTTGCTAATGTAAAGTTGATGGACATCATACATGAATGTCAGTCTGAATACATGTATTTATATGCTGAACCAAACTGCTAAACCTCAACCTTTAGAGCTTTTATGATTTTCTGCGATTAATGGTCTTTATTAATTTATCAAAGTCAACCACCCAATAGTGTATGTGTTATTGCACTAACAGCCAATGTTCTTACCGTTATAAGCGTCTTCATATCATGTTCGTATACATATCTGTGACAGTTTAAGCAAGTATTCTAAATAGCGCTTCAGTAGTTGGACACAAAATTTATTTTCACTATACTATGTATAGTGAGAAAAATGATAAAGGGCCATAACTTGTAAAAAAATTAAGAACAAACATTCATTCTTTTATAATCCTACAATGTGAGTTAAGATACTGTGCAAACTTTACATTTCAATTCTTACATGTATGTTAACAATATTATTAACCTTTTAAAAGTTGCAGTTTAGTAGTTTTGTTCAGCAAACATCAAGTATCACAAGAAGTTATCTTAAGATTGCAAGATGTTTATTTTAATTATAAATGATTTCTTTACATTATTATTATTTCATATATTTGGTACACAAATAAATCCAAATGTTCTACCTTCACTTGAAGTTTTATTACGGGTATGGATACATAAAAGACTGTGATTCAAACTAACTGTTGTTAACTGTTATTTTTCGCCACAGCTTTATTTCTTGACCTCATTACTAATTTATAACAAACAAGAAATGTCACTGTTAAGTGTCACATGCCCCCCAAATGGTCATCGAAAAATAAAAATATATGATATAATATGAATATCAAGAATAATGGACTAATGTTTCAGACTAGACATGCAATTTCAATTTTTATTTTTTTTAATTAAAGCATGACCTTGACCTTTGTGTAACCTTGACACCTGATGTAATGGTCTGCGTATTTCAACAGTTAAATGCTGGTGAAACATCATCATGACATGCTGATCACTTGTGTCAAGCTATTTTAAAATCTCTAAATGTAAGTTACAGATCAATTGTTGATCAACTGATAAATTAAGCCAAGTGTTTTTTAAATCCATCCATGTATGATAAAGTTAAAGGACAGACTTGAAATCTTAAACAGATTCAAAGTGTTGTCAAACAAACTCAAATTGTGTCTTTGACCTTTGAGGTACAAGTGTGGGTCTTACTCGTGATACGTCGTTATACTATGTTGATAATTTGTAACAAGTATCAACAAAATCCATCTATGCATGACAAAGTTACAGGCCGGACACGAAATACCGGACGGAAGGACGGACGGACAGACGTTCTGGTGGAAGTGATGTTGTGGGATGCGATTTTTATATGTTATAAAACATCTTTTTTTTCATAAAACAAAACAAAACCTATTTTCTTTCTAACCCTTATGTCACAAACCTTGAGATCCAACCCTAATGGCACTAAAAAAGAATGAAAAAATGTGAAAAAATGTGAAAAAATGGAATTAACCCCACAATGCCATTCTGTACGCATTTCGCAGTGCACCCACAAGTACCAAAAAAACCCACAATGCCATTCTGTACTGGCAATGCAACCCACAACTGCCGCTCAAGACGTACGGACAGACGGAAGGACAGACGGACGCTGCGATTACTATATGCCACCCAAATATTTTTTTTATTTTTGGGGGGCATAAAAACAATAGCTGGGCTGGGCTATTCAAAATGCTTGCTTATTGCAATTTAACAATTCTATTCATTTTCAAAGTTGAACAAGAGTGATAATTTGTATTAAATTCAGTCAATAATAACTTGGTTGTTTGATACCCCTGAAGACTTCAGTGCAGTTTCTAATCATTTCGTTAATTGACCAGTGATTTATCTTCATGATAGTAGCTTGCAATGCAATGTCTCAGACAAGATTGCATGATGGAAGGACAGACGTGATGGACAGACAAATCAGCAACTTCAGACTCACCATTCAGGGAGCATAATAAAAAGTATGAGTAGTAACAACTTAAGTCTTTGAAATAAAATACCTCTGTACAGTTGAAGTACTCGTCACAGGTCGATTAATAGTCTGGAAAAGGTTTACATCACTGAAATGAAATTAGAGAAATAAAAGTATTATTTTAGAAAAAAAACATTGTGACCTATTTAATGTTACCTAAGCTAATTTCATGTCACCGAGGGAAATCAGACGATCAGTTAACCTTACCACTATTTCCTGGGATCCTGAAAGGTTAACCAGTTCTCCAGCACACCCCATCTCGACAAGTAATCGAAAATAGAATAATGTAATTCAATTGAATTGAACTGAAAAAGCCAGGCCAGATTAGCTCAGTCGGTTACTCATCTGACTATCAATCCAGGGGTCGTGAGTTCGAATCCCCGCCAGGCAACAGTCTCCGTGATGATTGATATACGACATTGTGTCTCATTATCATTCGTCTCTCACCACTGATTCAAGTGGGAAAGTTATCAGTTCTTTGCAGATATGGGGTTTGCTCAAGGACGGGTTAATCCCAGGAAACAGTGGTTAAGTTAACTGATCGTATATTAGCCCTTGATGGCATAAAAATGACGCTAAATATTCAATCAATCAATGAACTGAAATGCAGATCATTGAAATTATAATGATAAAGTTTGTTTATACTAGTCTTTGTAAATGGGATAGATGTTTTCAAACTGCCAAGAGTCCAGTAAGAAAATTAAATGTTGAGTAAGAAAGTTAAATTTCCTTGAATTTGCATTATGATGTCATATGTCATCATTATAATGACAAAACGAAACCAAAAATCACTTAAAATGAATTGTTGTCTGATAATGTTGCAAAATATACCTTCCTGAAGCCTTCTGTGCGATGAACGTCTGGGGTTCTGCAAAAAAGTCTAGAACATTTGTGGTATTGACTGTTTCATCTAGATCCAGATCTGTGACAACAGTGGGTTGTTGACTGAAAATAATAATCAATTTTGTCAACAAATTATTTTTTAACTGAAAATGGTTCATTAAATAAATATGATTTTAAAATACTACATGATTTTCTATAACATTCCAGACTTTAAAAATCAGGAAACTTATTACATCTACTGCAATGCTGCATTAACTTTTCAGATTAACAACATTTGATCTTTAAGTGTGACCTTGACCTTGAACTGAGCAGGTTGAAACATGCGCCCTGCATATGAGCACAATATGGTAATCAATTAAAGTGGGGGGAAAGACATAATAATATAATAGCGCGAAATATGAACTGACAGACAGTCGACAAAAGATTGATCCCTAATTCCTCCCACTGTCGCTTCCCAGGTAAACGACTGAAAGGCATGTGACGGTTGCTTTCATTGTGGTTAGTTTAAAGTGAACACGTTGGGTGTTTTACAAAATATTGATAATACAATGTAATAGGTCCTGAGTCCTAAGTATTATCATCTTGAAAACTTTAGCCAGTAGAGCTCATAACTTGAAAGACATATATGCCACCAATTCATCATCTAACCTTAGCAACATATTAAATGTTGAGTCATAGGCAGCTCCCCCTGCTCCTACAACACTCGCACACTCTCTCCCCACCGCATCCATAACCGCACATGTCAGAATTGACATCTGTCCTCCGGTAGGCCCTCTACCTGTTGATATTTCATTAAACACAAATTATTTTAAAATGAAATGCAAAATAACTTTTATAATTTCTAGCTTGTAATGTGGACTAGTCTGATCATGTTATTGGGCTAATATACTGAATGTAATTAATATGATTGTAGTTGTTTATCTTGCATCTCATGATCTTTACCACTTGTAAGTTAAGTGAACATCTATAGGAAATTTAATGATCTATAGGTTTCTTTTTCCATAATTGGAATTATTGTTTTTACTTTGTTGAACATGTAATGAAAGCAAAAATATCAGAAGGCCTTCATTTTGTGAAAATCAAATAATTCAGTATATTTTTTTTCTTTTTTGTTTGATACCCCTGAATTCTTAAGTGATGTTTCAACGCAAGCGGGGGCGGTAATGTAATGGATAGAGTGTTGGCCGCTCACGCCAGAGGTTGCAGGTTCGGTCCCCAGCTCGACTCGATGCCTCTCACAAAACAACACTCAGTACTGGTTCTACACAGGAAGTGGACTTGAGAGTGGTTCATATAACCTATGAGCTTTCATCTCAATCGAGCTAAAATAAATTTGTACAATTTGAATTTATTCAGTTCAAGTGTTATACAACTTGATTTGACTGACTACAATGAAGACTTCAATGAAATTCGAAAGCAATCCCTTAATAATTAAGTAGTTACTGAGACATGTCCATGAAAGTTGCTTGCATGCAAAAATTGTTATGAATTGTCAAGCTAAAAAGTTAAACACAAGAGAGAATAATTTTAAAAACCTGTCAAAGTCATGGCGCGTTGATGGTCGCCATACAAGTTTCTGTGTTTTGAAACTAAATTGTCCCAATTTTTTTGTAAGACTGTTGTCTCTCTAGGTAAAGTTGAACTGCTATTAAACTTTTCAGCCACAGTCCTCCAAAGAGCTTTCTTTGTGCTTGATGTTATCCCTGAAATTCATAAATACTCACTGCTATACATGATAAAAAATTAACTAAATAAATATTTAACACACATTATTCAAACTTCACAACATTTATTCATTAATGATTTTGAGGGTAAAAGTCACTGATTTTATATTGGAAATGGTTTCCAGCATACACTCTTCAAACGAGGCTGTTTTTACTTCTATAGCAGAGGCCAGTTAGCTGTGTGGCCTAACAAGTTTTAAGTCTTTCCTGAAATTATTTTCTGATAACTCAATGTTAAAATTAGACATTTCAATCAAATCAAATGCAATAGATGCTTAAAAAAGAGACAAGCTAAATAACACCCATGCGACCCAGGTTCGATCCCAATCCTAGGTAGTGAGTGGGATGGTAAGTGGTCACCATATCAAGTTCCTCCGACAGTAAGGCTACCATACGCCAACATTCTAAGCTCAATACTCCAACTAATTGTATGTGGTTCGAGATATTGTGTTAGTTTTGCATATGTCGATATCTCTCCTCCACTTACAACATAAAAAGTACCTTCTCTGTGGTGAAAGTTCCCACTCGAATTTGGTCGCCGACTTCAAGTCATCTAAATATGCACAAAAAATATTCTTTTACAATACCTTAAAATAATAGCCAGGCCCGATTAGCTCAGTCGGTTAGTATGACTATTAATCCAGGGGTTGAGAGTTCGAATCCCCCGCCCGGCAACAGTCTCCGTGATTATTGATATACGACATTGAGTCTCATTATCATTCATCTCTCACCACTGATTCAAGTGGGTTAGCTATCAGTTACTTGCAGAGATTGGGTGTGCTCGAGTACTGGTTAATCCCAGGAAACAGTGGTTAGGTTAAATGATCGCCTGTTTCTCGATGGCATAAAAATGACGCTAAATATTCAATCAATCAATCAATAAATCTTGAAATAATATCCCTTTTCACATTTAATCTATGTACAGGAATGTTTATGTGATTACAACTCAAAATGATGATTTGACAGAATTATACACAAATGCACTGCCAAAGTTTACAAATCGCCGCTTAATAACATGTGGTCGATATTATTTGATAACTCGCACTGTCGCTGAATGGTTTTGACGTAAAGTGGGATTACGACAAACACAAAAATATTTCAGAAACGGCTTAGGACGTCAAATTATTTTGAGGGAAAAGCTCCCATGAGCTTATGTTTCTTGTTAATTGTTGATATCTTGACGACTATAAATAAAGGTTATTATTAATAATAATTTTTACTTACTACTGTTGAATCTATGTTCATCAACTTTATAAAAAGTAAGATCCAAGTCTTTGAAATCCGGATGAATTTCACCCATCAACTCCGCCAGTAACAAACAGTCCTGTGGGGAGAAATTCGGTGATCTTTTCGCCGCTGATTTGGAGTTCGCTTCTCCTTCCATTTTTGACAGTTGACAGTTGACGTCTGCTGTAAACTTCCGTTATACTTACTATTTTTATCTTCCAAAAAAAACCCCAGAACATGTAGAACAAGGATCGACAAATAAGACATGGCAATTGAAGCTAGGCTAATTTAAAACTCCAAAAGCATATCATCAGTGTAAATTCATTTGCAATTATATCTCGCATCGATTATGGCTCCAACCATGCTCCGTAAATGACAAAACGACAGTAAATTGTCCGCGATAGTATCTCTTCGCTGCCATTTTCCGCCATATTGAAAAGTAGAGGCATAGTGCCACCATTGCAAAAAGGAAGTGCTTCCGTGGGGTAGTCGCATAATGGCGGTTGTAAATAATCCTCAATTCTTCTTTTTTAAAAATGCATTTTCCTATTTTTAATGCTCATTTCTTTATTTGAATGGCATTATTGATGTATTTTGAACATTTTGATAGCATTGTCATGTTTGAATTGTGAATTTAGAAAAAAAAAATGATGCTTGGAAATTGGGGTATGAATTCATGATTTCGGAAGTCTACTTTCACTTTGTCACCAGTGTACACACTGAGCAGAAAAAAAATCTCTTATATGACACATGACCCCTACTTTTCTCATCATATTTTGATAGTGCAGAGGTTGACAAACAGTAAAATGTAGGTTTCACTTCTTTCATTTGGGACCCTCTATGAATGACAAGCCTTCAAACTTTTATTATTTACTATAGAGAATAAAGAACAAAAATCAATGGTGGGGTTACACCTAGAGTCTCCCGCGAGACATCCGGATATGACGTCAGTAAGATTCGGAAAACATCGTTTACCTTACCAACCGATTTAAGAATTTACTTAAGTGAACTATTTTTACTTAGTGAAAATTTTTAACTTAAGAAATTTCTTTACTAAGAATTTTACTTAGGAGTTTTATGGATAGAAACTTAAGAAAATTTCTTTACTAAGTAATATTTTTTCCTTATCGAAAATTCCTAAGAAAAAAACTAAGATGCTTTATGGATACGGCCCAAGGGGGTCAAAATGGTAGTACCCGAAAGTAGTTCCATAGAAAATTGACAGTGGTCATATATTTTCTCAGAGAATGGTGCAAAATTGAGTGGACTGGTAACTATAACACACAGATGGGACTATTTCTTAGACGGTAAAAATTTTGCATAATTTGGCTTATTTGACCTCTGTATGTGAAATAGGGACACCTACTTTCGCTTTGAGCAAAATTGTGAAATTGGAAGCAGTCTCATGCCCATGTTTTTAACTGTGTTTTGTTTTCTGCTTGAATTGAATATGAATTCTGGAAATTCTCAATGAGTTTGGAGTACAACTGTAAGTGTTACAGCCTATTGTGCTAATATTACGGTCTATGTGAAATTAATGGTGGTCCAGCTTCATACTGGCGGAACTTTTTTTGATTGCTACTAAATAGAACACACACATTAACCGCTTTAAGCAGGGTCGATATATCAGAGTGGCATTTCTTTAAGTCAACAATGTATCTTGTAATGAAATACCAAGCTGTTACGCTACGCCTGATTGACGCTTAAATCGATAACGAATTTGAACGAATCTAATCGGATATAGGGGTGTCTTTTTGCTCAAATGTATTTCACCACAAAGCTACATTCGTTAACATGTTCAAATTGGATGCGATAGCTGTGACTTAACACTCTTTGTCAAATAATAAGTGTTTTTAATTCTGTTAAAATAAACAATAGTGCAATGCAAACACAATTATCACTATCTGGCTACCCGTTTAGAGAAATGGACTCGACCGCTAATCGGCAACATCAAAGCTCATCAACAGGCCATGTGTTTATATTGAAACAAGATTATGCCGTTTAGGATAATTTACAGACTGTAAGTAAAAGTTAATTATTTACATTTTATATACATTTAAAGATTTTCATTTCTGTTTTCTCAGTGAACGCTATCAATTCCAAATTAATTTTTGTTTATTTGAATGGGATTGATCGCCATTTTAAACACGTTTCAGGTTATATACACAACAAAAAAATGGAAGACATCTTAAATAGGGATTTGCCAATGAAATACTCTTTTCAGGACGTATATTGTGTAAAAGGGGCGGTTCAAATGTGTCGTTTTGGTGGGCTCATATATCTACTTTAACTTAAAGTCGAGTCCTGATCCCCTAAATTAGGAAAAAACGCAAAGAATTTATTTATAGTAACAAAATAATCAATCTTTATCTGTCAATTGATAATAACATAAACTATATCAAAGTATATTGAAATTTGTAATTAAAATCATTAAACTATGTTATATTTTTACACATTCAATTTAACCAAATGATTTTAGCGTTTAAGTCAAATTCAATAATTTCTTTTTTATACTACACTAATCACCAAAACGTGCTTATCCAAACGAAGACATATATAACACCTTGTCAAATTGTACCCGAGGGCATTTATAACACGTCACGCCTACTTCAATTTAGTGTCGGAGCGGAACGTTTTATCGCGGTCTGAGGGAAGTAATTGGATTCATCTCCAATATCATCAAACTGAGCAGGGGCAATTATCGGATAACTCTTGGTAAATGTCTGAAATAGTTCAGTGTGTTTGCTTTTTACATCTCAGACTAATTATTCCACTTTGCGACTTGTTCAAAATGGGTAATATAATCCTTCCATTCTACTGACCTACCATCAAACTTATCGGGCTCTTTTTCTTTTCTATGTACTAAGTGATTACTAGCATTTTGTGTGTGAAATGCCTGATTACTCATGCTACCAATGTATGTGTTAGCTGGTAAACCACTAGTATTTGACACTACCGTGTTTGATGTGTTCCAAGTATGTGCATTTGTCTCTCGTTGTTAACCTATTAATGTGTTATATTTTTTCTTGCAATGAAATTAAGACGGACATATTATCTTGTCTCAAAACATGATCAGCACTTGAGGCTGGCGAATGCACTGTATTGTTCGTTAATATTGACGTAAATATAAGATTTACAATCACCGAATCCAGTGTTCTGTACACCTTGGTTTCACATGTTCTCTTACCTTTGTGTGTGGTTTTATGCTTGAACTTTGTAAAAGTACTTCTATGTGTTTACTATCTATATAGATCTACAAGAGGTTGAAAGCGTTTCTCAAGCAAACATGGTACTTTATAGAACCGCTCAAATAAGACTATCAAGCAAACATGAGACTTTACAGAACCGCTCAAATAAGACTATCAAGCAAACATGATACTTTACTGTCTTTTCTGTACGAGTCTCTCCATCTCCTCCAGTCATTAAAATACATACACTATTTATATGACAGTATATAGATATGCTGCACTATGTATTATTAAAATATTTTGTATTAAATTGGAATAAAATCAATATTTATCTCTTTATATACAATCTATGTCACATAAAAATGATTATGTTAATTAATATAACTGTATTTAGACTAGAAATTAGGTAACTAGGTAAAGCTATATATACCATTAATTACCTCTCTTTATGTAAGTAACGGTTTGACCCTTTCAAATATATAAATCTTCACTGCAATCGGCCTAAATGAACTATAAAGATTAACTGCATTTCAATTCCCAATGAAAATAGTTGCAGCTTAGCGGAGCTAAAAAGGACCAGTTTACATTTTATTGGTTGCAATATTGTGTTTTGCTAGAGAGACGTCACGTTGCCGTAAGTCAGACCAAAATGTTGCTTCTGTATTTAAAAACTTAGCAGATCAATTAGCACAATTAAATAATCAGGTTGGGGCTCAGGGAATTAGAAAATTCATAAAACATTTTAATGGAGATTCGAAACAAACGACTTAACCAACCATCAACTACTTGAAAACGACTTAAACAACCATAAACTACTAGACAACGAATTAACCAACCATCAGCTACTAGACAACGACTTAACCAACCATCAATTACTAGACATCGACTTAACCAACCATCAACTACTAGACAACGACTTAACTAACCATCAAATACTATACAATTACTTAACCATTCATCAACTACTAAACAACGACTTCATTGACCAAAAATTAATTGACGACGACTTAATCTACCATCAACTTTTAGACATCGATTTAACCAACCGCCAACTTTAAAACAAGACTTACATAAAAATCAACAACTAGACATCGACTTAACTGACAATCAACTACTAGACAACGAATCAACCAACCATCAGCTACTAGAAAACAAATGAACCAACCATCAATTACTAGACAGCGACTTAACCGACCATCAACTACTAGATAACGACTATACCGACTATCAACTTTTAGACAACGACTTAACCGACCATCAACTACTAGATAACGACTAAACCGACTGACTTAACCGCCTATCAACTTTAGACAACGACTTAACCGACTATCAACTACTAGATAACGACTTAACCGACCATCAATTTCTAGACAACTCCTTAACAGATTACCAACTACTAGACAACGACTAAACCGACTTGACTGACCACCAATCACTAGACAACGATTTTACCGACCATAAACTGCTCGACAACGACTTTACCGACCACCAACTACTAAACAATGACTTTACTGACCATCAACTACTAGACAACGACTTAACTCACCATCAGCTACTAGACAACGACTTAAGCAACCATCAACTACTAGACAACGACCTAACCAAACATCAACTTCTAAACAACGGCCTTACCATCCATCAACTACTAGACATCGACCAAACCAACCATCAACTACTTGACAACGACTTAACCAACCATCAATTTCTAGACAACGACTTAACCAACCATCAACTACTAGACAACTAAATTAATCAACCATCAGCTACTAAACAACGAATTAACCAACCATCAACTACTAGACAACTAAATTAATCAACCATCAGCTACTAGACAACGACTTAACCAACCATTAATTACTAGACAACGACTTAACCAACCATCAATTACTAGACAACGACTTAACCAACCATCAACTACTACACAACGACTTAACTAACTATCAACTACTATACAATTACTTAATCGTTCATCAACTACTAGTCAACGACTAACCAACCATTAACTACTTGACAACGACTTAACCAACCATCAACTATTAGACAGCGACTTAACCAACCATCAACTTCTAGACAGCATCTCAACCAACCATCAACTACTAGACAACTACATAACTGATCAAATACTACTTGACAACGACTGAACCAACCATCAACTACTAGACAAAGAGATAACCAACCATCAACCTCTAGACAACGACTTATCCAACCATCAACTACTTGAAAACGATTTAACCAACCATCACCTTCTAGACAACAACTTAACTAACAATCAACTACTTGAAAACGATTTAACCAACCATCAACTTCTAGACAACAACTAAACCAACAATCAACTACTTGAAAACGATTTAACCAACCATCAACTTCTAGGCAACAACTTGACCAACAATCAACTAGTAGACAACGTTTTAACCAACCATAAACTACTAGACAACGACTTTACTAACCATCAACTACTTAATAACGTCATCAATTAATCTTCGACTTCAAGAATTTATAATGACCGAAATCGAAATATCAACGTAATATTATTACCCAGCCAATGATGTAGCTCCAGGAGAAGTAGCGACTCTTCCGATGTTGTCCACTGGCTACAACACCACCACGCCCTGCTCGCCAAAATGCCTAGAGAATAACTGCTAGGGTAAAGAAAATCTTTGATAGTTGACATATTAAATATGAGAGAAAGTGTGTTTAAATTAATTGACAGTATTGTCATTGATAGAAAATTTAAAACTAGATTAAATACATTAAGAAAATATCAAATTAAAGTTTTTAAGGAAAGATTCACTTTCTACCATCTCATGATCTTAAATATCAAATTCGACACATTTCCATTAAAAAAAAACAAATCATCGCATGTTTGTGTCTCAAATAAAGCATATGTGTGCATATTCATCATAAAATTACATGAACAATCACTTGATTTTCAAGAACTATTTTTAATAATTGAATATTTTAGCATTTACACAATACTGAGTAATGTATTTTGACAGTATCCCCAATGTGTATTGAGAAATTTTTAGTGTAAGGTTCTTGTTGGTTTTAGGTTAAAAATGTTTTGATTGCGGTAAAAGGAGTTAACCACACTAAAATGATATGTCGGCCGACATCTCGTGCCTGTATGTGTGAGCGTGCAGAAAATGACATGTCGGCCGACATCTCGTGCCTGTATGTGTGAGCGTGCAGAAAATGGCATGTCGGCCGACATCTCGTGCCTGTATGTGTGAGCGTGCAGATAATAGCAAAAGTTTAAGTATGTAATGCCTTAAACTTTGCAGTACTTTTGCAAATTTATAGTATTTACCATAAAAGGGGGGTGGGCGGGGTGGGGTGGGGAGGAGGCATTACAAGTGTAAAGAAATTATTGGTTTCTGATAGGCATAGCACCACCATTTAACACGGGAAATGCTTCTGTGGGATAGAAGCTTCCGTAGGGTAGTCTGATAGTGGCGGTAATAAATAATATGTTTTCTTCTTCTCTAAAAATGTATCTTCATTAATTTGATACTCATGTTTTATTTGAATGGTATCGTCAATATATTGTAAATGTTATAAGCATTGCCATGTTTAAAATGATGCTTGGAAATTGGGGTATGAATACAGGATTTCTGACGTGTACTTTCACTTTATCAACAGTGTACTCACTGAACGGAACAAATATTTCCTATATGCTACATGGCCGCTATTTTTCATATTATATACTGGCAGCGCAGAGGTAAACACACAATGAAATTATAATTAACTTCTTTCATTTGGGTCTTTCAATAAATGGCATGCATGCTGTTTAAATTTACTATAGAATAAAGAACAAAACATCAATATTGGGCTTACGCCTCAAAATTGCAATGATATCAATATCAATACGCAATACAGCAATCGTGTATTACATATCGAGAACCGTCATTAACCAGCAACCGTTATGGCCACTATAACTTCGACGAAATCTATCATCATCAGATATCCTTGATAGTGAACAACTCTATATAAAAATTGCAGTATAAACTGTATGCAACTGTAACCATCAGTTCCATCTTCAGGGCATTGTTTAACACCTAACGGTACAGCGTATTTCGGACCCAGGTAGAACGCAGACGTTGTTTATTCAGTGGGAGGTGGTGATAATGTTAAGTGGGAGGCGCTGCTTATGTTCAGTGGCAGGCGATGTTATTGTTCAGATTGACTTTTATCTACATTAGGTGTTTCGTGGATGTCTCTCCATCTCTGCCTTGGTATGTTGGTGGTTATAGCAGACAGGCCTATGACGTCATCATGTGTTTTAACAGCGAAATGGTGCCGATCATTATATGCGGGAAAGGAACTACTAGCCATTGATCACTGTACTGAAGAAATCTCACTCGTATGTTGTTTTTTGCATCATATATGCATTTAAAAAGTTTCGTTCATGAATATTTTAGTGTGTCAACGATATAATCAAGGTTTATATATACAAGTAATTAACAATAATATTTTCTCAATTAACTGTCAACTGTCTCACACTAAGTGTTTAGATTTCGTCTAAGTGCAGTTCGAACAAGCGATCAGGGAGGTGAATTACCTTGAAACGACATCTCGGACAACCCAGCCACGGAAGACCGAATCGCAAACCTAGAAAACTAACAGATAAAGCAGATTTAAATTGTTTTAAATGTTACAGTAGATAAATATAAACCGTTGCTTGTTTTGTCTGTTTTTAATATGCACATCTTAATATTGTGTTAAAATATTCCTCAGAATAAAAAGCAGATCTCATTCGAGAAAATAACGTAACCCACTCTGATTTGTTTTTTAAGCGGTTATGACGTGTGCTATAAACACCATGCCCTAACAGTGTGAAATAGGGTAAAAAAGGGTGAAATAGGGTGAAATTTTACGACTGCCTCACATGGCACGCGACTTTCGTTGTGAAAGACTGGTGTTCCGGCCAGAATATATTACACTTAGGGACTTTGAAAACTTACCTACAGGTTGCTTTAATGCAGAAACTATCATTTGATTTCAAAGAAAGTGTATATACGTTAAGAGTGCCATCTCCAGTTTTTACTGTCAAAATTTCATGACTGAGACTTGAATGTTTTATATATTTTTTTCCAATTTTTTGAAGGTATTCTCAAGAGTAAAATTTCACAGGCTTCAATAACGATTGTATGTATCCAGGTTCATACACACCATATACAATCAAACATAAAACTGCTGTACCAAGCGTGGTTGTACTTAATGTGCTTAATAACACAATATGTCAACGCATCTATAGTTCATAAATAAAGAGTTGTATTTCAAAGTAAAGAAAAGTCAACCAGTTGTTCCAAACCTTGATTAGCTTAACCCTGGTTTAAGTGAAATTTTCAAATCAGAATATTTTGAGATTTACTTCATTTTAGGTTATTATTTTATTGAAAATTATGAAAATATGCCATTTTGTTTATAAAGATGCTTTTAAATTGCATTTAAAAACTAGAGAAAATATTGAAGTTACTAAACTTTACCTATCAGATAGTTGAGCTAATAAACATTGAACCACTGGGCCCAGAAGGTTATTAAGAATAACACACAAAATGATTAATAACAAAATCATAGCTGCTGTATGGTTTAAACATATTTAATTCACAATTAGCATAATAAGCAAATGGCTCGACCACAAGTTCTAGCAATATTAGTCGTTGTATGACGGAACTACATTTACATTTTCGTGTATATTTGTTTGTTAAGTGATGTAAGCGTTAAGGGGTTTAAATATCCAGTTATTCATTGGTGTTTCCGAAAACACTAATAAACTAAATTAAATGTAGGTTTTATTCTGTAGAAGATATTTTCTGAAAACATCGGTTTGATAACCTATCGGTATAAAGAACGTATTCCGGACTATAATATGTTTCCATTTGTCACCAAACCACCAAATTCTTATTTTAATTTATGAAAGTATATTTTCTTAAACTTTTACTGTTAGATAGAGAAACCTTCCCGTGTTTAGGAAGTGTAGATACATTGTATATAATCGAAATAACATCAAAGATAGTTTCAATAATATGTATGAGGTGTAAATGTTTGTGCTCTGTTCCTGTTTTACGTTGACTAGCCGTACTTTTGCAAACACTTTGTTATAGTTATATTTAGAAACAACGTTTGTTATATATATATATATATATATATATATATATATATCAATTTGTTTATCTTTCTTTAAACAATTTATTCATTCGTTATCAATCACTGAATATAACAACAAAACTGTTATGGATAATTGTATGTTTTTAATATTATATATTGCAGATTTTAAAAGAATAAATTAACTATGAAATTATAAATACTTAAAATATCTTAGAAAATATATACTGCCTTAACGTAATTACATAAATAATCATGATATTTAACTTTATTATATTACAAATTATCTTATAATTTGAAATGATATTGTAAATGAATTACATATAAATAGTTAGTTTAAACTTATTTATTTCACTTCGATTGTGAAACAAGTTCTTACAACTTAGACAAATCACGCTCGAAGTCTTCCTGATTAGAACCAGTACAAAGCATATGCGGAAAAAGTGTCTTGCTCAAGGACACCACACATAGCCGTGGCGGAGGATCGAACACACGACCCTCCGATCATGGGTTCTGTGCTCTACGACTAGACCACGAGCTCCACATAATATAAATAGTTAAACATTTGTGTTTCGATGTTAACTGTAATGATTCCTCTTGATTTTTAATATCCCTGTTGTTTATTTACATGGATACATACCAAGGAATTGTTATTTTGGCCGTTGTTTAAGCTTACATATAAATTGAAGAGAATATTAATTGAAGAGTCCTTGATTCGATGAATAATGTAAAATAATTCTGATTCTTAATATCCCAGTTGAATTGATTATTACAGGGACATGTATCCTGGGATATTTATTTTTGGCGGCAGTTTTGGGTTGTTTATTAACACAACCAGCTATAATCGGAGCCAAACCAGTTAAAAGATCAGTGAGTTCAAGAAGGGAAAGCCCTTGTTTTGTCCCAGAAGACCAGGCAGGTAACATCAGTATTCCGCTAATCAATACAACCTGAGATCTTATAGATCAAACGGAAATATTAATTGAAGAATCAACAGATCTCAAAGTATATGTGAGTATATAGTATGAATAATGACTGAAGATATAATTTTTGATTATGTATATGTCATCGTATTTATTATGACAATGTTCTTGTAACGATTAATTGTTGATATATTATTTCAAATACAGTTTACATCGTGAACAATTCATAATGAACATGTTTTTACTATGTGGTGTGGGCTGGAGGCCTTATATCACAAAAATCTTGGTCTCTTCCATATATTAACATTTGTAAAAAATAGCTTTAATCATGCCAAAGGAAATAGTATAAACTAACATCATATTTATGTTTTTGTTGTTGAATCATACATACTTTTATTGCAGTAAAATCATTTTAAGTGAAAAGCTTAAAATAAAAAGTAAATTACATTATGTTCGTTTCAGAGAATTATTATTTTCTAATCGTCAGCTAAGCAATTAGTGTCCATTAGATGAATGAAATTCAATATTTTAATTATTTAAATACATATCCATTGTATAAATCATTTTCGCTAATTATTTTCCCTTCACATTCGAAATGACCAAATATTTTCTCATTCCATTTGTATACAATCCCGACAACAAACACATGTACGTGTCGATTTGATTCAAAGTTTTAATCTAATGCATTAAAAGATGCTGTTAAACGTACAACGTCGCATTAGCATCATTATTAATATTCATTTAATTAGGTGTTTTTTTTAAAGAATTATTGGAATATTGTTGATACTTTCAAAATTCAAATTAATAAATAGATAGTACTTGACAATGTGATATATGATTATCATTTATTATATCATCTAAGATATTGAGAACTTTCCTACTAAAGTGGTGTTGATAATTCTCCTGTTCAAATTTATGAAGTTTATATATAAAAGATTATTTCACTGTTCAATTCATGTTATGCTTGTTAATGAATTTTAAACATTTCTTTGTGAATATATGTTGATAATAGTACTTAATTAGTGAAATTGTATGGCAAATTCGCTGTTTTCAATGATAAATTAAAAAATGTAAAGTTATTTGTTTCAGTGAAGTATTACTCGTAAACACTGAACAATGCGCACCTTCGTACACGTGTCAGTGATCGCGCGGTGAAATAAAAATGACATGTCACGGAAACCAGTAAATATTATCTATAACAATATATTATAAATATAAACACAATACTATCAATTTGTCTATAACTGCAGATTGTTGAAAAGGGACTACACTCTGCTAAATATATCCAGTGGCTTAACACTCGGAATTTTACTGATTCCGAACGAGTCTTGTGTACTGAGGAAACAACAGATGCCGCTGTGGCCGAGGTATGAATGCAAGTTATATTTTTATTGCTCCTGTTTGTTTATTTATATCAGATCGAGACAGAGCACACGAGACAGAGCACACTTTAATACAACTCAATGGAATCTTCAAAAGAAAGTCATGATTCTGTTTTCTGAACTTTGGAGTTCTTGCCCTTATGCAAAAGTAACTCTCGAGTATCTAAATTATATTACATTTGGGTTATTTATATATTGTATCACAAAACACAGCGCGATAAGCTGAAAAAGTACAAGCAATAAATATATTGAGATTACTAAAAAACGCGTTAATTACCATAACGAAAGTAGACTATATAAAAAGAAAACAGAACAACTAAATATTGAAAGCACAGAAGTACTTGGCATTTGACTTGTAGATTTTATTTTAACTGTTTATTTACTGTATATGTGTACCTTTTTCTTTCAGCCCATAAACTCGATGCTAAGTCACTATGCCAAAATGTTTGATTTAGTGGCCCACATAGAGTACATCCGTACACATGACAATATCGGTACACTCAGCAGTGAAGCCGGAGCTTAGACAGAAGCTGCTTGTCATTTGAACGACTTATTTACCGTACTTTATGTACGATCAAGATTGGACTTCTGTCTGCAAACCAAGATACAAGAAATGCAACAGCTGTACGTGCAATTTTTCAAGAGTTCATATCTCTAGGACAAAAAAAAAACATGAAAGAATTAAGTCGAGCTTATGTTGTAATGAAAGATAGTGAAATCACAGTGCGATTCTTGAATACCATGAATATCGCAATTTACAACTCCCTATCAAGTCAGATGTAAATATTTCAATAACCTGCTCGGTAGCATTGAATGACGATCGCTTTCGTTTTAAAGGGCATTAATGACATACTATTACTTTGATAGACATTTTAAGTATTGCCCTCATATATTTACAATTGATTTGGCGTTTAATTACTGTTTACCTATAATATTTCCCCCATTTAATCAGGGTTTTGTTTAATACATTCACCGTAAACTTACGATTGATGCATTAAATGGCAACCATATGTTGTACATGTATCAAATATGATTCAGAGTTCGTATCGCGATGAACTGTTACGTCAGACTCACACACTTAAATTACAATGACATTAAGGTTTGTAATCTATTTACTGCAAATATATATTGAAAATCGTATCGTTAACGTTTATACACCTAAATATTTGGAAAACAGAAATAACATTTTAAACCAAGACATATAGTGAACGTCGTATTGTTAACGGTTATAAATCTAAACATTTCGAAAATTGCAAGGGGATTATGGTAAGTCAACTATAAAGCAAACATATACATACCACACTATCAGTTGTAATATATTTCCCATAGCATTTACATTAAAATGGTATATATATAGTTGTTTTTAAAACAAGTTTGGAGCTGCTCTGATATGTTATGCCAATAGAATGAATAAACCAGAATAGGTAATATATTCAAAAACATTATAACCTAAAGTATTATATATAAAAACAGTTTTTGCTCCGTAAAATATATATTTCAAAATTTTGTATTTTTTTTTTAAACTCTAATTTATCATTCTCATTTCAACATCAAGTTTAGCTATACAAACTGTTTTCACAACATCCTATTAAGCTGGACCTATCTTCCTATTTTCAAAAATTTGACCGAATTCATATTAATGTGAAAAAATGGGTATATTGTTTTAAAATTCTCTAAAGCTTACATCTGCATTGCAAAATCAGATTATTATCGAATTTGCATATGAATTGCCAATATAAAATTTTACTACTCCAATAAAGAAAACTTTTTAGTTTTTGTTATAAATGATATTTGAACAAATTTTAATATTTATTATTCATTTAAAAAAACATTTGTAGAGAACTCTCCAAAGCTAGGTTAATTTAGCAAGGTTTTCAAATATTTTTTCTATGGTTGTCCAAAGAACGGTTTGAATTTTAGTTCAGTAGAATGTATGAGGTAGCTCCATGACTTACTTTACAATATTATATATATCGTATCATTGACGCTCCCACATCTAAACATTTTAAAAATGCAATTACAGATTTATCACATACTTAACGGTGCAGGAGTGTAATAAACACATGATAATTTTTTATATTAACCTAGTGTAATATCACTTCCGATTCATCGTTACGTGCTTTCCGTATAACTCGGCTCTCAAACATAAGATACCGAACTACGTTCCGACTTCCCCGGATATGTAAATGACGTCGATTTGTCATGGTTACGACGAATTACTGAAACAAGTGTGCCAGACCTTTTCTCTTTCCTTTTAAACATGATATGTTAAATGAATGGTAAATATACTGTTTTTATGAGTTATGGGATAAAAAGAATCTTACATTCATGCTCATTTATTATTTAATTTATCAAACTCGTTTGCAAAAAATGATATAACGCTCGGCAATGCCTAGTATTATATATGTTTTGCCAATTCGTTTCATACATTCAATAATAGATTAGCACGAATGTAAGAACCCTCAATGTAATGTCGAGGACAATAACGACTGAACAATTTTTACACTTTTACTTTCAAGATAAACCAGAAACAAAGAGAACAAAAGATATCTTAAAGTGAGTGATGCAATGTGTCCAACAAAACCTATATATCAGTTGGTTATAAGAAAGTATGGTACTTAAACTATCCTGTTGTCTTTAATTTACTTGTTTTAATAAATCAAATTGTGCCTTTGATTTTCGGAATCATTTTGTATGTTGTATACTTATTGTAGATTATGTTAACCAATATTTGTAAATGTCACTGCCAGTTGCTTTTTATCTAAATAAATAAATAAATTTACCGATTACACTTTTGTTTTTATCTGAATTTGGATATATGTTTGTAATTTATTCATCAGAGTTTGAACGAACAATCAGAATGAATAACATTCACACATACAAAATATCTCTCTTTCTCTCAAATCCCCCGCCCTCGCTTTCTTTCTCTCTTTTTCTCTCTTTCTCTTTCTCTCTCTCTCTTGGTGCTGTGCATTTAGACGGTAGTTTAGTTATAGTCTACCAGGTGTCAGTATTATGTGACTGGGCGGGATATCATACCCAGTGTCGTAGTATGCGATTCCAGCGAGGAAGCGCTTAGAATATTGGCTCCAGAAGTTACTATCGTCATATGAAAAATAAGTGTGGAGAGCGACACTAAGCCAAGTACAGAAAGTAGTTTTGTGCTTTGAGTGGCACTACATTCCTAATTAAGTTCTTGAAACACATCAAGTCAGAGGTAATAATAATGAATATATTAACTAAGCCGATCGTTGGCTTTCTTACTGTAAATTTCCTTTAACAGTGCCTCGCGCAAATCTCCATTGATTATGCATTTAAAAACAATGTGAATTGCTGGTGAGTTTACAATTGTACCTCACTTAGCACAATGCTGAAAATAAGAATTACGAGAGTACAAAATACTTAATAGCTTCATGGTACTTTGACATTCACCCTAAAGCAATGAATATCTTTTACGTAACAGCCACAACGCTGACGGAGAAAACACATCAGTAGCTGCAAGATATTCAATATGTTGAGGTTCTTCTAGCATCTCAATTTGACGAATATTATTCTTCGTATAAGCGGATACAATGTTGAAATATAGTTTTCCAACAGTATTTGATGGAAAACTTCCAACCCATCAGAAAATATCGTAAATATGTTGAAGACGATATTTTGCTAATACCCTATAAATATTAGAAATTAATCCACTTTTACGATATGTCTCATCGTTATGTCAGTAAATTCTATTAAGGAATATATCTTTTGCTAGGAAATGACCCTGGAGATTACACAGTTGACCAAAACATGTTAGTTTACGGTAATCTATCTCTTATTCTATAGACTTACTACCAACCATGCATAAAGAGACGTTAGTTCACGTATTTGTTGCAATACCTTGCAAAAACATTCGATGACAGCGCTCCATATCTAATAACTGTGCGCCATTCATGTAATTCCATGAATCGCAGCCATAAAAATCCTTTGAAAGAACAACATATTTATAAACATTATATTACATTAAGGAATGTAAGCCTTGTTCATGAACACCACTACTTACGCCAAAAAAGCTCTTCTTGGTTTATTTGCGACCTTATTTATGGCCAATTATGTATCATAATATTTATGAAAAGCAATCCCTAAGTCAGGGTATTGTTCAAACTCTGCAGCATGTTTGGCATCTAATCGCCATGTGCGTTTAATATTTCTAAAATCACGATAGTCTTCGACAAAAGCAACTACTTTGAATTCTTTTGCATTGTAGTCATAACGCCAGCGACAGACATATAGGTAGCAAATGTTTATCATTTGATCTACAGTGGACTTCGAAAGGGAGACCAAACACAAAATGTTATCTTTTCATCTGCAACAGACGGGCTGGAAATATTTAAATCACTTGAGCGTAGACATCATGCAGCTCCTTTATGAGCTCACCAATGAATAATAAATAGAACATGGGAATTGTTACCCAACCCTGCCGGATTGTCTGTAGAACTGGGAACTGTTGTGAATAAAAACCTTGAAATTTACATTTTATTCAAGATCATACAGTTTACTTAACAAATCATCATGCCATACCCTATCAAATGCTTTATGTGCATCAAAGTAAAACACACACAGCTTAGAGTCTAACTCCTTACTTACACAAATGCATTCCTTAATAGTGTAAGACGTCAATACACAAATCTACTATTTCTGAAAAATACATTATATATAGTATGAATTAAATAAAGTCACAGTGTTAGAGTAATATCTACATCAACAATGCACTCGAAAATTACACTGTTTATCAAATATATATTAAGGAGGCGAGTCCATTTTGTTGGATATCGTATCTACAATTGTATTTACTTGGTACCGGACTCCTTAGTCTTAGTGTATTATTTGATATGTTGGGGGTAAAACGTTTCAGAGATACCCTGATATTTAGTATATAAGTTACAGTTGAAAGGATATTTTACGAATCATTATAATAATGATTTACCTCCAATGAAAGTGAGTCACACCGTTGATAAATGTTATGAGAGCAAAAGCGTAGTAGTCGGGGCCAGCATATATGTTGACTAAACATGTATTTTGATAAAATACTTGACGGTGTGGCTGCAATATACATAAAACACTGTACATGACAAACTAATAGTTCCTGGCGGCAGCGAATCAAGTGCTAGATTTATAGCTATATCACACCGACGTAGCTACATATAGACAATGCAGGCCGGGGTTTGCACTTTTCCAAGTAAATGAAAAAGTAATGGGCATATGTTTTACACAGAAAAAAATGCAAACAAAACCCCTGAAAATGCACCATTGGTGATACAGTTTAAAACAATATATGGCGGAGTAGGGTCTACCCCAGAGCTCCAATCAAATTCTTAGGCCTGTATGTTTACTTTGATCAAACTAGGACCCTGTCACACAAACACCACCTACTCACATTTGCAGGAGGGATTGTGACACCCCCGGACGTCTTGGCTCGTAGCACTTGGAAAAAGGTTCACTTTTGGTTTCGTTTGGGTGTCAACCAAGGGAGCACAAACAAGAGGTGTATAATACAGTATGATGGTAACACTCACCAAAGGACTTAAGCAACAGGAATTCAGTCGCGTGCTCTATGACGAATTTAATCACTAGTTTAAAAAAAACATTGACATTTATAACCACCATCCACTAGAATCTACGACTGAAGTGACCACCAGCTTCTAGACAACGACTTGAACAACCACCAACTACTAGACAACAACTTAACCAACCATCCACTACTAGACAATGACCTAACCAACCATCAACTACTAGACAACGACTAATCCAACCATCAATTAAAAGACAACGACTTAACTTACCAAAAGCTACTAGACAAAGACTAAACCAACCATCAGCTATTAGACAATAACTTTACCAACTATCAGCTACTAGACAAAGACTTAACCAACCATCAACAACTAGACAACCACATAACCAACCATCAACTACTAAACAACGACTAAACAAATCATCAACTACTAGACAACGACTTAACCAACCATCAACTACTAGACAACGACTTAACCAACCATCAACTACTAGACAACGACTTAACCAGCAATCCACTACTAGACAACGACTGAACTGACTATCAGCTACAAAACAATGACTTAACCGACCATCAACTACTAGACAACGACTTATCCAACCATCAACTACTAGACAATGACTAAACAAACCATCAACTACTAGAGAAATAATTAACCAACTATCAACAACTAGACAACGACGTAATCAACCATCAACTACTAGACAACGACTTAACCAACCATACATTCAACTTCTAGACAAAGGATTAACTATCCATCAACTACTAGACAAAGACTTAACCATCCATCACTTAAGAGACAACAAATAACAACTATCCCAATAATCAACTATTAGACAACGACTTCACTCACCAAAACAAAAACTACTGGACAACGACTCTAACAACCATCAACTACTAGACAACGACTTAAGAAACAATCAACTCTAGACAACGACCTAACTAACCATCTGCTACTAGACAACGACCTAACTAACCATCAACTTCTAGACAACGACTTAACTAACCATCAACTACTAAACAACGACTTAATCAACCATCAACTACTAGACAACGACTTAACTAACCATCAACTACTAGACAACGACTTAATCAACCATTAACTAAGAGACAACGACAACGACTTAACCAATCATCAGCTATCAGAAAACGACTTCACTTACCAAAACAAAAACTACTGGACAACGACTTAACCAACCATTAACTACTAGACAACGACTTAACAAACAATCATCTACTAGACAAGACTTAACCAACCATCAACTACTAAGAAACGACTTCAATGACCAAACGACTTAACCAACCAGATAGATATTTCTTTATTTAAGTCTCATCATGATTAATACATAGTTTATATATTGAATTAAACATTAAATTTAACAGTTAGCCATGCCATTCTATAAAGAATTATAAGAGACTATATTACATATAAAACATATAAATACATATTTTAAACCAATCTGTCACAATTAATAATACTTGTTGTTTATATACTTACAGAATAGCAAACATACTTGCAGATAAGCACATATAACACTACAAGTTTTAACATAAATATATATATAAAAACCGTAAAAAATGAGAGGCCGGTGCTAATCTTGACATATTGTCTAAAATATTATTAAAATTATATAACATTACGATGTGAGGAGGAAAGGGAATACTAACGCATCTTCTACTTAAAGCTTAAAAAATATTTTAAAAAATCGAATATCATTCTAGATCAGATCTAGAATAAACTGAATAGCACGACTTCTCACTACAATGTTAAAACGCTTCATATGTATAAATCAATTATTACATTATTTATATACAACTATATAAAATATTTCTTTTTCTCTCTTAAATCATAAAACAGGTTTATGCACTTAGTTTCACAATACTTTAAATTCCTTAAAAACACTTACAATTTCTGTCAATAACTCTGACAACGACTAATACAACCAACAACTAGTAGACAACGACTTAACTGACCAAAAACTACTAGACAACGACTTAACCAACCATCAACTACTAGCCAACGACTTAACTAACCATCAACTACTAAACAATGTCATCAATTAATCTTCAACTTGAAGAATCGACAATGACCAAAATCGACATATCTACATAATATTCTTTTTCAGCCAATGATGTAGCACCAGGAGAAGTTGCAACTCTGCCGATGTTTTCCAATGGCTACGAAACCATCACTTCCTGCTTGCCAAAATGCCAAGAGAATAACTGCGAGGGTAAATAAAAACTTTTTGACAGTTGACATATTTTATCTTAGATAAAACGTGCTTGAATTTATTGACAGTATTGTCATTGATAGAAAATTTAAATCTGAATAAAAAAAAATAAGAAAATACTTATATATCAAATTAAAGTTTTGAAGGAAAGAGAGTCTCTATTCACTATCTCAACTATCTCATGATCTTATATATCAAGTTGGAGACATTTCCTTTATAAAAACAAATTATCGCATGTTTGTTGTTTGTGCCTCAAATAAAGCAAATTTGTGCATTTTTATCATAAAATTACATGAACAATCACTTAGTTTTTAAAAACAATTTTTAATAATTGCAAGTGTAAAGAAATTATTGGTTCCTGATAGGCATAGCACCACCATTTGACACAGGAAATGCTTCTATGGGATAGAAGCTTGGAACGTGGGGTAGTCTGATAGTTGCGGTTATAAACAATATGTTTTCTTCTTCTTTAAAATTGTATCTTCATTATTTTGATACTCATGTTTTTATTTGAATGGTATCGTTAATGTATTGTAAATGTTATAAGCATTTCTATGTTTAAATTGTGAATTTCGAAAAAAAATGATATCAATATCAATACGCAATAAAGCAATCGTGTATAACATATCGAGAACCGTCATTAACCATCAACCGTTATTGCCATCATATCTTCGGCGGAATCTATCATCATCAGACATCCTTGATAGTGAACAACTCTAAATCGCCGTATCAACTGGAAGCAACAGTAACCATCAGTTCCATCTTCAGGGCATTGTTTAACACCTAACGGTACAGCATATTTCGGACCCAGGTAGAACGCAGACGTTGTTTATTCAGTGGTAGGTGGTGCTAATGTTAAGTGGGAGGCGTTGCTTATGTTAGTTAGAGGTGGTGTTATTGTTAAATGGGAGGCGCTGCTTAATATGTTACTGGGAGGCGGTGCTAATTTTAAGTGGGAAGTGCTGCTTATGTTAGTGGGAGGCGGTGTTAATGTTAAGTGGGAGGCGCTGCTTATGTTAGTGGGAGGCGCTGCTAATGTTAAGTGGGAGGCGCTGCTAATGTAAGTGGGAGGCGGTGTTAATGTTCGGATTGACTTCTATCTACATTAGGTGTTTAGTGGATGTCTGTACATCTCTGTTGGTATGTTGGTGGTTACTGCAGACAGGCCTATGACGTCATCATGTGCTTTAACAGCGAAATGGTGCCGATCATTATATGCGGGAAAGGAACTTCCAGCCGTTGATCACCTTACGGAAGGTATCTCACTCGTATGTAGTTATTGACATCATATATGCATTCAAGAAGTTCCGTTGATAAATATTCTAGTGTGTCAACGATATAATTAAGGTATATATATACAAGTAACAAACAATCATATTTTCTCAATTAAGGTATTAGATTTGTAATGGTCAATATCGCAACCACGACTAGACTTGGTGTCTTAGTTATCACCATCCTATGACGGATGGATTTCTGAAAGTTTAGAAGATTTAACCGTCTAAAATGAAAATTATTTAAATTTTAAGTGTGAAATGCCTATAATCCCAAAACGGCAAAAAAAATGAACAACTACAAAACACAATGAAATAGCTATAATTTTCATATATATACTTTAAATGATATATAAAAGGCATTTTTACATCACATCAACACCGCTGAATAAATTAACCCTAGGGAAACTAACATATCTTAATTCATTTTTTATAAATCTTAAAAACTCTCACCCTACCCCCACTTTCGCATTGTTACTTTTTTCACAAAATATTCTAAAACTTCATAATTATTTTGAAATGTTCTAGCATCATTTCTATTATAATTACCACAAATGTTGTATGCCAATATTTTCCACACAGTTAGAAGTGAGAAATGCGAAAAGATAAGAAACTTTTACCGTCTTGTTTTCTCATACTATGGTATTTTATAGGATAAGTATCAAAATAAAATGCAGCCACTTAAGCGACATAGTGTTTTTTTCAACATCTACTAACAGCAAACAGATAATGTGTATTTGTTAAATATTGTATTTAGGCAACTGTTTTCATTAAAATAATATTGCTGATGTAATGACACATAAGAAACTATGATCATACTCTTAAAGCTTGACTGGAATGTTTAATAAAATAAAATATTACCCCACCCACCCAAAAATAATGTTGTTTTTTTTCTCAAAAATTGTGACAAAAATAATTATTTTCTAATATTTTAGCCCCACCACTATCACAAAGCCCTTCTTATATTGTATATCGAACTATACTACATTGTTAAGAGTAATAAATGCATGAAAATAAAACAAACTTTTGCCATAACCTTTACCAAAGGGTGAAATATTTTATTAAAATTAGGAAACTACATTTTCATCAAACACTGGATACTTTCTATTGAAAACTTTAAATGTTAGGTGTAGATATTGCTAATAGAAGTACTTCATATAAACTTTGTCTTTTATCTTTAGTAATAATTATGTATTTATTGGTTTGACTTGGCGAATACTATACAAAACTAGAACTGGTAGCTACAACTATAAAATATATTTGGAGTGGGTGGGGGTCAGGTGTTGGAATTTCTATCTAAAAAGTTGGTTGTGTTTGCGACACGTTTTGTATTTTACATTTGAATGTGCTGAGCAAACCATCTCTGTAAATAAAAGATAACTATAAAAAAATAACTGAGCGCCATTCGGGACAGAACCCACGAACTCTATTCTGCTGATCCAACGCTCTAACCTCTTTACTAACGAGATCACAAAGTCCGTACATTAACAATTAATTTAGATATATGAAAAGTAAGAAATTGTGACACTTACACTAACATTACGGTTTTGGTTCGATCAATATCAAAATGACGAAAACAAATGTGACATTCCGTGTTGATGCGCGGGTTCATCGTTATTTTACCCACATGATAGTGCGCGAATTCGATTTTTTACCCACATGATAGATGTGGTCAACATTTATATCAAAGTCGTTATTCTGATCTGTATTTTTTTTTATTTTGAACAACCTCGACGATCAAAATTTGTTTTAGCTTCTTCTTCCATGATGGAAAATCCAATGTGACGTCACAACACGCGAGAAAACACCTTGTCATGTGACACATTTACTAAATTTAGCCACCACGAATGGTTTTGCGGCTGGCGGAAATTCGTTCCGGAAAAAAAAGATTGATCACGATGTTAGTCGATTTCTACCGAGAGCATTACAGATCTAATACCTTAACTCTCAACTGTCTCACACTAAGTGTTTAGACTTCGTCTAAGTGCAGCGATCAGGGAGGTGAATAACCTTGAAACGACATCTCGGACAACCCAGCCACGGAAGACCGAATCGCAAACCTAGAAAACTAACAGATAAAGCAGATTTAAATTGTTTTAAATGTTACTGTAGATAAATATAAACCGTTGCTTGTTTTGTCTGTTTTTAATATGCACATCTTAATATTGTCTTAAAATATTCCTCAGAATAAAAAGCAGATCTCATTTGAGAAAATAACGTAACCCACTCTGATTTGTTTTATGAGCGGTTATGACGTGTGCTTTATCCATCATGCCCAAGTAGGGTGAAATAGGGTGAAATAGGGTGAAATTTTACGACTGCCTCACATGGCACGCGACTGTCGTTGTGAAAGACTGGTATTCTGGCCAGAATAAATTACACTTAGGGACTTTGAAAACTTACCTACAGGTTGCTTTAATGCAGAAACTATCATTTGATTTCAAAGAAAGTGTATATACGTTAAGAGTGCCATCTCCAGTTTTTACTGTCAAAATTTCATGACTGAGACTTGAATGTTTTATATATTTTTTCCAATTTTTTGAAGGTATTCTCAAGAGTAAAATTTCACAGGCTTCAGTAACGACTGTATGTATCCAGGTTCATACACACCATATACAATCAAACATAAAACACACAATTATACGCTGTACCAAGCGTGGTTATATTTAATGTGCTTAATATGACAATATGTCAACGCATCTATAGTTCATAAAATAAAGAGTTGTATTTTAAATTAAAGAACAGCAAACCAGTTGTTCCAAACCTTGATTAGCTTAACCCAATTTTAAGTGAAATTTTCAAATCAGAATATTTTGAGATTTACTTCATTTTTCAATATTATATGATTGAAAATCATGAAAATATACCATTTTGTTTATAAAGTTGCTTTTAAATTGCATTTAAAAACTAGATAAAATTTTGAAGTTACTAAAGTTTACTTATCAGATGGTTGAGCTAACAGAGCATTGAACCACTGGGTCCATAAGGTTATTAAGAATAACACACAAAATGATTAAGAACAAAATCAGTCGCTGTGTGGTTTAAACATATTTTATTTCACAATTAGCATAATAAGCAAATGGTTCGGCCACAAGTTCTAGCAATATTAGTCGTTGTATGACGGAACTACATTTACATTTTCGTGTATATTTGATTGTTAAGTGATGTAAGCGTTAAGGGGTTTAAATATCCAGTTATTCATTGGTGTTTCCGAAAACACTAACATACTTCATTAAATGTAGGTTAAATTCTGTAGAAGATATAATCTGAAAACATCGGTTTGATAACCTATCGGTATAAAGAACGTATTCCGGAATATAGTCTGTTTCAATTTGTCACCAAATCACCAAATTTTCATTTTAATATATGAAAGTATATTTTCTTAAACTTTTACAGTTAGATAGAGAAACCTCCCCGTGTCTAGGAAGTGTAGATACATTTTATATAATCGAAATAACACCAAAGATAGTTTCAATAATATGTATGAGGTGTTAATGTTTGTGCCCTGTTCCTGTTTTACGTTGACTAACTGTACTTTCGCAAACACTTTGTTATAGTTATATTTAGAAACAACATTTGTTATATATATATGTATATATAGCAATTTGTTTATCTTTCTTTAAACAATTTATTCATTCGTTATCAAACACTGAAGAAAACAACAAAACTATTATGGATAATTGTATGTTTTTAATATCATATAATGCAGATTTTAAAAGAATAAATTAACTGTGAAATTATATATACTTAAAATTATCTTAAAAAATATATACTGCTTTAACGTGTTTAAGATAAATGATCTTAACATTTAAATTTTTTATATTACAATATTGTCTTATAATTTGAATTGACATCATAAATGAATTACATATAAATAGTTAAAACATTTGTGTTTCGATGTTAATAGCAATAATTCCTACTGATTTCTAATATCCCTGTTGGTTATTAACATGGAAACATACCAAGGGATATTTTTTTGGCCGTAGTTTAAGCTAGCATATAAATTGAAGAGAATATTAATTGAAGAGTCTTTGATTCGATGATTAATGTAAAATAATACTGATTCTTAATACCAAATTGTGTTGTTTATTACAGGGACATGTATCCTGGAATATTTATTTTTGGCGGCAGTTTTGGGTTGTTTATTAACACAACCAGCTATAATCGGAGCCAAACTAGTTAAAAGATCAGTGAGTTTAAGAAGGGAAAGCCCTTGTTTTGTCCCGGAAGACCAGGGAGGTAACATTAGTATTCCGCTAATCAATACAACCAGAGATCTTAAAGAACAAACGGAAATATTAATTGAAGAATCAATAGATCTAAAAAAATATGTGAGTATATAGTATGAAAATTGACTGAAGATATACTATTTGATTATGTTTATGTCGTCGTATTTATTATGACAATGTTCTTGTAACGATTGATCGTATCTTGTATCTTGCATTTCTTAAAATTTGTTAAAACTGGCTTTAATCATGCCAACGGAAATAGTGTAAACTAACATCATATTTATTTTTTTGTTGAATTATACATATTTTTTTTGCAACAAAATCATTTTTAGAGAAAAGCTTAAAATAAAAAGTAAATTACATTATTTTCGTTTCATAGAATTATTATTTTCTAATTGTCAGCTAAGCATTTAGTGTTTATTAGATGAATGCAATTCAATATTTTAATGATTTAAATACATATCCATTGTACAAATCATTTTCGCTAATTTATTTGCCCTTCACATTCGAAGTGACCAAATATTTTCTCTTTCCATTTGTATACAATCCCGACAACAAACACATGTACGTGTCGATTTGATTCAAAGTTTTAATTTAATGCATTAAAAGATGCTGTTAAACGATGCTGTTAAACGTACAACGTCGCATTAGCATCATTATTAATATTCATTTAATTAGGTGTTTTTTTAATGAATTATTGGAATATTGTTGATAATTTCATAATTCAAATTAATAAATAGATAGTACTTGCGATATATGATTATCATTTATTATATCATTTAAGATATTGAGAACTTTCTTACTGAAGTGGTGTTGATAATTCTCTTGTTCAAATTTATGAATTTTATATATAAAAGGTTATTTCACTATTCAATTCATGTTATGCTTGTTAATGTATTTTAAACATTTCTTTGTGAATATATGTTAATAATAGTACCGAATTAGTGAAATCGTATGACAAATTCGCTGTTTTTAATGATAAGTTAAATTTTTTTAAATTGTTTGTTTCAGTGAAGTATTACTCGTAAACACTGAACAATGCGCACTGGTACCTTCGTACACGTGTCAGTGACCACTCGGTGAAATAAAAATGACATGTCACGGAAACCAGTAAATATTATCTATAACAATATATTATAAATATAAACACGATACTATCAATTTGTCTATAACTACAGATTGTTGAAAAGGGAATACACTCTGCTAAATATATCCAGTGGCTTAACACTCGGAATTTTACTGATTCCGAACAAGTCTTGTGTACTGAGGAAACGATAGCTGCCGCTGTGGCCGAGGTATGAATGCAAGTTATATTTTTATTGCTCCTGTTTGTTTATTTATATCAGATCGAGACAGAGCACACGAGACAGAGCACACTTTAATACAACTCAATGGAATCTTCAAAAGAAAGTCATGATTCTGTTTTCTGAACTTTGGGGTTCTTGCCCTTATGCAAAAGTAACTTTAGAATATCTAAATTATATTACATTTGGGTTATTTATATATTGTATCACAAAACACAGCGCGATAAGCTGAAAAAGTACAAGCAATAAATATATTGAGATTACTAAAAAACGCGTTAATTACCATAACGAAAGTAGACTATATAAAAAGAAAAACAGAACAACTAAATATTTAAAGCACAAAAGTACTAAGCATTTCCCTTGTAGATTTTATTTTAACTGTTTATTTACTGATCTTTGTACCTTTTTCTTTCAGCCCATTAACTCGATGCTAAGTCACTATGCCAAAATGTTTGATTTAGTGGCCCACATAGAGTACATCCGTACACATGACAATATCGGTACACTCAGCAGTGAAGCGGAGCTTAGACAGAAGCTGCTGTCATTTGAACGACTTATTTACCGCACTATATGTACGATCAAGATTGGACTTCTGTCTGCAAACCAAGATACAAGAAATGCAACAACTGTACGTGCAATTTCTCAAGAGTTCATATCTCTAGGACAAAATAACATGAAAGAATTAAGTCGAGCTTATGTTGTAATGAAAGATAGTGAAATCACAGTGCGATTCTTGAATACCATGAATATCGCAATTTACAACTCCCTATCAAATCAGATGTAAATATTTCAGTTACCTGCTCGGTAGCATTGAATGACGATCGCTTTCGTTTTAAAGGGCATTGATGACATACTATGACTTTGATAGACATTTTAAGTATTGCCCTCATATATTTACAATTGATTTGGCGTTTAATTACCGTTTACCTATAATATTTTCCCCATTTAATCAGGTTTTTTTTTTTAAAACATTCACCGTAAACTTACAATCGCTGCATTAAATTGCAGCCATATGTTGTATCAAATATGATTCAGAGTTCGTATAGCGATGAACTGTAACGTCAGACTCTCACACTTAAATTACAATAACATTAAGGTTTGTCATCTACATACTGCAAATATATATTGAAAATCGTATCGTTAACGTTTAAACACCTAAATATTTGGAAAACAGAAATAACATTTTATGTCACCTGAACCCAGACATATAGTGAACATCGTATTGTTAACGGTAATAAATCTAAACATTTCGAAAATTGCAAGGACATTATCGTTAGTCAACTATAAAGCAAACATATACACACCACAATATCAGTTGTAATATACTTCCCATAGAATTTACATTAAAATGGTATATATATAGTTGTTTTTAAAACAAGTTTCGAGCTGCTCTGATATGTTATGCCAATAGAATGAATAAACAAGAATAGGTTATATATTCAAAAACATTATAACCTAAAGTATTATATATAAAAACAGTTTTTGCTCCAATAAATATATATTTCAAAATTTTGTATTTTTTTTAAAACTCTAATTTATCAATTGAAGGTTTAAGATTCTCATTTCAACATCAAGTTTAGCTATACAAACTGTTTTCACAATATCCTATTAAGCTGGACCATCCTCCTATTTTCAAAAATTTGACCGAATTCATATTAATGTGAAAAAATGGGTATGTTGTTTTAAAATCTTCTAAAGCTTACATCTGCATTGCAAAATCAGATTATTATCGAATTTGCATATGTATTGCCAATATAAAATTTTACTACTCCAATAAAGAAAACCTTTTAGGGTTATAAATGATTTTTGAACAAATTTTAATATTTATTATTCATTTAAAAAAACATTTGTAGAGAACTCTCCAAAGCTAGGTTAATTTAGCAAGGTTTTTGAATTTTTTTTCTATGGTTGTCCAAAGAACAGTTTGAATTTTAGTTCAGTAGAATGTATGAGGTAGCTCCATGACTTACTTTACAACATTATATATATCGTATCATTGACGCTCCCACATCTAAACATTTTAAAAATGCAATAACAGATTTATCACATACTTAACGGTGCAGGAGTGTAATAAACACATGATAATTTTTTATATTAACCTAGTGTAATATCACTTCCGATTCATCGTTACGTGCTTTCCGTATAACTCGGTTCTCAAACGTAAGATGCCGAACTACGTTCCGACTTCCCCGAATATGTAAATGACGTCGATTTGTCATGGTTACGACGAATTACTGAAACAAGTGTGCCGGACCTTTTCTCTTTCCTTTTAAACATGATATGTTAATGAATGGTAAATATACTGTTTTTATGAGTTATGTGATAAAAAGAATCTTACATTCATGCTCATTTATTATTTAATTTATTAAACTCGTTTGTAAAACATGATATAACGCTCGGCAATGCCTAGTATTATATATGTTTTGCCAATTCGTTTCATACATTCAATAATAGATTAGCACGAATGTAAAACCCTCAATGTAATGTCGAGGACAATAACGACTGAACAATTTTTACACTTTTACTTTCAAGATAAACCAGAAACAAAGAGAACAAAAGATATCTTAAAGTGAGTGATGCAATGTGTCCAACAAAACCTATATATCATTTGATTATAAGAAAGTATGGTACTTAAACTTGCCTGTTGTCTTTAATTTACTTGTTTTAATAAATCAAATTGTGCTTTTGATTTCCGAAATCATTTTGTATGTTGTTTACTTATTGTAGATTATGTTAACCAATATTTGTAAATGTCACTGCCAGTTGTTTTTTTATCTAAATAAATAAATAAGTTAACCGATTACACTGTTGTTTTTATCTGGATTTGGATATATGTTTGCATTTTATATATCAGAGATTGAACGAACAATCAGAATGAACAACATTCACACATACACAATATCTCTCTTTCTCTCAAATCCCCCGCCCTCTCTTTCTTTCTCTCTCTTTCTCTCTCTTTCTCTCTCTCTTTCTCTCTCCCTCTATAATCCCCCACTCTCTGTCTCCCTCTCTGTCTCTAGATAGTTTTAATATGCTTTACTGTTGTTAATATGGTGTGAGCAGGCACACGTGACCACAAATACCTATGATAAGTGTGTGTCATTAAGAGTTAAGTGTTCCTGTTTTATGATTTTACATATAGTAATCCAATGATAATTGATGATTACATTTAATACAGCAGAGCAAATATAGGACAAGTACTTTTGTTTAGTTATCAACATCAACATCTACTTGATATCGTAATACAGTTTTATCAAGTAGGCTGTATAAACGGTGTATATACTTGAGATTTACACGTGTGCGTATAATTGGCAGCATTATGTTTATATGTGTTAGTCTGTTTGTTGAACATCCGTCTCACATGTGGAATGTCATGGGTTTAATCTCCGGGGGTTATATATTTGAGAAAAGGTACTGGAAGTGGCCTCGCTTGGTGCTGTGCATCTAGACGGTAGTATAGTTATAGTCTACCAGGTGTCAGTATAATGTGACTGGGTGGGGTATCATACCCAGTGTCGCAGTATGCGATTCCAGCGAGGAAGCGCTTAGAATATTGGCTCCAGAAGTTACTATCGTCATATGAAAAATAAGTGTGGAGAGCGACACTAAGCCAAGTACAGAAAGTAGTTTTGTGCTTTGATTCGCGCTACATCCCTAATTAAGTTCTTGAAACACATCAAGTCAGAGGTAATAATAATGAATATATTAACAAAGCTGATCTTTGGCTTTCTTACTGTAAATTTCCTTTAACAGTGCCTCGCGCAAATCTCCATTGATTATGCATTCAAAAACAATGTGTATTGCTGGTGAGTTGACAATTGTACCTCACTTAGCACAATGCTGAAAATAAGAATTACGAGAGTACAAAATACTTAATAGCTTCATGGTACTTTGACATTCACCCTAAAGCAATGAATATCTTTTACGTAACAGTCACAACGCTGACGGAGAAAACACATCAGTAGCGGCAACATATTCAATATCTATCTCTGATTTTATAAACATATATAATATACTACCAACCATGCATAAAGAGACGTGAGTTCACGTATTTGTTGCAATACCTTGCAAAAATATTCGATGACAGCGCTCCATATCTAATAACTGTGCGCCATTCATGTAATTCCATGAATCGCAACCATAAAAATCCTTTGAAAGAACAACACATTTATAAACATTATATGACGTTAAGGAATGTAAGCCTTGTTCATGAACACCACTACTTACAACACCAAAAAAGCTCTTCTCGGTTTATTTGCGACCTTATTTATGGCCAATTCTGTATCATAATATTTATGAAAAGCAATCCTTAAGTGAGGGTATTGGTCAAACTCTGTGGCATGTTTGGTACCTAATCACCATCGCATTTAATATTTCTAAAATCACGATAGTCTTCGTCATAATCAACTACTGTAAATTCTTTTGCATTGTAGTCACAACGCCAGCGACAGGCATATCCGTAGCAAATGCTCATCATTTGATCTAGAGTGGACTTCGAAAGGGAGATCAAACACAAAATGTTATCTTATCATCTGCAACACACGGGCTGGAAATATTTAAATCACTTGAGTATAGACATAAGCCTGAATAATGCAGCTCCTTTATGAGTTCACCAATGAATAATAAATAGAACATGGGAATTGTTACCCAACCCTGCCGGGTTGTCTGTAGAACTGGGAACCGTTGTGAATGAAAACCTTGAAATTTACATTTTATTGAAGATCATACAGTTTACTTAACAAATCATCATGCCATACCCTATCAAATGCTATATGTGCATCAAGGTAACACACACACAGCATAGAGTCTAACGTCTTACTTACACAAATGCATTCCTTTATAGTGTAAGACGTCAATACACAAATCTACTATTTCTGAAAAATACATTATATATAGTATGAATTAAATAAAGTCACAGTGTTAGAGTAATATCTACATTAACAATGCACTCGAAAATTACACTGTTTATCTAGTATATATTAATGAGGCGAGTCCATTTTGTTGGATATCGTAACAACACTTGTATTTACTTGGTACCGGACTCCATAGGTTTAGTGTTTTATTTGATATGTTGGGGGTAAAACGTTTCAAAGATACCCTGATATTTAGTATATAAGTTAAAGTTGAAATGATATTATAACTAATCATTATAATAATGATTTACCTCCAATGAAAGTGAGTCACACCGTTGATAAATGTTGTGAGAGCAAAAGCGTAGTAGTTGGGGCCAGCATATATGTTGACCAAACATGTATTTTGATAAAATACTTGACGGTGTAGCTGCAATATACATAAAACACTGTACATGACAAACTAATTGTTCCTGGCGGCAGCGAATCCAGTGCTAGATTTATAGCAGTAACACACCGACGTAGCTACATATAGACAATGCAGGCCGGGGTTTGCACTTGTCCGAGTAAATAAAAAAGTAATTGGCATTTGTTTTACATAGAAAAAATATAAACCAAACCTCTGAAAATGCACCATTGGTCATACAGTTTAAAACAATATATGGCGGAGTAGGGCCTACCCCAGAGCCCCAATCAAATTCTTAGGCCTGTATGTTTACTTTGATCAAACTAGGACCCTGTCACACAAACACCACCTACTCATATTTGCAGGAGGGGTGGGTGACACCCCCGTACGTCTTGGCTCGTAGCACTCGGAAAAAGGTTCACTTCTGGTTTCGTTTTGGTGTCAACGAAGGAAGCACAGACAAGAGGTGTATAATACAGTATGATGGTAACACTTGCCAAGGGACTTAAGCAACAGGAATTCAGTCGCGTGCTCTATGACGAATTTAACCACTAGTTCAAAAAAAAACATTGACATTTATAACCACCATCCACTAGAATCTACGACTTAACTGACCAAAAGCTACTAGACAACGATTTAACCAACCATCAACTTCTAGACAAAGACTTAACCAACCATCAACTACTAGACAACCACTGAACCAACCATCAACTACTAAACAACGACTAAACCAAACATCAACTACTAGAAAACGACTTAACCAACCATCAGCTACATGACAAGGACTTAACAAACCATCAGCTACTAGACAAAGACTTAACCAACCATCAACTTTTAGACAACAACTTAACCAACCATCAGGTACTTGACAACAACTTAACCAACTATCATCTACTAGACAAAGACTTAACCAACCATCAACAACTAGACAACCACATAACCAACCATCAACTACTAAACAACGACTAAACCAATCATCAACTACTACACAACGACTCAACCAACCATCAGCTACTAGACAAGGGCTTAACCAACCATCAACTTCTAGACAACAACTTAACCAACCATCAACTACTTCACAACAACTGAACTGACCATCAACTACTAGACAACGACTTAACCGACCATCAACTGCTAGACAACGACTTATCCAACCATCAGCTACTAGACAACGACTTAACAAACCATATACTTCTAGACAACGACTTAACCAACCATCAACTACTAGACACCGACTTAACCAACCATCAACTACTAGACAACGACTTTACCAACCATCCACTACAAGACAACGACTGAACTGACCATCAACTACTAGACAACGACTTAACCGACCATCAACTGCTAGACAACGACTTATCCAACCATCAGCTACTAGACAACGACTTAACAAACCATATACTTCTTGACAACGACTTAACCAACCATCAACTACTAGACACCGACTTAACCAACCATCAACTACTAGACAACGACTTTACCAACCATCCACTACAAGACAACGACTGAACTGACCATCAGCTACTACACAACGACTTAACCGATCATCAACTACTAGACAACGACTAAACAAACCATCAACTACTAGAGAAATAATAAACCAACTATCAACAACTAGACAACGACGTAATAAACCATCAACTACTAGAAAACGACTTAACCAACCATTCTTTCAACTTCTAGACAAAGACTTAACTAACCATCAACTACTAGACAACGACTTAACCAACCATCACCTCAGAGAAAACGACAACAACTTAACCAATAATCAACTATTAGACAACGACTTCACTCACCAAAACAAAAACTACTGGACAACGACTATAACAACCATCAACTACTAGACAACGACTTAACAAACAATCAACTTCTAGACAACAACTTAACTTACCATCAGCTACTAGACAACGACCTAACTAACCATCAACTACTAGACAACGACTTACTCAACCATCAACTACTAAACAACGACTTAATCAACCATCAACTACTAGACAACGACTTAACTAACCATCAACTACTAGACAACGACTTAAGTAACCATCAATTACTAGACAACGACTTAACTAACCATCAATTACTAGACAACGACTTAACTAACCATCAACTACTAGACAACGACTTAACTTACCATCAGCTACTAGACAGCGACCTAACTAACCATCAACTACTAGACAACGACTTACTCAACCATCAACTACTAAACAACGACTTAATCAACCATCAACTACTAGACAACGACTTAACTAACCATCAACTACTAGACAACGACTTAAGTAACCATCAACTACTAGACAACGACTTAACTAACCATCAACTACTAGACAACGACTTAATCAACCATCAACTACTAGACAAAGACTTAATCAACCATCAACTACTAGACAACGACTTAATCAACCATCAACTACTAGACAACGACTTAAGTAACCATCAACTACTAGACAACGACTTAACTAACCATCAACTACTAGACAACGACTTAAGTAACCATCAACTACTAGACAACGACTTAATCAACCATCAACTACTAGACAACGACTTAAGTAAATATCAACTACTAGACAACGACTTAAGTAACCATCAACTACTAGACAACGACTTACTCAACCATCAACTACTAAACAACGACTTAATCAACCATCAACTACTAGACAACGACTTAACTAACCATCAACTACTAGACAACGACTTAAGTAACCATCAATTACTAGACAACGACTTAACTAACCATCAATTACTAGACAACGACTTAACTAACCATCAACTACTAGACAACGACTTAACTTACCATCAGCTACTAGACAACGACCTAACTAACCATCAACTACTAGACAACGACTTACTCAACCATCAACTACTAGACAACGACTTAATCAACCATCAACTACTAGACAACGACTTAACTAACCATCAACTACTAGACAACGACTTAAGTAACCATCAACTACTAGACAACGACTTAACTAACCATCAACTACTAGACAACGACTTAATCAACCATCAACTACTAGACAACGACTTAATCAACCATCAACTACTAGACAACGACTTAATCAACCATCAACTACTAGACAACGACTTAAGTAACCATCAACTACTAGACAACTACTTAACTAACCATCAACTACTAGACAACGACTTAATCAACCATCAACTACTAGACAACGACTTAATCAACCATCAACTACTAGACAACGACTTAAGTAACCATCAACTACTAGACAACTACTTAACTAACCATCAACTACTAGACAACGACTTACTCAACCATCAACTACTAGACAACGACTTAACTAACCATCAACTACTAGACAACGACTTAAGTAACCATCAATTACTAGACAACTACTTAACTAACCATCAACTACTAGACAACGACTTTAGTAACCATCAACTACTAGACAACGACTTAACTAACCATCAACTACTAGACAACGACTTAAGTAACCATCAATTACTAGACAACTACTTAACTAACCATCAACTACTAGACAACAACTTAAGTAACCATCAATTACTAGACAACTACTTAACTAACCATCAACTACTAGACAACGACTTAAGTAATCATCAATTACTAGACAACTACTTAATCAACCATCAACTAAGAGACAACGATAACGACTTAACCAATCATCAGCTATCAGACAACGACTTCACTCACCAAAACAAAAACTACTGGACAACAACTTTACCAACCATCAACTACTAGACAACGACTTAATCAACCATCAACTACTAGACAACGACTTAACTAACCATCAACTACTAGACAACGACTTAAGTAACCATCAATTACTAGACAACTACTTAATCAACCATCAACTAAGAGACAACGATAACGACTTAACCAATCATCAGCTATCAGACAACGACTTCACTCACCAAAACAAAAACTACTGGACAACGACTTTACCAACCATCAACTACTAGACAACGACTTAACAAACAATCAACTACTAAACAAGACTTAACCAACCATCAACTACTAAGAAACGACTTCAATGACCAAACGACTTAACCAACCAGATAGATATTTCTTTATTTAAGTCTCATCATAATTAATACATAGTACATATATTAAATTCACTTACCCATGCCATTCTATAAAGAATTATAAGAGACTATATTACATGTAAAACATATTAATACATATTTTAAACCAATCTGTCACAATTAATAATACTTGTTGTTTATATACTTACAGAATAGCAAACATACCTGCAGATTAGCACATATAACACTCCAAGTTTTAACACACACACACACACATATATATATATATATATATATATATATATATATATATATATATATATATAAACCGTATTAAAGGAGAGGCCGGTGCTAATCTTGACATATTGTCTAAAATGTTATTAAAATTATATAAAATTACGATGCGAGGAGGAAGGGAAATGCCAACGCATCTTCTACTTAAAGCTTAAATTTTTTTTAAAAAATCGAATATCATTCTAGATCAGATATAGAATAAACTGATTAGCACGACTTCTCACTACAATGTTAAAACGCTTCATATGTATAAATTAACTATTACATTATCTATATACAACTATATAAAATATTTCTTTTTGTCTCTTCAATCATAAAACAGGTTTATGCACTTAGTTTCACAACACTTTGGTTCGATAGTATATAGCATAGTTTATCGCTTCGCGAATTAATTCCTTAAAAACACTTACAATTACTGTCAATAACTCTGACAACGATTAATCTAATCAACTACTAGAAAACGACTTAACCAACCATCAACTACTAGCCAACGACTTAACCAACCATCAACTACTAGCCAACGACTTAACTAACCATCAACTACTAGCCAACGACTTAACGAACCATCAACTACTAGACAACTACTTAACCAACCAAACCATCAACTACTAGAAAACGACTTAACCAACCATCAACTACTAGCCAACGACTTAACCAACCATCAACTACTAGACAACGACTTAATCAACCATCAACTACTAGCCAACGACTTAACTAACCATAAACTACTAGACAACGACTCAACCAATAAAACCATCAACTACTAGAAAACGACTTAACCACCCGATCAACTACTAGCCAACGACTTAACCAACCATCAACTACTAGCCAACGACTTATCTAACCATCAACTACTAGACAACGACTTAACCAACCATCAACTACTAGCCAACGACTTAACCAACCATCAACTATTAGCCAACGACTTATCTAACCATCAACTACTAGACAACGACTTAACCAACCATCAACTACTAGCCAACGACTTAACCAACCATCAACTACTAGACAACGACTTAACCAACCATCAACTACTAGCCAACGACTTATCTAACCATCAACTACTAGCCAACGACTTAACCAACCATCAACTACTAGCCAACGACTTAACCAACCATCAACTACTAGACAACGACTTAACCAACCAAACCATCAACTACTAGCCAACGACTTAACCAACCATCAACTACTAGCCAACGACTTAACCAACCATCAACTACTAGCCAACGACTTATCTAACCATCAACTACTAGCCAACGACTTAACCAACCATCAACTACTAGCCAACGACTTAACCAACCATCAACTACTAGACAACGACTTAACCAACCAAACCATCAACTACTAGAAAACGACTTAACCAACCATCAACTTCTAGCCAACGACTTAACCAACCATCAACTACTAGACAACGACTTAACCAACCATCAACTACTAGTCAACGACTTAATTAACCATCAACTACTAGCCAACGACTTAACCAACCATCAACTACTAGACAACGACTTAATCAACCATCAACTACTAGCCATCGACTTAACTAACCATGAACTACTAGCCAACGACTAAACTAACCATCAACTACTAGCCAACGACTTAACTAACCATGAACTACTAGCCAACGACTAAACTAACCATCAACTACTAGACAACGACTTAACCAACCATCAACTACTAGCCAACGACTTAATCAACCATCAACTACTAGCCAACGACTTAACCAACCATCAACTACTAGCCAACGGCTTAATCAACCATCAACTACTAGACAACGACTTAACCAACCATCAACTACTAGCCAACGACTTAATCAACCATCAACTACTAGCCAACGACTTAACTAACCATGAACTACTAGCCAACGACTTAACTAACCATCAACTACTAGCCAACGACTTAACTAACCATCGACTACTAGCCAACGACTTAACCAACCATCAACAACTAGCCAACGACTTAACTAACCATCAACTACTAGCCAACGACTTATCCAACCATCAACTACTAGCCAACGACTTAACCAACCATCAACTACTAGACAACGACTTAACCAACCAAACCATCAACTACTAGACAACGACTTAACCAACCAAACCATCAACTACTAGCCAACGACTTAACCAACCATCAACAACTAGCCAACGACTTAACCAACCATCAACTACTAGCCAACGACTTAACCAACCATCAACTACTAGACAACGACTTAACCAACCAAACCATCAACTACTAGAAAACGACTTAACCAACCATCAACTACTAGCCAACGACTTAACTAACAATGAACTACTAACCAACTACTTAACTAACCATCAACTACTAGACAACGACTTATCCAACCATCAACTACTATCCAACGACTTAACCAACCATCAACTACTAGACAACGACTTAACCAACCAAACCATCAACTACTAGACAATGACTTAACCAACCATCAACTACTAGCCATCGACTTAATCAACCATCAACTACTAGCCAACGACTTATCCAACCAACAACTACTAGCCAACGACTTAACCAACCATCAACTACTAGACAACGACTTAACCAACCATCAACTTCTAGCCATCGACTTAATCAACCATCAACTACTAGCCAACGACTTATCCAACCAACAACTACTAGCCAACGACTTAACCAACCATCAACTACTAGACAACGACTTAACCAACCATCAACTACTAGACAACGACTTAACCAACCAAACCATCAACTACTAGACAATGACTTAACCAACCATCAACTACTAGCCATCGACTTAATCAACCATCAACTACTAGCCAACGACTTATCCAACCAACAACTACTAGCCAACGACTTAACCAACCATCAACTACTAGACAACGACTTAACCAACCATCAACTACTAGCCATCGACTTAATCAACCATCAACTACTAGCCAACGACTTAACCAACCATCAACTACTAGACAACGACTTAACCAACCATCAACTACTAGCCATCGACTTAATTAACCATCAACTACTAGACAACGACTTAACCAACCATCAACTAATAGACAACGACTTAATCAACCATCAACTACTAGCCAACGACTTAACTAACCATGAACTACTAGCCAACGACTTAACTAACCATCAACTTCTAGACAACGACTTGACTAACCATGAATTACTAGCCAACGACTTAACCAACCAACGGAGCATCGAACCAGGGCCCAGAACTAAGAATAACGCACACAATGATTAATAACAATAGTCGCTGTATGGCTTAAACATATTTTATTTCACAATTATCATAATAAACAAAATGGCTCGGCTACTTAGTCGTTGTATGACGGAACTATATACAGTATATGGTTCTGCATATTGAAATATTGATGAAGATACATATTTTACTATCTGGTTGACAGTTTCCTTGAATAGGGGTGATAACGTATTTTTATCAAGTGAATATCCCGGAAGCGGTGATATAGCTTAGTGCAGGCGAACACTGCCTTCCCACATAACGTCAGGTCCGGGTTAACAAACTGTGTGATATTGGACGGCTAAATAGAAACCAAATCAACCACAAAAAGTGAAATTAAACACAGACTAACTATGCGACGTCTTACTACAGAAACATCGAGTCGTTGTCCAATGAACAACAGTAAACTAGTTTAGATGATATACCGTCATTAAGGCTTACTGATATGTAAACATGTACACGTACATTCAGGTTACATGTTTTGATATTCATTAAACAAATTTCATGTACTTTTGACTAGTTTAGTAAATGTACGATAGGTAAAAGCGCTAAAATTCAAATTTCTTCATGTTTAAACTTTGGATCACACACTTCCGAAGCCAACCTGTGGAGAAAAGTGACAATTTCATTTGGGTTGAGGTCATTTCTGTAATGTAGTGTAGACATTTCATTGTTCGCGAAGCTCAAAATACATGGCAGTATTAACTCTCTATTGAATGTTGATGCCAAACGCAATAATGGCGTCCAACATTTATCTTGATTGTGGTATTTCATTTAGTTCATACATATTTTATTGCCATATAAACACATATTACAATATATATATCATACATATAAGTCAAATACAATATTTAAACACATATTACAATATATATCATACATATAAGTCAAATACAATATATAAACACATATTACAATATATATCATGCATATAAGTCAAATACAACATAAAAATACATATAACAATATATATCATTCATATAAGTCAAATATAACAAAAATACACATATTTCAATATACATCATGCATATAAGTCAAATTCAATTTAAGTGTAGCGCGTGGTCCAGTGGTTGAGCACCGAACCCATAATTGGAGGGTCGTGGGTTCGATCCTCAGCCACGGCTATGTGTGGTGTCCTTAAGTACGACACTTTTCCACAAATGCTTAGTACTAGTTCTAACCAGGAAGACTTCGAGCGTGATTTGCCTAAGTTGTAAGAACTTGTAAAATAAATAAGCTTAAACCAATACAATTTAAGGCAAAAGGGTCTGGCCACAAGTTCTCGCAACATTAGATATGGTCATTCCCTTCATATGGTATTTCATCGTTCTTTATTCTTTATTATCTAGTTAATTCCACTGTTTGATTTAATTAAAAAACTGACCACAGTCTGAATGTATAAATATGCATGCATCATACATAATCAACCACTATATGACAGGGTGGGTATCGCACATGTATGTACATGTGTTTTGGGGTATATGATTTGGTGGGTATCGCACATGTATATACATGTGTTTTTGTGCATATGACTGGGTGGGTATCGCACATGTATGTGCATAATACTGGGTGGGTATCGCACATATACCTGCATGTGATTTTGTGCATATGATTGGTGGGTATCGCACATCTACGAACATGTCATTTTGTGCATATGATTGGAGGGGTATCGCACATAAATGTACAAGTGTTTTTCGGTATATGACTGGATGGGTGTCGCACTAGTGTGTACATGTGTTTTTGTGCATAAGACTGGGTGGGTATCGCACTTGTATGTACATGTGTTTTTGTGCATATGACTGAGTGGGCATCGCACTTGTATGTACATGTGTTTTTGTACATATGACTGAGTGGGTATCGCACTTGTATGTACATGTGTTTTTGTGCATATGGGTGAGCGGGTATCGCACTTGTATGTACATGTATTTTTGTGCATATGGGTGAGTGGGTATCGCACTTGTATGTACATGTGTTTTTGTGCATATGACTGGGTAGGTATCGCACTTGTATGTACATGTGTTTTGTGCATATGGCTGAGTGGTTATCGCACTTGTATGTACATGTGTTTTTATGCATGTGACTGTGTGGGTATTGCACTTGTATGTACATGTGTTTTTATGCATGTGACTGTGTGGGTATTGCACTTGTATGTACATGTGTTTTTATGCATGTGACTGTGTGGGTATTGCACTTGTATGTACATGTGTTTTTGTGCATATCACTGGGTGGGTATCGCACTTGTATGTACATGTATTTTTGTGCATATGACTGGGTAGGTATCGCACTTGTATGTACATGTGTTTTTGTGCATATGACTGGGTGGGTATCGCACTTGTATGTACATGTGTTTTTGTGCATATGACTGGGTAGGTATCGCACTTGTATGTACATGTGTTTTTGTGCATATAACTGGGTGGGTAATGCACATGTATGTACTTGTGTTTTTGTATATATGGCTGGGTGTGTATCGCACTTGTATGTACATGTGTTTTTGTACATATGGCTGGGTTGGTATCGCACATGTATGTACATGTGTTTTTGTGCATATGACTGGGTAGGTATCGCACTTGTATGTACATGTGTTTTTGTGCATATAACTGGGTGTGTATCGCACTTGTATGTACATGTGTTTTTGTACATATGGCTGGGTTGGTATCGCACATGTATGTACATGTGTTTTTGTGCATATGACTGGGTAGGTATCGCACATGTATGTACATGTGTTTTTGTGCATATGACTGGGTAGGTATCGCACATGTATGTACATGTGTTTTTGTGCATATGACTGGGTAGGTATCGCACTTGTATGTACATGTGTTTTTGTGCATATAACTGGGTGGGTAATGCACATGTATGTACTTGTGTTTTTGTATATATGGCTGGGTGTGTATCGCACTTGTATGTACTTGTGTTTTTGTACATATGGCTGGGTTGGTATCGCACATGTATGTACATGTGTTTTTGTACATATGGCTGGGTTGGTATCGCACATGTATGTACTTGTGTTTTTGTACATATGGCTGGGTTGGTATCGCACATGTATGTACATGTGTTTTTGTATATATGGCTGGGTGGGTATCGCACTTGTACGTACATATGTTTTTGTGCATACGACTGAGTGGGTATCGCACTTGTACGTACATATGTTTTTGTGCATACGACTGAGTGGGTATCGCACTTGTACGTACATATGTTTTTGTGCATACGACTGAGTGGGTATCGCACTTGTATGTACATGTGTTTTTGTGCATATGGCTGAATGGGTACCGCACTGGTATGTACATGTGTTTTTGTGCATATGAGTTGGTGGGTATCGCACTTGTATGTACATGTGTTTCTGTGCAAATGACTGAGTGGGTATCGCACTTGTATGTACATGTTTTTCTGTGCAAACGACTGAGTGAGTAACGCACTTGTATGTACATATGTTTTTGTGCAAATGACTGAGTGGGTATTGCACTTTTATGTACATATGTTTTTGTGCATATTGCTGGGTGGGTATCGCACTTGTATGTACATGTGTTTTTGTGCATATGACTTGATGGGTATTGCACATGTATGAACATGTGTTTTTGTGCATATGACTGGGTGGGTATCGCACTTGTATGTACATGTGTTTTTGTGCATATGACTGGGTGGGTATCGTACTTGTATGTACATGTGTTTTTGTACATATGACTGAGTGGGTATCGCACTTGTATGTACTTGTGTGTTTGTGCATATGACTGGGTGGATATCGCACTTGTATGTACATGTGTTTTTGTGCATATGACTTGGTGGGTATTGCACATGTATGTACATGTGTTTTTGTGCATATGACTTGGTGGGTATTGCACATGTATGTACATGTGTTTTTGTGCATATAGCTGGGTGGGTATCGTACTTGTATGTACATGTGTTTTTGTGCATATGACTGGGTGGGTATCGCACTTGTATGTACATGTGTTTTTGTGCATATGACTGAGTGGGTATCGCACTTGTATGTACATGTGTTTTTGTGCATATGACTGGGTGGGTATCGCACTTGTATATACATGTGTTTTTGTGCATATGACTGGGTGGGTATCCCACTTGTTTGTACATGTGTTTTTGTGCATATGACTGGGTGGATATCGCACTTGAATGTAAATGTGTTTTGTGCATATGACTGGGTGGGTATCGCACTTGTATGTACATGTGTTTTTGTGCATATGGCTGAATGGGTATTGCACTTGTATGTACATGTGTTTTTGTGCATATGGGTGAGTGGGTATCGCACATGTATGTACATGTCTTTTTGTGCATATGCTGAATGGGTATTGCACTTGTATGTACATGTGTTTTTGTGCATATAGCTGGGTGGGTATCGTACTTGTATGTACATGTGTTTTTGTGCATATGACTGGGTGGGTATCGCACTTGTATGTACATGTGTTTTTGTGCATATGACTGAGTGGGTATCGCACTTGTATGTACATGTGTTTTTGTGCATATGACTGGGTGGGTATCGCACTTGTATATACATGTGTTTTTGTGCATATGACTGGGTGGGTATCCCACTTGTTTGTACATGTGTTTTTGTGCATATGACTGGGTGGATATCGCACTTGAATGTAAATGTGTTTTTGTGCATATGACTGGGTGGGTATCGCACTTGTATGTACATGTGTTTTTGTGCATATGGCTGAATGGGTATTGCACTTGTATGTACATGTGTTTTTGTGCATATGGGTGAGTGGGTATCGCACATGTATGTACATGTCTTTTTGTGCATATGGCTGAATGGGTATTGCACTTGTATGTACATGTGTTTTTGTGCATAAGACTGGGTGGGTATTGCACTTGTATGTACATGTGTTTTTGTGCATATGACTGGGTGGGTATCGCACTTGTAGGTACTTGTGTTTCTGTGCATATGACTGAGTGGGTATCGCACTTGTATGTATATGTGTTTTTGTGCATATGACTGGGTAGGTATCGCACTTGTATGTACATGTGTTTTTGTGCATATGACTGAGTGGGTATCGCACTTGTATGTACATGTGTTTTTGTGCATATGTCTAAGTGGGGATCGCTCTTGTATGTACATGTGTTTTTGTGCATATGTCTAAGTGGGGATCGCTCTTGTATGTACATGTGTATTTGTGCATATGACTGAGTGGGTATCGCAATTGTATGTACATGTGTTTTTGTGCATATGCCTGGCTTGGTATCGCACTTATATGTACTTGTGTTTTTGTGCATATGACTGAGTGGGTATCGCACCTGAATGTACATGTGTTTTGTGCATATGGCTGGGTGGGTATTACACATGTATGTACTTGTGTTTTTGTGCAAATGACTGAGTGGGTATCGCACTTGTATGTACATGTGTTTTTGTGCATATGACTGAGTGGGTATCGCACTTGTATGTACATGTGTTTTTGTGCATATGACTGAGTGGGAATCGCACTTGAATGTAAATGTGTTTTTGTGCATATGACTGAGTGGGTATCGCACTTGTATGTACATGTGTTTCTGTGCATATGGCTGAGTAGGTATCGCACTTGTATGTACATGTGTTTTTATGCATATGGCTGAATGGGTATCGCACTTGTATGTAGATATGTTTTTGTGCATATGGTTGGGTGGGTATCGCACTTGTATGTACATGTGTTTTTGTGCATATGGTTGGGTGGGTATCGCACTTGTATGTACATGTGTTTTTGTGCATATGACTGAGTGGGTATCGTACTTGTATGTACATGTGTTTTTGTGCATATGACTGAGTGGGTATCGCATTTGTATGTACATGTGTTTTTGTGCATATGGCTGAATGGGTATTGCACTTGTATGTACATATGTTTTTGTGCATATGGCTGGGTTGGTATCGCACATGTATGCACATGTGTTTTTTTCGTGCATATGACTTGGTGGTTATTGATCATGTATGTACATGTGTTTCTGTGCTTATGACTGAGTGGGAATCGCACTTGAATGTAAATGTGTTTTTGGTGCATATGACTGGGTGGGTATCGCACTTGTATGTACATGTGTTTTTGTGCATATGGGTGAGCGGGTATCACACTTGTATGTACATGTGTTTTTGTGCATATGACTGAGTGGGTATCGCATTTGTATGTACATGTGTTTTTGTACATATGGCTGGGTTGGTATCGCACATGTATGTACATGTGTTTTTGTGCATATGACTTGGTGGTTATTGCTCATGTATGTACATGTGTTTCTGTGCATATGACTGAGTGGGAATCGCACTTGAATGTAAATGTGTTTTTGGTGCATATGACTGGGTGGGTATCGCACTTGTATGTACATGTGTTTTTGTGCATATGGCTGGGTGGGTATTGCACTTGTATGTACATGTGATTTTGTGCATATGACTGGGTGGGTATCGCACTTGTATGTACATGTGTTTTTGTGCATATGGGTGAGCGGGTATCACACTTGTATGTACATGTGTTTTTGTGCATATGACTGAGTGGGTATCGCATTTGTATGTACATGTGTTTTTGTACATATGGCTGGGTTGGTATCGCACATGTATGTACATGTGTTTTTGTGCATATGACTTGGTGGTTATTGCTCATGTATGTACATGTGTTTCTGTGCATATGACTGAGTGGGAATCGCACTTGAATGTAAATGTGTTTTTGGTGCATATGACTGGGTGGGTATCGCACTTGTATGTACATGTGTTTTTGTGCATATGACTGAGTGGGAATCGCACTTGAATGTAAATATGTTTTTGGTGCATATGACTGGGTAGGTATCGCACTTGTATGTACATGTGTTTTTGTGCATATGACTGAGTGGGTATCGCACTTGTATGTACATGTGTTTTTGTGCATATGACTGGGTAGGTATCGCACTTGTATGTACATGTGTTTTTGTGCATATGACTTGGTAGGTATCGCACTTGTATGTACATGTGTTTCGTGCATATGACTGAGTGGGCATCGCTTGTTTTTATGCATATGACTGAGTGGGCATCCCATGTTTTTATGTATATCGCTGGGTGGGTATCGCACTTGTATGTACGTACCCATGCTCTGTCAGGAAAACAACTTAAATGATAAATATTACTGAAATGTGTAATTTTTATATCATTGTATTTGATGGGTATTCATGATACGGTAGGAAAGATCCAAGCGTTATTCTATATATAAATTTTGTGTCAATGGTTATACATTCTGAGAGTTAAGATGGATTTCCTTGGTTAACATTGAAGAAATGAATTGATGATCGTCACGTATACGTTTACGAAAGGGTGAAACAACGAAGTGTGGGCGTCAACACTCTTCAAAGTTTTCACTTCCTTATCCGGTTTGACAAACGGTCATGTTAGACGACTGTATTGAAACCTCTATATCCACCAAAAACGTGAAACTAAACATAGACTGACATTGCACCTCTCGCGATAGAATATTTTAATCGTTGTCAAATGAATAATAGAATACCTATTACATGTTGGGGAACATCTTAATTGACATTCCGCCATATAAAACAAAGCCGGCTGCTGATTGGCTCATATGTTACTGACGTTAAAATATTATGCTTTATTATTATAATGCTAATTCGGGGTTTGATAAAAATGATAAATTAGTCTCGAGAACGATTTGTGTAAGCTCCGAGCTGACCTTTCCATCGAATTAGAATGTATGAGTATAAACTAGCTTACTTGTGGATGGAAGCATTGCTTCTTTGATTCATTATAAGGCCTTACGTCATTAATACATTTAAGTGCCATATATAGATATATAATAATTATGGTTGTTTTGTTTAAAAAGGACGATCGAATTTCCATTTGGGATCAGGAGGGGTCTTAGAAGGGTTAACATTTGTGCTATACATGATATTAAACAAAACAAAAAAATATGTCAACGGGACGAGGTTTGCTACATTTTGACACTTACATTTTATTGTAATAAGCGTGTAGGTAATTACTTTGGTAGTCTTATTGTGAACGCTCCTTCTCGATGTATATGATTATATCTATACTATCTCTCTTTCACTTAGTTCCGCTACCACTTTGAATCGTTGAGATTTTACAATGTATTTGTCTTCCTGTTTCATAATTGAAATTTTGTGGAGGTGTTACTTGGAAATGTGCCCTTTTAAAAAAAAAACGTGTTTTTGTTTAATTAATTTTATTTAAAATACAATAATCATTTGAACAGTACAAATAATTCATTCCAAATATACTTTAACTTCTGAAGCCATGTTGTAATACATTCAAGCAGGCCAGTAGTGTAATGAATAGAGTAATGGCCGCTCACGCCAGAGGTTGCGGGTTCGACCCCCTGATTGGCCCGATGCCTCTCATAAAACAACACTCAGTACTGGTTCTACCCAGGAAGCGGACTCGAGAGCGGTTCATATAAGCTCTGAAATTTCATCGCAACCGAGCTGAAATAAATTAGCATAAACTAATACATTGAGCTGAATAAATCACAAGCAACTTGCTGTAAATGCGTGTAGTTTTGATTAGGCGAACAAGCTCTGCAAGCAGAGCATCGTTATCTTATATACTCCAAACACATGCACAAATGTACGTGTTTTCTCTGCCTGTTCAACATATGTTTAAACAAAGACACGCCTTTTCAATTGATTAATAACCGTTAAACACATATAATTATTCGATTCAAAACAGTAACAAATGCGTGTGATTTTTCCGCGTATGAAATTCATGACCCCACGGCAGATCCACACGCGTGGACTATCAGGAGTTCGTGTGAATCTAACGTGACACCGGACTGAAAAAGACATGTTCATTGGAAAAAAACATATGGTCAGCTACCACCATTGCGTTTTCCATAGACTAACATTATAACGTTTGACCAAATTTTCACTATTTCTATCATTCGCGGACCAAAAAGTCATATATCATATTAAAGTACTGTTCTAGACTCAAATTAAAATGTCCCCAAAACGGGGTCAAAAGTACCACTTTTTACCACTTTTTGCCCCCTGAAGTTGGGTACCCCCACTTTCAGAATAAAAAAAAGTCAATTTCACCAATTTTACTTTCCATGCCGTTTCCTTGATAAAATGAATTTAGTCAGTCACAGAAATATAATTCTAATTTTTGATTGACACAAACATAATAAACTTATATTATATTGTGATCATTTGCCAGTTTAACATAATCATCCAACCAGAATTAAGCTTACTATAAAATATATGCCCTGAACATTCCTATACTTTTTTCAGCCAATCAGAGGGCTCGTCTCGATGGTGGTAGCTGACCATATGGCATAAAATAACGGCACTAAAATATGGCATTTGCTTGGTTTTGTCGCGTAAATAGGACCACTTGTAAATCGCCTGCTGTACAGACGGTATTTTGATACTGTGAGGTCAATGTTAATAATATACATGTCACCATTTTATAAAAGAGCTGAAACACTTCAGTAAATTATTCTGATATTTGAGACCATTCTATAGAACAAACATATTTCTCTCGCAAATCACACATACTTAGTTAAGTAAAAATGTAGGCGGTAACTTAATTGTTTTGACGTAGATAATTCCCTTAGACATTTATTGGGAGTATTGACGCACCCTCATTGATACAGCTGGAACTTACAAAAAGCAGGGAACACATTAAAATGGTTATCTGGACTGCTTTCATTAATCAACAATAATTGCCGGGCTTTCAAAATGACATAATACAATATTCACAATACATATTAATTGTTTGAAATGTTTCTTCTTCTTCCGGTTAAAGGTCAGGAGTCTTCTTAGACTGTAAGGTTGACCTGGTTAGGGGGGTGAAACAGCCATCCTCCTCTAGCTTATTTACAATTACAAAGGCCCGATATATTACAATTAAAATATACACGACAGCTAACTCCTACGGACCGACGAAGAAGGTTGCTGGGACTGCGACTAGGGCAACCTTGAAGTCTTCGATGGTGGGGTGATCGGTGATCGCTGTGGGAAGCCTGTTCCATTCCTGTATGGTCCTCGGATAGAAGGAGTACTTGTACACTCTCTGGGATGCAGTAGGTTTGTAGAATCGGTGACCTCCTCTGGTACGCATGTCGTAGCGCCTGAGTATCGGTCCTGGATCGACATCTACCAAGCCTCCTTGGATTTTGTAGAGCATTGTAAGTCTCTGGGTTCTCCTTCTGGGTTCTCCTTCTATGTGCAAGTGAATCCCATCCTAGATTGATTATCATGTTGGACACACATCCTGGGGTCCTCTCCCAGTAGTTGCGCATTACAAAGCGAGCTGCCCGTCTTTGTACCTGTTCCAGCCGGTTAATGTCAGTGGTTAGGTGGGGATCCCATGCTGATGAAGCATACTCTAGTGTTAATCGTACCAGTGTATTGTAGGTTGTCTCGCGTACTTCTTTAGTGCAGGTTCCGACGAAGAAATCCCAAAGTCTTTGACGCCTTGGACGATATGTTGTCGACATGGGTCTTTGGTGAGAGATCTTCGCTGATGGAGACACCAAGATACTTGGCACTGTCGACTGCTTCTAAAATATGGCCATGCAGCATGTAATTTGTATCTTGCTTGAACCTCTTGTTGGTGCAAATCCTAATGACCTGACACTTCTCTGTATGAAACTTCATTTGCCATCTATCCTCCCATTCCTGTAAGGAATCTAAGTCCTGCTGTAGCTTAAGGGCATCATCAGGGTCCTTGATGTGACGGTAAAGTAGACCGTCATCTGCAAAGAGGCGTGTCTCTGATGTTGTAGATTCTGGGAGGTCGTTTATAAATGCCAGGAAAAGGAGAGGTCCTAGTACCGTTCCCTGGGGTACACCTGAAACAACATCTGCTTCTGATGAGCTGATTCTTTCTAGTGTCACACGTTGCTTTCTGTAGCTGAGGAAAGACTGTATCCAGCGAAGGGTGTTGCCTCGTACTCTGTAAAACTCTAGTTTGTGTAGCAGGCGTTGATGGGGGACCTTGTCGAAAGCCTTAGAAAAATCTAGGAGTACAACATCAACTTGGTCTTTTCCTGTTCGTAGTTGACTTGTGATTCCCTGAATAGTGGTGATCAGCTGAGTCTCACAAGAGCGTTTGGCGCGGAAACCATGCTGGTTGTCACAAAGTATAGTGTGCCGGGTGAAATGCTGCATTATGTTACTGTGGACAATATGCTCCAGTATCTTGCAAGTAACTGATGTGAGTGAAACAGGTCTGTAGTTAGACGCCTGATGTCTATCACCTTTCTTGTAAAGAGGTACAATGTTTGCGCTCCTCCAATCCGACGGTACATCTCCAGAGTCGATCGATAACTGAAATAGTCTGGATAGTTCAGGTGACAGTTCCTCAGCAGCTACTCGTAATATAAATGTTGTTATACAATCGGGACCGGCTGCCTTGTGTGGTTTAAGGTTACCGAGAAGCTTTGCGACTCCGTTGGGGCGGATCATGAGTCCCATCATAGTTGGGTGAGGGCTTGGTCCCTTGTCTGGAATACTTTTAGTGTCTTCTTTGGTATAGACTGACTGGAATTGGTCATTGAGGATGTCCGCTTTTCTTGAGCTTTCACTCTGAAGGAATCCGTCCTTATTGATGAGGGGAGAATCACCTTCTGTCTCTTGCCTCTTACTCTTTATATATGACCAGAAACGCTTGGGGCTCTTCCTCAGATCATCGCTAACAACGTCTTGAATGTAGGACTTCTCAGCTGTTCTGGTCTCTTTCTGGACTGCTGTTTGTAATATCTTGTATCTTTCCCATGTCTTAGAGTTCCCAGACTTCCTGGCCCTTCAGTGGGCTCTCTGCTTCCTTCTCATCATCCTACGCAGCTTGGTGGTGACCCAAGGGTGTGTCTGTCGAGTGCAGGACATTTAAGTAGGGATATACTGTTCTAAAGAAGATGCGATGGCTGCCTTGAATGATGCCCACATACATTCAATAGACTGGAAGGTTGTGTCGGTATACGTCTGACTGTACTGCGTCATATGATGCTTGATGCCATCTATGTTGGCCTTCTTCCATAAATATATCTTTCTACGAGGAAGTAAGAGACGTTGGGGTTGATGAGCTGTGTCTAGGAGAACAATGTCATGGTCACTCTTTAGTCCTATTGGTGGTAATGGTTTGCATCGTATCTTGAAACTTGGGTGGCTTGTGAAGACAAGATCAAACGTGTTCTGTAGTCTAGTTGGGAAATCAACTAGTTGTTCAAGGCTCATATCCATGGCAATATCAAGGAATGCCTGGCTCACACGTTGAGGGTATATATGAGGTGCCTTTGAAATGGTGTTTCTTGTCCAATCAACGTCTGGAATGTTGAAGTCTCCTCCAATGATGAATATAGCCTTCTTGTATTTATTCTTGAGTCTTGTGAATTCGGCGCTGACCATTTCAAGATAACTTTCATCAACTTTATTAGGAGGACGGTAGTATGATGTGAGGACCATTCTCTTCTTGCCTATTTTGATGGTGCCAGAGATAAGTTCAAGTTGCTTGTGTGTCTCAACATCTAACACTTCAATATCGTCTTTTACTGCTAAGAGCACTCCGCCATGGGGGTCATTCGGCCTATCTCGACGGTAAACTTTAAAACCAAGCGACGGATCGAAGAAGTATGGAGATGCGATGTCATCTGATAGCCAGGTTTCTGTTCCTAGTATGATGTCTGGCCTGGTTGTTTCAACTAAAACATCGATATTCCTTCCCTTCTTGCGTACACTCTGGAAGTTAACGGTCAATATTCGTAGTGCTCACTTTGTCTTTGGTTTGGTACCAAATTGGAGCTTAGGTTTCGGCGAGGATGAAGCTTCTGGGCTGCCTACCAAGCTTATACTAAATTAACAGGAAAAAAATAAATTCGAGTTATAAAATGTAATATCTTTGGTGCGCGGTCATTTTGGCGGTGATCAACGCTGCATCACGTGATCAGGGCGACATAAGCAGGGCTATGCATTAGGCTTGAAACCTGACTAAAAAGCAAACAGAATTGCCGCCTGATACCCAAACTGTATCGTATAATATATATTAATTTGAGGTTGAGCCAGTGTCTAGGAAAATGAATTTATAAGGTTCGCAGTTGTTTAACGCATTTAGTAAATTATCTAGACATATGCCCTCCACAAACTTCAGAATATATAGCTAAGAATTATAACAAAATTAGAGTCGGGCCCGTTAGCTCAGTCTATAACGCATCTGACCATCGATCCAGAGGTCGTTACTAAATTGACCAAGTGAATTTGAGAATTAAGATGACAGCATTGTTTTTATCAAATAAGCAGCATTTTATCCAAGTCTGTAAATGTTTTATTAACTTTAATCGTTTATATTAGTTGCGTGTATTTATTATTCTGTAAAACACGCTTGAATGTGCATACAGGAAAAGAGTGCTAGCATGTATAATTTGATAATAAATGTTACAAAATATTACAACATAGACATGACACAAACCTGTAGACAGTAATAGAGTGTCAAATTCATCACCTCGCATTTTAATGTATACATAATATAATCTTGCTTTCATTCAAGAAACAATACTGATTTGTTTAGCATGATATTGATTTAGTTCAATAATGCAAACATAGTAATCATTATAAATTCAATATAATACAAACATAGTAATCAATTTAAATTCAATATAAAACAAACGTAGTAATCAATTTAAATTTGATATAATACAAACATAGTTATTAAGCTAAATTCAAATATGGATTAGTGGAAGACATACTCTTGTAAACGTCTTCTCCTGTAAAATGTACATAATTGGCAGATTGGTAACAACATTCAAGTTTTCATTGTTATTACAACTCTGCTTATATATATGTAAAATTTATTTCAGGAACTTACGGCTAAATAAATTTACTCCTTTAACGTATTGGTTGTTTGGTTTAATACGTTTTAGAAAAGTAGAAAAATAGATCAACAAATGACATATCTATTCATATTAAATTAGAATACTGGATTTTATAATAAAAAAAAGCGGAGAGTAGAAAATTTCCAAAAGTATGCCTAATCTATTTTACCGTGATATTCATTATTGCGGTAAGTAAATCGGAACGTGTAATATATATATGATCGATGACAATTCCATACAACCACGTGGAATCATGCATTTTGTCAGAAAATACACGTTTGGATTACTGACATAATCGTAATAATTCAGCATACAAATCTGTATGTATTTTTATTAATTGATTGAAACTGATATTGTCCTCTTGTTTATATATTTACCTTTTAAACTTTGTATATTTCACCTGACTGTAAAACACATGTAACACATGTTTCACTCATGTTTACATTATACACTTCTGTTTGACCTTGTAAAAAGTTAATCGTGTCAAAGAATTTAAAAAGTCTCACAAAATAGTGTAACAACGCTCGTAGCAATCACACGACAAATGGTTATGAGAGCCATAAAAACTCAAGTTTGGACCAGGGTACTACTATATATATTGATGTCATTTTTTACTACAAAAGTATTTAATTGGTATCAAAGTGAATGTGAGCATGCTTCTCACTATCACCCACATATAACAAAATTCAGTTATCGTCACAGGCGGAGGATAACAACACAGCCAGCTGCCAAGTTTACCAGAGGTCCAAAACAAATCTCGCAAAATTCAGTTATCGCGAGAATAACAGCAAAGCCAGCCGCCAAGTTTACCAGAGGTCCAAAACAAATCTTGCAAAATTCAGTTATCGCGAGAATAACAACAAAGCCAGCCGCCAAGTTTAACAGAGGTCCATAACAAATCTCGCAAAATTCAGTTATCGCGAGTATAACAACAAAGCCAGCCGCCATGTTTACCAGAGGTCCAGAACAAATCTCGCAAAATTCAGTTATCGCGAGTATAACAACAAAGCCAGCCGCCAAGTTTACCAGAGGTCCAAAACAAATCTCGCAAAATTCAGTTTATACGAGTATAACAACAAAGCGAGCCGCCAAGTTTACCAGAGGTCCAAAAATAATCTCGCAAAATTCAGTTATCGCGAGAATAACAACAAAGCCAGCCGCCATGTTTACCAGAGGTCCAAAAACAAATCTCGTAAAATTCAGTTTAAGCGAGTATAACAACACAGCCAGTCGCCAAGTTTACCAGAGGTCCAAAACAAATCTCGCAAAATTCAGTTATCGCGAGAATAACAACATAAGCCAGCCGCCAAGTTTACCTGAGGTCCAAAACAAATCTCGCAAAATTCAAAGAATATGTAGAGCACATGCGTGATTAGGTCAGATAAGCGCCAGTGTTGTCTAGCATTATTCTTTCTATGGGTTTTGTCTTAGAATAAAATCTACAGGAAGAACATTTGTATAAATAAATTATCTGAAGTAATAGGACTTAATTGATAATTGCATTCAATGGCACTACAGAGACTGAAATTCACGTGCAAGATGGTTCTTTTCGTGATATTCATCATTCATTTTCGGAGCTCATCCTTGACTACCGAGTGCTTTTCACGATATTTGTATTTGCTTTTAACCATAAATGTTTATTCAGTAGAATTTCAACATAAATAAAGCTCCGAAGCAATAACATGTTTTAATTCTTCCCCATTTACTTAGATACCTCACTAACATAAACATGTCCATCCGCAAAATTTTTTTTAGACCCCAATGCCGTTCAACAGCCAACAGAAAATTTAATTCGGCTGTGATTCTTTCAAAAAATTACGCTTGATATGATCTGAAACTAATTTGGTTATTAAAAGTATCCATCAATTGAGATAATAACGATAATACGGGGCGGTTCAAAGCATTTTTGACCGAGTATATACCACAATATATTAGATAACTCTGGGATAGATATCCATTCAATGTTTGTAGGAGTTATTTCCCTTGGATAGAGGTTCGTTACACTTCGGTCGATAAAGAAGATAATAATGGATTAAACATTATTTGCAGAAGACAATCAACTAAACGGAAACGTCAACTTGATATCATATTCTTGTAGAAAAATACTTTTTTCTCATTTGGGTATGTGAAATAACAAATAGTGTAAATGTACATGACAGGAATATTGTGCATTGCATTGTTTGGACGATTATTTGCTTTACAAAATGTGAAGATTATATCTTATTTCAGAATAATTTTAAAAGAGTCACAAACATAATACATCAAAGTAGTTATTTTGACTGATTTTTTAGAAATATGATAATCAATATCTATTAATATGTTTCTTACAATAGTATTTTTGTCACTTATATGTGTATATGCCAATCAATTTCAAAGTGAAAGACCAATTTCAGATAGTTTTGGAGTGATAACCATTTAATTTAACTACATTTATCAATTCTTCGGGGTAAGAGTGATGCGACCTTGCACATGTGTCCGCTAGAGCGATGCGACCTCGTACCTGTGTCTCCTAGAATGATGCGACCTCGCACCTGTGCCCACTTGAGTGATGCGTCCATGCATCTGTAAGTAAGTAAACAAGTAAGTAAACAAGTAAGTAAACAAGTAAGTAAATAGTTTATTATAGTGACATGTGCGTGGCATACATGACAAAATAACATGATACAAAAAAGATAAATAAATAGCACCCAGCCCAGTGGGCCTATAAGTCACCTTCAATTAGATAGTACAATGAATGGATTGAGGTAATATTCATATAATTCGTATCCGCTAAACTGATGCGATCTCGGACCTGTGTCCGCTAGACTGATGCAATCTCGGACCTGTGTTCGCTAAACTGGTGCGATCTCGGACCTGTGTCTGCTTAACTGGTGCGATCTCGGACCTGTGTTCGCTAAACTGGTGCGATCATCTCGGACATGTGTTCGCTAGACTGGTGCGATCTCGGACCTGTATTTGCTACACTGGTGCGATCTCGGACCTGTGTCCGCTAGACTGGTACGATCTCGGACCTGTATCCACTAAACTGGTGCGATCTCGGACCTGTGTTCGCTAAACTGGTGCGATCTCGGACCTGTGTTCGCTAGACTGGTGCGATCTCGGACCTGTGTCAGCTAGACTGGTCCGATCTCGGACCTGTGTCCGCTAAACTGGTGCGATCTCGGACCTGTGTCTGCTTAACTGGTGCGATCTCGGACCTGTGTTCGCTAAACTGGTGCGATCTCGGACCTGTATCCGCTACACTGGTGCGATCTCGGACCTGTGTCCGCTAGACTGGTACGATCTCGGACCTGTGTCCGCTACACTGGTGCGATCTCGGACCTGTGTCCGCTAGACTGGTGCGATCTCGGACCTGTGTCCGCTACACTGGTGCGATCTCGGACCTGTGTCCGCTTAACTGGTGCGATCTCGGACCTGTGTTCGCTAAACTGGTGCGATCTCGGACCTGTGTCCGCTACACTGGTGCGATCTCGGACCTGTGTCTGCTTGACTGGTGCGATCTCGGACCTTTGTTCGCTAAACTGGTGCGATCTCGGACCTGTGTTCGCTAGACTGGTGCGATCTCGGACCTGTGTCCGCTAGACTGGTACGATCTCGGACCTGTGTCCGCTAAACTGGTGCGATCTCGGACCTGTGTTCGCTAAACTGGTGCGATCTCGGACCTGTGTTCGCTAAACTGGTGCGAGCTCGGACCTATGTCTGCTAAACTGGTGCGATCTCGGACCTGTATCCGCTAAACCGGACCTGTATCCGCTGAACTGGTGCAATCTCGGACCTGTATCCGCTAAACTGGTGCAATCTCGGACCTGTATCCGCTAAACTGGTGCGATCTCGGACCTGTATCCGCTAAACCGGACCTGTATCCGCTAAACTGGTGCAATCTCGGACCTGTGTCCGCTACACTGGTGCGATCTCGGACCTGTGTCCGCTAGACTGGTGCGATCTCGGACCTGTGTCCACTAGACTGGTGCGATCTCGGACCTGTGTCCGCTACACTGGTGCGATCTCGGACCTGTGTCCGCTTAACTGGTGCGATCTCGGACCTGTGTCCGCTAAACTGGTGCGATCTCGGACCTGTGTCCGCTAAACTGGTGCGATCTCGGACCTGTGTCCGCTAGACTGGTGCGATCTCGGACCTGTGTCTGCTTGACTGGTGCGATCTCGGACCTGTGTTCGCTAAACTGGTGCGATCTCGGACCTGTGTTCGCTAGATTGGTGCAATCTCGGACCTGTATCCGCTACACTGGTGTGATCTCGGACCTGTGTCCGCTAGAGTGGTACGATCTCGGACCTGTATCCGCTAAACTGGTGCGATCTCGGACCTGTGTTCGCTAAACTGGTGCGATCTCGGACCTGTGTTCGCTAAACTGGTGCGATCTCGGACTAGTGTCTGCTAAACTGGTGTGATCTGACCTGTGTCCGCTAGACTGGTGCGATCTCGGACTAGTGTCTGCTAAACTGGTGCGATCTCGGACTAGTGTCTGCTAAACTGGTGCGATCACGGACCTGTATCCGCTAAATCGGACCTGTATCCGCTAAACTGGTGCGATCTCGGACCTGTATCCGCTAAACTGGTGCGATCTCGGACCTGTATCCGCTAGACTGGTGCGATCTCGGACTAGTGTCTGCTGAACTGGTGTGATCTCGGACCTGTGTCCGCTAGACTGGTGCGATCTCGGACTAGTGTCTGCTAAACTGGTGCGATCTCGGACCTGTATCCGCTAAACTGGTGCGATCTGGGACCTGTGTCCGCTAAACTGGTGCAATCTCGGACCTATATCCGCTAAACTGGTGCGATCTCGGACCTGTATCCGCTAAACCGGACCTGTATCCGCTAAACTGGTGCGATCTCGGACCTGTAATCGCTAAACTGGTGCAATCTCGGACCAGTGTCCGCTAGAATGATGCGACCTCGCACCTGTACATATTACGAAATACTTAACCAGTACAGTTCACACTTGTCTGCGAGTCATAGTTGTTAAACGAATAGGAATTTCGATGTAAAAACCTGCTTGATTCATAAATGACTTTAAGAAGAACCATGTCTAGATCTTTCTTTAGATGGTACTTATCTATAAATGTTTGTACTATAAGATACAATCTTTGTTACGTCATTTATGTAAATGCATTTCTGTTTTGTATATGTTCACACGAGTCAATGGCCTATTGAATTGCAAAATAAAGGTTCTTCTTCATTTGCATCTTGGGTCATCCTCTAACAAAAATAAATGTCATCGTAAATTATGCATGTACTTGTAATGGCGTTTCATTCAACTCTTACAGGTTCTCGACTTACAGGTTCTCTTGTTACATTTATTTGCAGTGAAGTATAGGCTCAAAAAGTTATCTATTTACACTTTTGTATATACTTTATTGTTTAGGGATGCTGGCGTTAAGGAATTTATTTAGCTAGGTATATATATTTATATATATTTGAAACTATATTTATATACTATGTAGGTGTTAGTCGATGAGATATCCTGAACACGTTGGTGCGATAACCTATCGGTATGAAGAACTTATTCCGGAACAAATTTCAATTTCGAATTGTCGCAAAACCACCAAATTTTCTCGTAATATATAACAATTCAATACACTTTGTCGAGTATCGTTAAACCCACTAAAATCTACACTTTTCCCACCCCTACGCCTTTTAAACCAATTTCAGATTAAAACATTCAAATCGTCATATCCGGTAAATATACAGTTTCCTTACAGGCTAACTAATCTTGCTTGATATATATTTGTACCAGCGATTGTAACACATCCGGAACGTTGAGTGACCTACGACAATGACGAACTGGAATATCAGAAATTCTAATTTAAGCAAAATAAAAAATCCAGATATGGTATATAAGCAATATTTGACGAAATATTTATCATTATTTGTCTCAGATTCATACAGACCAGTTTTATATTAATTAAATTTCTATTGTTGCTTTTATTTCATTTTGAAAATGTTTACTGAGGTTAGAAATAAGGGTAAGTATTTTCACTGAGGCTGTGTTACAAATTTTACATTTCATATTGTAGTTCTTTTTATTTTACATGTCATTTTATCAATTCAATATTGCTTTTTATCCCATTCAAATAATTTCATTTTAAATAAATGTCAACGATTCGTTTTCCTTATTAATGTTCCGTGCCCGATACGGTTAGCATACCCGTATAGGCTCACAATGCGATCGAGGTTAATGTGACACTCTATCAATTGACACAGTGTAAAGTTTTATGAATAACAGCTAAGACACACTTCTATAATTTCATATACACCCTTGTCATTCACAAAGTGTATTAATAGTTACGGCTTTAACTATTTTTACTACGAGTAGATTAAATCTCGATCAATCCGATAATTATTTCCGTTAGATAGCGAAACTTCCTCGTGTTTCCGCCGTTAATATATATTGCATATATTGAAAATCACCGAAGATAGTTTAGATAGTATAGGAGGAGTGTTTGGTATTATAAAGGGCTAAACAAACTTGTGCTCTGATCCTGTTTAACGTTGACTAACTTAGATTTGGAAAATCCTCTGATATTTTTCTTCTTAGCTTTGTTTTATTTTTAGATTAAGGTATCCTTATAAAAGCACATTTCTTTATTGTATGTATCCATTCGGTATTAAACACTGAAAAACAAATAAAATACTCAAACACTGATGGATAACTGTATGTTTTCGGCATTTTATGAACAGTTTACAAACAATAAATAAAATATTAATATTAATATTTTAATGCATGTACTGCTTTAACATAGTGAACATAGTAAAAGATTAATGCTCATAATATTTAACTTTATTTTATAAAGAATATATTTTTCTTATAAATTTATTATTTGAATTGAGATCAAACATCACTTTCACATAAATTGAGAAAATGATAATTGAAAAGTTTCTGTTTCGATGATAACTGTGAATGTACTACTGGTACTTAATATCCCCTTTGTTTATTACAGGGACAAGTTCTCCGGTAATTTTATTTTTGGTGGTAGTTTTGGGTTGTCTATTAACACAACCAGCTATAATCGGAGCCAAAGCTGTAAAAAGATCAGTGAGTTCAGGATGGGATAGCCCTTGTTTTGTCCTAGAAGAACAGGGTGCTAACATTAGCATTCCGCTCATCAACACAACACGCCGTCTTATAGAACAAACGGGAAACTTAATTGAAGAATCTACAAATATCAAGAGCGATGTAAGTACATATCCTCTCTCTCTCATCAATTGTAAACAAACTTTAATTATTCAAATCAAACCATTCTAGACTAACGACATTTATTGATATTTTTCACAGATATCGCTCATTAAAGTTAAATCCTATAGTCATCTCGATTAATAAAATGTGATAGTTCGCTGGAACAACAAACACAAATCTTTTATAAAATATTTTCTCTGTCACAGTCCAAGTGATATTATAGCTGTATAGAGTCCTCTACCATCACGTTTACAAATACTTCATTATATCATAAAACGCCTGATCAACTTTCTACCACAAGTACGTACCGGTTGATTTATTGTATTAGACACGCTATTATAGCGGCTACGCTTAACGCTCGGCGTCGCATGAGCATCATTTATTTTATATATTTTTTTAATTAGAAAGTTGTCTATAATTGCACTGTCACTGTCTATGACATTATATTATAATAATGTACACGTTACATATTGTTAATTTGTTTATAATTACAGATTGGTAATGGAATTTTTAGTACTGCTTTACTCGACTGGCTAAACAAACAGAACTTTATTGATGCCGAAGAAGTATTGATTACGGATGAGGCCAAAGCTGCCACTGTGGCCGAGGTATAAATACTTTCTGATTATTTTGCTTTTCTTTTTGAAAAACATATCAGACCACATTTTATTGTATCTCAATACTTTTAAGGGATGTTACATTCATGCTGTTTATCGTATGCAACTCGATTTTAACGGTTACAGAGTTGTTATTTTAAAATTATTCATATCTCGTTTTAAATATGACTTGAGTATATACAACGCATCTTATATTACACAACTAGTACATGCACACTGTAGTAGGAGAGCGAACATATACATATCAAAGTAATCGTGTTTTTTTTTAAAAAAGTGTTGAACAGTTAGTTTTTAAAATATATTTAAAAGTTCTGGGATGTGTATAATGACATGGGTGAGAGAAAATCATCTGGTATTCCAAACTAGCTTGTAGAATAAGGCAAGTGTATATTAAGTGCACAAAAATACTACGGCTTCGATTTATATTGTAGTTGTTTTATTTAACGATTTATCTACTCTACTTTACAATTGTATCTTTCTCTTTCAGCCCATTGCATCGATGCTAGGTCACTACGCCCTTATGTATGAGTTAGTAGCTCACATAGAGTACATCCGTACACATGACAAGATCGGTACACTCAGCAGTGAAGCCGAGCTTAGAAAGAAGCTGTTGTCAATTGAAAACCTTATTTACAGCACCCTATGTACGATCAAGATGGGACTTCTGTCTGCAAACCAAGATACAACAGACACAGTAACTACCGATGTACTTTCTCAAGAGTTCAAAGATCTTGGACAAAATTTCACACAGGAAAAAAGCCGAGCTTATGTTGTTATGAAAGATAGCGAAACTATGATGCAATACTTAAATACCATGTATACCGCTGTTGAGGAATCCCCATCCACTTAGATGTAAACATTTCATTTTTTATGTTGCTTACTTTCCTTTTAAATGTGATGAAATGTTATGACTTTGAAAGAAATTGAAATTATGATCTTGATAGATTCATAATGATATCGGGTATTATATATTCGTACGATCCGTAGCTTCTTTTCATCTAATCATGATTTTATCAAATTCGTCGTACACCAATGACTGATGCAATAAATGACAATTACACGCAGTCTCAAAGTGCATCGCTAACATTTACAACTGTAACACTTGTAAAGACATTTTTAAGGTTTGTCACCTATAAAGCAGTCATATATCGAATATCGCATCACTTACTTTTATACATCTAAACACTTTGAGGCCGGACCCAGGATTAGCTCAGTCGGCTACATGTCTGACTATCAATCCAGGGGTCGATGATTTCGATTCCCAGCCCGGCAACAGTCTCCGTGACGATTGATATACGATATTGTGTCTCATTATCATTCGTCTCTCACCGCTGATTCAAGTTGGAATGTTATCAGTTACTTGCGGAGATGGGTGTGCTCGAGTACTGGTCAAACTTTAAGGATCCCAGGAAATAGCGCTTAGGTTAACTGATCGTCTGTTAGCCATCGATGGCATAAAAAGACGCTAAATATTCAATCAACCAATCTAAACACTTTAAATGGCATTTCTTATAGGATGTGTTGTCTTTAAACCAGACAAATAGTACTGTGTGATAACTCCATTACTCTGTTTTATAATTACATTAACATGTCATTGAACCGTTCATTAATTTATTTGTTTATTTATTTAATTACTCATGTATTTATTCAATTTCGTTGTACATGTTTTCTAACAATGTTTACCTGTTCGATATTTAAAAAGTTATATTGCGTTTTTACAATTCAGTATTACGGCTTTATTGATCATTTTTGTTTTAATTGTCGCGTATTTTGTACTTTAAATTGTTTTTAGATTTTCTTTTACATATTTTGTATAGTTTTACACGTCATTATTCATTTTAGATATATTTTTACACAGAAAGCCATGTTTACATTAATATTAGATTTACAAACTATTCTATAAAAAAAATTAAAAAGAAATATATAATATATACATTATACGTTTAATTTAGACGTTCCTTACAAGTACATACTTACCTATTCGAATACAGAGATATAATCAATGCATTTATTTAATTTGAAGAAAGTTTTTTTTAAAAAAAAACAAAAGATTACACATAAATGTTTGTGCTTTTTAATCACAGACTTAAAACTGTAAGATATGTTATTTCCAGTGACTGTATTACTACACTCTCATACAGTACATGAATTTATCAAAGATATGTGTTGGCATTATTCCAATTTTTATGATAACTGTATGAGATTGTCGTCTATATTTTCTAAGCGTTGTGAATCAAAGTATCTGCAATGTATAATGTTTAGAAACAACATTATTATTTTAAGTGTATTTATTTTAATTTCGATTGCCATAGATCTAAGAAACTTTTGTTGTGCTTTGACGGGTGTTGTTTATATTTATATTTACTGTATATGTTTCTTGACTGCCATTCATTGTATTTTTATATAAGATATATGCAAGATTGCACAGATTGTTTTCACTATGCGAGTGTGTTAAACATTATCGTTTATGAATATGTCGTATGTAATGTCTATGACAATAATAACAAATCAATTGGTACAATTTGTTTAAATTCGACGATCAAAACAAACCAATAAATATAAAACTTAAGACAATATGGCCTTTAAGAATATGGATTCGATGAATAAGAAAAACGTACATGGATTAGTTATAATGAAACCGATTTCCCCCTTTAATTTTCTTCTTTTTTGTGTTTGAATAAAACAAATTGTGCCATTGATTTTCGGAACTATGTGTATGTAATGTACTTATTGTAGATTATATTAATCAAAACAAATAAAATGTCACTGCCAGCTGCTTTTTCATAAAAATAAATGAATTATTCAACTAATTACACTGTTGTTAGCATCTGAAAATTCATACATTTGAATGATTTATCTACCAGAACTTGAATGAACGACACATACTCTCTTCTCCTCTCTCTCTCTTTCTCTCTCTCTCTTTCTCTCTCTCTCTTCCCCCTCTCTTGTCTCGCTTTGTCATTCTTTGTCTGTTTGTTGCCTCTCTCTCTCTCTCTCTCTCTCTCTCTCTCTCTCTTGTCTCGCTTTGTCATTCTTTGTCTGTTTGTTGCATCTCTCTCTCTCTCTCTCTCTCTCTCTCTCTCTCTCTCTTGTCTCGCTTTGCCATTCTTTGTCTGTTTGTTGCATCTCTCTCTCTCTCTCTCTCTCCCCCCCCCCCCCTCTCTTGTCTCGCTTTGTCATTATTGGTCTGTTTGCTGCATTTCTCTCTCTCTCTCTCTCTCTCTCTCTCTCTCTCTCTCTCTCTCTCTCTATGTGAATCGTTAAATAATATGAGTATCCGTGTTCACCATCACGCCACATATCAATGATGTCAGTGTGGGGATCTTACAGTGTGACCATAAATACATGTGACAAGTGTGTGTCATTAGGATCATATTCGAATTGTATTCTATTATTAGATATATATTAATCTAGCGTCACATTGTCAAACAAATGTATATATTCACGTACCGATGCTGCAATATATCTTGCAGATATGATCATATTGATGCTTTAATTAATAATAATTAATAATTGATTTATATAACAGAGAAAAATAGGGTGAGTATCCTTGTCAACTTAAATGTCTACTGTATCTATATCGCAGTATAATGTTATTAAGCAGGTTTTATACACAATGTAAATACTCACCACTGACTACAATATGGGGTTATATCAAGTGTACACTGCGGGGTTAATCTAACGATAGAGCATCCGCCTCGAATACGGAAGGTCGCGGTTTCGATCCCCAGCCGGGTCATAGCAATACTTGAAAATGGTAACAGTAGCTTCATCGTTTGACTCTCATTATTTATAAAATAGTTCTAGGACTTATCGATTGTGCCGGTATATAATATTACCGAGTGGGTTATCATATCACGTGTCGCGGGGATACCCCCAGTGTGGCACCTCGTGATATATATAAAAATAATGAAATCGAAAGTAAAAACATTCATTACAATACAATGAAAGTAGTTTCATGGTTAGAGTAACACAGTTTCCTTTGAATACACCTTAAGCCCGTGATATCTATAATGAATATCGTACCTTTACTACTGGTGTTCTATAAATATCACTATAGTAGGTATACATTGATTTCACAACCCAGTTTGATAATGGGAAAGTGTTGTAGCAGATGCTATCACCATAACCTATGATTCATTTTAGGATTAAAACTACAATGTTGAATGGCAACTTAAGGCAAACGTCACGTGAAACGCATGACAACGTGACGTCGCACTGGCAAAATAAAACCATGCAACACATGAACTGCGAACTGGTCCTTTCTAGCTCCGCCCAGCTGCAACTATTTTGTAATGGGAAACGAAATACAGTTAATCTATGTTGTTCATTTAGACCAATTTCTGTAGAAAAACTTATTCACTAAATAAAGCATAATATAGAGAAATAACTGAGATTTCTCGAACAATAAATAAAATAACGCACATTGTCGATGTATGTGTACATTAAAGAGGCTTCGTCAATAAATGAATGTCCACAATATAAGCCTAGGGCCATATTCATGAAGCATTTTAAATACTAGAAAATATCATGTTGAACTCGATAACATTTGGAAACAATTTCTTAATTAAAGTGACATTCATAAAACGAATAAGAACAATCTCGCTAACAATTACCTTAACAATAGTTCTTATATAAATATGTTTCAGTTTCAAACAATTCATACATGGGTAACTGAATGAGTCGGGGATCTTAAAATAGCATGGAAAATACCTTCTATAAATAGTGATGGAAATACTCCACATGCTTAAACCAGGGTTAAAGCCCCAACATCCGATCAGACTATCGGATGTAAATTAGTTACTCTACAGGGAATGTGTGTATAATATGGTCTAACAATAGAACAGTTATCATAGCAGACAGCAAAATGTTTGTAAAACAATGCAGAAGGCATATTATTCAATTAAATATGCTGATATGATTAAAAAAATGATAATAGAAGGAATCATTTAAAAGTTTGGTTTGATTGATTGATTGATTGATTGATTGATTGATTGATTGATTGATTGATTGATTGATTGATTGATTGACAAATATTGACTAGTTTGCTCCTCCCCTAAAATTCAAATTTCTCTGTAATAGATTGTCTGTTGAAAGCAATAAGTAATAACTTATTGCAGATATTATTCGGAAAATTTCAGGAACTGTGAGTAAGACTATATTGCATGACAAATTTCAAATTTTTCAATCCATGAATTTATTTTAGATTTGAAAATTACTCTCCCAGATCTAAACGTGTTTTAAAAAAAAGGGAAAACACTCCAATCGCCATTACCTCCCTTTTATACACAGGTTGGGCCTTTAACGTGACTGTATATTTGTTAACAAAACACTAAGTATTAAGCTTATTCTAATGAATATAAAATGTTTAAAGCATTTCGATAATTTCAATATAAGAATAAACTTATTTATTTTACTTTGATTGTGAAACAAATTCTTACAATTTGGGCAAATCACGATCGATGTCTTCCTGGGTAGAACAAGTACTAAGCATATGCGGAAAAAGTGTCTTGCTCAAGAACACCTCACATAGCCGTGGCGGAGGATCGGACCCACGACCCTCCGGTCATAGACTCGATGCTCTATCACTGGACAACGCGCTCCACGAATAGATTCGTTATTATACTAGTTATATTTATAACTGGTGGTGGCACTGTTTTCATTAAAAAAGTTGTTGGTGAATACAATGTTAATTGATATTTAATTGACAGTACTTATTGCAGGGTATTAAGAGACGTTTTCAACAACGTTTTAATCATAATATCATCGTGATCGTGTTTTATTGAGATGGCTAGTCTAAGCATCGCATTCGAGTATCATCCCACAGACCTCAAAACTGTGAACAACAATTGCAATATGGTCGATTCATCAATTTTACTGAAGGCGTGGAGGGGCGATAGTGTAATGGATAGAGTGTTGGCCGCTCACACCAGAGGTAGCGGGTTCGATCCCCAGCTCGACCCGATGCCTCTCATAAAGCAACACTCAGTACTGGTTCTATCTAGGAAGCGGACTCGAGAGCGGTTCATATAAGCTCTGAACTTTCATCGCAATCGAGCTAAACAATAGTATTAACTAACTAACCCGGCGCGGCATTATGTCAACGTCACTACATTTGCGTCATGCATGCTACACTTAATGTTAATCATGTTGATTAATAAAGTTTCATGTCGGTTTATTTAAATCTGTGATAGTTCTTTCCACAAGGAATAGCCCGTGTGGTTCCGGCTAAGAATAGAATCACTGTCGATCTCTGCAGAGGGGTAGGAATCCTCTGAATGTGTGTCATGTTGATTTTATCATTTTTTGTCATGTTCACTATTGTGATTAAATTATCAACCCCTATGTGGTTCCAGGGAGCCATGAGTGATGGCAAGAATAGGATCACTATGGCTTATGCATGTCGTAAGAATCGACACATTGAGTAATACAATAGAATTTGCTAAAACTTTGCAGTTTTGCAGGTATCAAGGTTCTAGGTTCATTCTGCATATTCATTTGTTGATGTATTTTTGGTAATATGTATGTTAATTTGCTGTTTTTGTACATGTAGAGTGAACTTGGAATCTTCCTTCCTGTTGGCGTCGAATAACCTATAATGTGTTGGTACGCCGTAAAACCCTATTCATTTATTAATTCCCACAAGTTGTTGACATACCGACAGACCCAAAGCCAACACAGTCATTCTTATATACTGACTTTCATTTTCTCTTTCCTGCGGGGTATGTAATACCAACAAAGGTATGCAATGAACAAACATTAATATTAGTTTTAGTACAAAAATACCATTATGCTAAGTAAAGAAGTTATATAATTTAAAGTCAATGTTTCTAATAAACTAGACCGCGGCGTTGTCTAGTTGTAGAGCGTCCGCCTCGCATGCGGAAGGTCGTGGGTTAAATCCCCGGCCGGGTCCTACCAAAGACTTTAAAAATGGTACCAGAAGCTTCCTCGCTTGACGCTTAGCATTTAGAGGAGAGTTCTAGGTCTGGTCGGCCCGGTCTCAGAAAAATGTGACTGGGTGGGGTATCATACCATGTGTCTGCGGCATGATACTCCAGTGTAACAGCGCTCAGAATACTGTCTCAAGCGATATGACTGAAAAATTGTTGAAAGCAACGCTAAAGACCATACAACAACAACAAAAATTCTAATGAACTCTAGATAATATATAACAACTGAAAACCATAAAAGTCGCTAGTACAAATATCTGTTTTATAGCCCAAGTATTTAACCCAGTCTGATGTGATATATGCCAATTAGAAAAAAATGTCATTACATTAGCCCTTCATGTTTAATTTCTATTGATTCACTCGTCATGATATCAACAGGAAAAGCTCCAACTGGGTTCCCGCACGATACAGTTTATAAATAATCCTTCTTTCTTCTTATTTGACAATGTATTTTTTTTATTTTAATGCTCATTTTTAAATGGCGTTATTGATGTTGTTGTTTTTTATTTTAAAACTACCGGCATGATTGAATTAAGAATAAAGAAAGTGTTGCTTGGAAATTGGTTAATGAATACATCTTTTTCTAAGTGTAATAGCTGAACACTTAAACATATCATGGATGACTCATGACCCCTAGTCATCATACTCTTGTCGTACAGATGTTGGCAAACAATAAAATTTAAGTTTTACTTCTTTCATTTTGGTCTCTCTATGAATGATAAGCATAAAACATATTAACTATAAACTGTATTAAGCATGTAGAAGACGATGAAGGTTACTAGACTAGTACAATTAAAAAATATGTAAAATTAGAACATACATTGCCATTACTTTGTTATGGACTGGTGTTTGCACATTGAATAATTATTAAATGGCTTGGCATACTTGAAAACTTCGTTTTGTATATAACAATATTGTTTTAAGTCATATAAATGCTAGATTGTTTTGCTATCTTGTTGATAAATTAACCCTATTCCGCACTCCAATTGGTTACGTTTATCACACGGATTCCTAATACCACATGGGCCGCTTGTGCACGGATTCGTTACGTTTATTACAAGGATTCCTAATACCATATGGGCCGCTTGTGCACGGATTCCTTATACCACATGGGCCGCTTGTGCACGGATTGGTTACGTTTATCACACATATTCCTAATACCACATGGGTCGCTTTTACACAGATTCCTAATACCACACGGGCCGCTTGTGCACGTATTCCTAATACCACATGGGCCGCTTGTGCACGGATTGGTTACGTTTATCACACGGATTCCTATTACCACATGGGCCTCTTGTGCACGGATTCCTAATACCACATGGGCCGCTTGTGCACGGATTGGTTACGTTTATCACACAGATTCCTAATACCACATGGGTCGCTTTTACACAGATTCCTAATACCACACGGGCCGCTTGTGCACGTATTCCTAATACCACATGGGCCGCTTGTGCACGGATTGGTTACGTTTATCACGCGGATTCCAAATACCACATGGGCCGCTTGTGCACGGATTTGTTACGTTTATCACACTGATTCCTATTACCACATGGGCCGCTTGTGCACGGATTGGTTACGTTTATCACACTGATTCCTATTACCACATGGGCCTCTTGTGCACGGATTCCTAATACCACATGGGCTGCTTGTGCACGGATTGGTTACGTTTATCGCACGGATTCCTTATACCACATGGGCCGCTTGTAAACGGATTCCTAATACCACATTGGCCGCGTGTGCACGGATTGGTTATGTTTATCACACGGATTCCTAATACCACATGGGCCGCTTGTGCACGGATTCCATAACCACATGGGCCGCTTGTGCACCGATTCCTAATACCACATGGGCCGCTTGTGCACGGGTTTAGACGAGATAGTTCATATTTAGGCCTTTTCGAGACAATATACAAAATATAGAATTTATCAAAGTTAAGTTTAAAATTCGAACTTTTCGAATTTTCATGATTTTCTATGATATTAACAAGGAATAATGTAAGTCCTTGAGAGCTTCATACTACGTTACTTCTTACAGTCAGCAAGGAAACATCGGATTCCTGTATATGTTGCCTTGCTTAAACGACCATTCACAAAGGGATATGATTAAACAAAAAGATAATGCGCTATATATATATATATATATAATATATATACACAGAACGTTCTCAGATCCTATCAGCAAAGCAAGCACCCTATAAACAAGGACAAATTTCCCCCGAAAAGTTCAACAGGGTATTTCAATATTGACATAATTTTATTCAAAGTATTCGAGATGGAGTACCACTTGCGTTCTTATATTCAAGATGGAGTACCACTTGCGTTCTAGTATTCAAGATGGAGTACCACTTGCATTCTAGTATTCAAGATGGAGTACCACTTGCGTTCTAATATTCAAGATGGAGTACCACTTGCGTTCTGATATTCAAGATGGAGTACCACTTGCGTTCTAATATTCAAGATGGAGTACCACTTGCGTTCTAGTATTCAAGATGGAGTACCACTTGCGTTCTAATATTCAAGATGGAGTACCACTTGCGTTCTAATATTCAAGATGGAGTACCACTTGCGTTTTAGTATTCAAGATGGAGTACCACTTGCGTTCTAATATCCAAGATGGAGTACCACTTGCGTTCTAATATTCAAGATGGAGTACCACTTGCGTTCTAATATCTAAGATGGAGTACCACTTGCGTTCTAATATTCAAGATGGAGTACCACTTGCGTATTAGTATTCAAGATGGAGTACCACTTGCGTTCTAATATCCAAGATAGAGTACCACTTGCGTTCTAGTATTCAAGATGGAGTACCACTTGCGTTCTAATATCCAAGATGGAGTACCACTTGCGTTCTAATATTCAAGATGGAGTACCACTTGCGTTCTAATATTCAAGATGGAGTACTACTTGCGTTCAAGTATTCAAGATGGAGTACTACTTGCGTTCTTATATTCAAGATGGAGTACCACTTGCGTTCTGATATTCAAGATGGAGTACCACTTGCATTCTAATATTCAAGATGAAGTACCACTTGCGTTCTAATATTCAGTGTTCGATCGTGATCTACGAACTTGACCACCTCTCAACTTCTAGAGAAGAGAAAGTAACAGCTGCCGTTGCCCACAGCCTTCTACAGGAATTCAGGAGTGACCAATCTTGTCGCAGATGGTGAATTCAACAGTGATTTATTAAAGTTTCCGAACGTTTTGTCCTATACCGACGCATTACATATCGTTACTTGGAATAACTGGTATTACATGTGACACTTATTTCAAACCGTCCTTCATAGTATTCGTTACCAGTTATATATTATATTTATCCAATAGGTTAACCTTGTTTCATTGCTTGCATTACTGAACATATAACATATACATTATTTCTACTTTTCAATATGCTTACTCGGATTTCCCAGTAAAATTTACACCTTGAATTCAAATTCTCCAAACAGTAAATCTTCAGGCGGAAGTTTCCAATGAATCGTTAATATTCGAGGGCGAAAACTTACTATCATTATCGAGTATGTGGTCAGCTACCACCATTACATTTCCCATAGACTTACATTATAGCGTTTGTGCTTAAAACCTATTTTTAAAACATTTGTTCATGAAAATGACCTACCTTGCATTCAAGTATCAACCTAGATACATAAAAAAACAACAAAAAAAATAGGTCAAAAGTACCACTTTTAACTACTTTCGGTTCACTGAAGTTCATGACCCCCAGTCTCGCACTGAATTCATTTGCATTTCCATAGATTTACCACTAGTGCAATTTGCTACATTAAATAGTCAAAATGAGCAAATATGTTATTTCTTTTTTTTTTTCATGATGAAAACATCCTATTCTAACAAATTAAGAAGAAAAACATTCATTGTGACATTTATATCTAACCAAAAACAAGCTTACAAACATGACATATGCCCTTAACATCCCTATACTTTTTTCAGCCAATCAGAATCCCGGTCTCAATGGTGGTAGCTGACCTAAAGGGGCACCTAAACTAACTTTTTCATACTTTTTTATGTTTCATTTGATTCAATACATATTTTCAAACAAACTAATACCTTTGTTTTCTGTTTACTCCCAAAATTGACATTTTTAGAGCATTTTTCATGTTTGCCTGCTTAACATGTATATGAGCATCTGTTGCAGCATGAAAATAAGTGAAATAGTCCAAAATATGTGATCTTAAAAACTGAATATCTCCTGTATTACTCAATATTTTCATACAATTTTTTTTTGCCATGTTCGACAATATGTTTCTTCAATATTGGACAGTAAACATGTCCTTTTGTCTAAAGATAGCAGTGTGTACATGTATAATTTGTACCCCACCCCCCTAATTTACATGGATTTTTTTTTTTTTATAACAATTTTTTTCATTTTTTTTTCAATTTCAGTCATTTTTTCTCCTAATTGCACTCTCAATTCTATCATCCCTTGCTATTAGACTAATTAACACAAGCCATTTTATTTTTTTATGTTATTTCTGGGGAGAAATAAAGAGATGGGCAGATATGGTGCAGAGGCTACATGGGCAGTTTATTTATAACATGTGTTCTACTATCAAACTTGTTGCATACTTTCTGTGGTTTTGAAGCATCATATTACGGCCAAAATGACCAAGGTAACACACAAACAAGTATTCTATCTCATTCGGATGCTTACATATACACCAATTAGTCGCATTTTAATAAGAAAAATCATGAAAGGCAAATATAGAAAGAGTAAATGTGGATTTAAAATTGGACATAAATTTCATCCAATCAAAGGAAAAGTGACTCCTAAAGTGGAGGGAGAAGCTCACGAAATAGTAAAATATATCCGTGCTTCAACTGAAGTGGAGAATCTTATCCAGGATCCACCGATTCCACCAGAGGCGTTGCCACCAGCACCCGTCTCTGATGAACCCGTTGTCAGATTCAAGATGCTGCGGCCTAACAGAGTACCATCTTATAACCAAAGAAAACAGTCTACTGAAGGGGAGAAACAGTAAGTGCACTATACATATCATCTCCTTTAATCTTCAGAGTGTCTCAGGCACCTTTAAAGCATTTATCATTAAAAACAACATAAATAAAAAAAAAAAATTATTACTTTTTTTTTAATAATTCATAAATTTTATCAATCTGGAGCCTATTTTAATGTAAAAAGTGTCCTTTCATACATATAAACACTAAATTATCTTATAATATTGTGTTTCCATACACATTTCATTGTCCATATTTCATAAACATCACTCAGAGAAGGTATATTGAATTTACCCTGATAAATAAAGGGAGGTAATAAAATTCTAAGAAAACATACAACTGTCCTAAACTTCTTATGTTCTTAAAAAATAGCTTTAAAAAAAAATTAAAAAAATAAGAAATTGATTTCCTAAATGCAAATTAGTATTTAGGACCAACTGGATATATTTGCAGGGATCATTTGAGCTGTTACAAGTTGGTCCATACTGGAAAATTATGGGAAATGATCAATGCAGTCACCAAAGAACATGCCACAAGATCACAAAACTGTACAGGCAATTTGAGCTTTGATAGAGCCAATGAAGAAAAGCATGGTCTCGTCTGGCGTGAACGAGCTGTTTGTGATGCCTGTCAATATCGATCAGACAAATTTAAACTCTACGAAGAAATCGAAACAGGCAAACCAGGAAGAAAATCAGCCACCGCCAATGTGGGATTTAACATTGGAATGACACAATCTCCAGTTGCCTCATCAAGTGCTATTAAAATGCTGTTGAGTGCTAATATCCCAGCTCCATCTGTTTCAGGAATGCGAAAAATGTGCAACAAAAGTGTGCACTCTAATAAAGGAAGAAAATATAGCTGACATGAAGAAGAGAAGGCAAGAATTAAAAACAATTAACAACTGGAGAAACATGCCCGAGAAAGAAGTTGCTGTACAGTCTGATGGTATGTACAACAGCAGTCTCTATTCAGGAGTGGGGCGAACACCATTTCAGCCTGCAACTCAGTGCACATACACTGTAGCAGAAAACATGACAAAGAAAAATCAAATAATTGCCCTTGAAACAGTAAATAAACTTAGCTCCAAACATGGATTTCATTCACAGGATGATGATAACTGTGACATAAAATCCAAGGACTGTACAGCTACTGCTTGTATGGAAACCAATATTGGAGATGAGCAAAAGTGGGCTAAAATGTGTTTCAGAGACATGCATAATGATGGACTTGAAATAAAATATTTAACAACAGACCCAGACACTAAAGCCTACCAAGCTGCAACAGACTTATACAGACAGAAAGTGACAACAACAATGCCTGAACATCAAATTGACACTAGGCATCTCTCAGACAACCACAGGAAACAGATAAAAAAAAGTTCCCATGTATTAAATATGATGCCGGGAAATACAAAGCAGTATAAATTATATTTAAGAAATCGATTTTCAATAGATATTAGCAAGCGGTGCCAGGCTGAATTTGATTCTGTACACCAGCAGGAGAAGGGAGATTTTAAGAAAGTCATGACACGCATCTCCAAGTGCATATGTGCTATCAAAAATTGTTATGCTGGTAACCACAGCTACTGCAAATCTCATTCTGCCATCTGCAGTGGTGAAAACAATCTCAACTGGATAACAAAGAGTGTTTTTTTGCCCAAATCTTTCAAAATAAACTTGTCTAATAGTGACAATGAACAAACTTTAATGGAGTGCATTGAATATAGACTTGGACATGACACCCTTGTTCAAACCAAACTGAACACAAATACTCAAAAAGTAGAGGCTACAAATAGATCAATAAAGCGATCCTTACCAAAAAATGTCACTTTCACACGTAATTTCCCAGGCAGGGCACACAGTGCAGTCCACAGTGTCAACAATGGGCCAGGGCAGTCGGTGAAACTACTATGTGATGTTGCTGGCTGTCCAATATCAAGTGGTGGTAGAGTTGACCGTATGCTATCTATGAAACAGCTTCAATCTGAGAAGAAAAAAATGAGAGAAAAGTCAATAGCAGTGAAATTAAAGCGCCGATTAAGAAAAATAAAAATGTTTCAACTATACGAGAAGCACCAAGAACAGAAAAAATACATTAAGGCCCAACTGCTCAAACAAAAGCGAATCATATGCCGAAAAAAAACAAAAATCAACAAAAACTGTCCGAGCACATCAAACGATCATGCTTACACAAGAAATCCATCACAGAATCAATCCGTGCGAAAAAGACAAACTGGAACATGCTGCCCTGCACAAAATCCTGCATTGACACAGTAGCTTCTGGAAATATTGTATTGATTGCTCTCTAAAACAAGATGTTCTGGGTTCACACAGGCCCTATTGTGACACCTGTGGCTGACTTCAAGCTCAAGTCCATCATTAGTATGCCTTGGCAGCTCATCATGCATTAAACTGTGTGCCAGCATATAGGCAATACAGTGACAACGCTCTAAATAAACAGATCCACCAGGCCAAGTTACGCGTTTAATACCATACCCATCTCTGTCTTTGCACCCCACCCACCCACTCCATACACTCACAGCTATCTGCCCCACTGACAACATGTTTTTTAAAAGTTTTATATAGTTTTTCCCAAAACTTTAGATTATTAGCCATGTTATGCTTTTGACAGTGTTGTCATCTGCTAATTTCAAGTAAAAATAACAAAAACAAACCTAAATATTCCAAATGACATCTCAGAACACATGTGACAATTCCCTCTGTTTAGGTCAGCTACCACCATTACATTTCCCATAGACTTACATTATAGCGTTTGTGCTTAAAACCTATTTTTAAAACATTTGTTCATGAAAATGACCTACCTTGCATTCAAGTATCAACCTAGATACATAAAAAAACAACAACAAAAATAGGTCAAAAGTACCACTTTTAACTACTTTCGGTTCACTGAAGTTCATGACCCCCAGTCTCGCACTGAATTCATTTGCATTTCCATAGATTTACCACTAGTGCAATTTGCTACATTAAATAGTCAAAATGAGCAAATATGTTATTTCTTTTTTTTTTTCATGATGAAAACATCCTATTCTAACAAATTAAGAAGAAAAACATTCATTGTGACATTTATATCTAACCAAAAACAAGCTTACAAACATGACATATGCCCTTAACATCCCTATACTTTTTTCAGCCAATCAGAATCCCGGTCTCAATGGTGGTAGCTGACCTAAAGGGGCACCTAAACTAACTTTTTCATACTTTTTTATGTTTCATTTGATTCAATACATATTTTCAAACAAACTAATACCTTTGTTTTCTGTTTACTCCCAAAATTGACATTTTTAGAGCATTTTTCATGTTTGCCTGCTTAACATGTATATGAGCATCTGTTGCAGCATGAAAATAAGTGAAATAGTCCAAAATATGTGATCTTAAAAACTGAATATCTCCTGTATTACTCAATATTTTCATACAATTTTTTTTTGCCATGTTCGACAATACGTTTCTTCAATATTGGACAGTAAACATGTCCTTTTGTCTAAAGATAGCAGTGTGTACATGTATAATTTGTACCCCACCCCCCTAATTTACATGGATTTTTTTTTTTTTTTATAACAATTTTTTTCATTTTTTTTTCAATTTCAGTCATTTTTTCTCCTAATTGCACTCTCAATTCTATCATCCCTTGCTATTAGACTAATTAACACAAGCCATTTTATTTTTTTATGTTATTTCTGGGGAGAAATAAAGAGATGGGCAGATATGGTGCAGAGGCTACATGGGCAGTTTATTTATAACATGTGTTCTACTATCAAACTTGTTGCATACTTTCTGTGGTTTTGAAGCATCATATTACGGCCAAAATGACCAAGGTAACACACAAACAAGTATTCTATCTCATTCGGATGCTTACATATACACCAATTAGTCGCATTTTAATAAGAAAAATCATGAAAGGCAAATATAGAAAGAGTAAATGTGGATTTAAAATTGGACATAAATTTCATCCAATCAAAGGAAAAGTGACTCCTAAAGTGGAGGGAGAAGCTCACGAAATAGTAAAATATATCCGTGCTTCAACTGAAGTGGAGAATCTTATCCAGGATCCACCGATTCCACCAGAGGCGTTGCCACCAGCACCCGTCTCTGATGAACCCGTTGTCAGATTCAAGATGCTGCGGCCTAACAGAGTACCATCTTATAACCAAAGAAAACAGTCTACTGAAGGGGAGAAACAGTAAGTGCACTATACATATCATCTCCTTTAATCTTCAGAGTGTCTCAGGCACCTTTAAAGCATTTATCATTAAAAATAACATAAATAAAAAAAAAAAATTATTACTTTTTTTTTAATAATTCATAAATTTTATCAATCTGGAGCCTATTTTAATGTAAAAAGTGTCCTTTCATACATATAAACACTAAATTATCTTATAATATTGTGTTTCCATACACATTTCATTGTCCATATTTCATAAACATCACTCAGAGAAGGTATATTGAATTTACCCTGATAAATAAAGGGAGGTAATAAAATTCTAAGAAAACATACAACTGTCCTAAACTTCTTATGTTCTTAAAAAATAGCTTTAAAAAAAAATTGAAAAAAATAAGAAATTGATTTCCTAAATGCAAATTAGTATTTAGGACCAACTGGATATATTTGCAGGGATCATTTGAGCTGTTACAAGTTGGTCCATACTGGAAAATTATGGGAAATGATCAATGCAGTCACCAAAGAACATGCCACAAGATCACAAAACTGTACAGGCAATTTGAGCTTTGATAGAGCCAATGAAGAAAAGCATGGTCTCGTCTGGCGTGAACGAGCTGTTTGTGATGCCTGTCAATATCGATCAGACAAATTTAAACTCTACGAAGAAATCGAAACAGGCAAACCAGGAAGAAAATCAGCCACCGCCAATGTGGGATTTAACATTGGAATGACACAATCTCCAGTTGCCTCATCAAGTGCTATTAAAATGCTGTTGAGTGCTAATATCCCAGCTCCATCTGTTTCAGGAATGCAAAAATGTGCAACAAAAGTGTGCACTCTAATAAAGGAAGAAAATATAGCTGACATGAAGAAGAGAAGGCAAGAATTAAAAACAATTAACAACTGGAGAAACATGCCCGAGAAAGAAGTTGCTGTACAGTCTGATGGTATGTACAACAGCAGTCTCTATTCAGGAGTGGGGCGAACACCATTTCAGCCTGCAACTCAGTGCACATACACTGTAGCAGAAAACATGACAAAGAAAAATCAAATAATTGCCCTTGAAACAGTAAATAAACTTAGCTCCAAACATGGATTTCATTCACAGGATGATGATAACTGTGACATAAAATCCAAGGACTGTACAGCTACTGCTTGTATGGAAACCAATATTGGAGATGAGCAAAAGTGGGCTGAAATGTGTTTCAGAGACATGCATAATGATGGACTTGAAATAAAATATTTAACAACAGACCCAGACACTAAAGCCTACCAAGCTGCAACAGACTTATACAGACAGAAAGTGACAACAACAATGCCTGAACATCAAATTGACACTAGGCATCTCTCAGACAACCACAGGAAACAGATAAAAAAAAGTTCCCATGTATTAAATATGATGCCGGGAAATACAAAGCAGTATAAATTATATTTAAGAAATCGATTTTCAATAGATATTAGCAAGCGGTGCCAGGCTGAATTTGATTCTGTACACCAGCAGGAGAAGGGAGATTTTAAGAAAGTCATGACACGCATCTCCAAGTGCATATGTGCTATCAAAAATTGTTATGCTGGTAACCACAGCTACTGCAAATCTCATTCTGCCATCTGCAGTGGTGAAAACAATCTCAACTGGATAACAAAGAGTGTTTTTTTGCCCAAATCTTTCAAAATAAACTTGTCTAATAGTGACAATGAACAAACTTTAATGGAGTGCATTGAATATAGACTTGGACATGACACCCTTGTTCAAACCAAACTGAACACAAATACTCAAAAAGTAGAGGCTACAAATAGATCAATAAAGCGATCCTTACCAAAAAATGTCACTTTCACACGTAATTTCCCAGGCAGGGCACACAGTGCAGTCCACAGTGTCAACAATGGGCCAGGGCAGTCGGTGAAACTACTATGTGATGTTGCTGGCTGTCCAATATCAAGTGGTGGTAGAGTTGACCGTATGCTATCTATGAAACAGCTTCAATCTGAGAAGAAAAAAATGAGAGAAAAGTCAATAGCAGTGAAATTAAAGCGCCGATTAAGAAAAATAAAAATGTTTCAACTATACGAGAAGCACCAAGAACAGAAAAAATACATTAAGGCCCAACTGCTCAAACAAAAGCGAATCATATGCCGAAAAAAAACAAAAATCAACAAAAACTGTCCGAGCACATCAAACGATCATGCTTACACAAGAAATCCATCACAGAATCAATCCGTGCGAAAAAGACAAACTGGAACATGCTGCCCTGCACAAAATCCTGCATTGACACAGTAGCTTCTGGAAATATTGTATTGATTGCTCTCTAAAACAAGATGTTCTGGGTTCACACAGGCCCTATTGTGACACCTGTGGCTGACTTCAAGCTCAAGTCCATCATTAGTATGCCTTGGCAGCTCATCATGCATTAAACTGTGTGCCAGCATATAGGCAATACAGTGACAACGCTCTAAATAAACAGATCCACCAGGCCAAGTTACGCGTTTAATACCATACCCATCTCTGTCTTTGCACCCCACCCACCCACTCCATACACTCACAGCTATCTGCCCCACTGACAACATGTTTTTTAAAAGTTTTATATAGTTTTTCCCAAAACTTTAGATTATTAGCCATGTTATGCTTTTGACAGTGTTGTCATCTGCTAATTTCAAGTAAAAATAACAAAAACAAACCTAAATATTCCAAATGACATCTCAGAACACATGTGACAATTCCCTCTGTTTAGGTCAGCTACCACCATTACATTTCCCATAGACTTACATTATAGCGTTTGTGCTTAAAACCTATTTTTAAAACATTTGTTCATGAAAATGACCTACCTTGCATTCAAGTATCAACCTAGATACATAAAAAAACAACAACAAAAATAGGTCAAAAGTACCACTTTTAACTACTTTCGGTTCACTGAAGTTCATGACCCCCAGTCTCGCACTGAATTCATTTGCATTTCCATAGATTTACCACTAGTGCAATTTGCTACATTAAATAGTCAAAATGAGCAAATATGTTATTTCTTTTTTTTTTTCATGATGAAAACATCCTATTCTAACAAATTAAGAAGAAAAACATTCATTGTGACATTTATATCTAACCAAAAACAAGCTTACAAACATGACATATGCCCTTAACATCCCTATACTTTTTTCAGCCAATCAGAATCCCGGTCTCAATGGTGGTAGCTGACCTAAAGGGGCACCTAAACTAACTTTTTCATACTTTTTTATGTTTCATTTGATTCAATACATATTTTCAAACAAACTAATACCTTTGTTTTCTGTTTACTCCCAAAATTGACATTTTTAGAGCATTTTTCATGTTTGCCTGCTTAACATGTATATGAGCATCTGTTGCAGCATGAAAATAAGTGAAATAGTCCAAAATATGTGATCTTAAAAACTGAATATCTCCTGTATTACTCAATATTTTCATACAATTTTTTTTTGCCATGTTCGACAATATGTTTCTTCAATATTGGACAGTAAACATGTCCTTTTGTCTAAAGATAGCAGTGTGTACATGTATAATTTGTACCCCACCCCCCTAATTTACATGGATTTTTTTTTTTTTTTATAACAATTTTTTTCATTTTTTTTTCAATTTCAGTCATTTTTTCTCCTAATTGCACTCTCAATTCTATCATCCCTTGCTATTAGACTAATTAACACAAGCCATTTTATTTTTTTATGTTATTTCTGGGGAGAAATAAAGAGATGGGCAGATATGGTGCAGAGGCTACATGGGCAGTTTATTTATAACATGTGTTCTACTATCAAACTTGTTGCATACTTTCTGTGGTTTTGAAGCATCATATTACGGCCAAAATGACCAAGGTAACACACAAACAAGTATTCTATCTCATTCGGATGCTTACATATACACCAATTAGTCGCATTTTAATAAGAAAAATCATGAAAGGCAAATATAGAAAGAGTAAATGTGGATTTAAAATTGGACATAAATTTCATCCAATCAAAGGAAAAGTGACTCCTAAAGTGGAGGGAGAAGCTCACGAAATAGTAAAATATATCCGTGCTTCAACTGAAGTGGAGAATCTTATCCAGGATCCACCGATTCCACCAGAGGCGTTGCCACCAGCACCCGTCTCTGATGAACCCGTTGTCAGATTCAAGATGCTGCGGCCTAACAGAGTACCATCTTATAACCAAAGAAAACAGTCTACTGAAGGGGAGAAACAGTAAGTGCACTATACATATCATCTCCTTTAATCTTCAGAGTGTCTCAGGCACCTTTAAAGCATTTATCATTAAAAACAACATAAATAAAAAAAAAAAATTATTACTTTTTTTTTAATAATTCATAAATTTTATCAATCTGGAGCCTATTTTAATGTAAAAAGTGTCCTTTCATACATATAAACACTAAATTATCTTATAATATTGTGTTTCCATACACATTTCATTGTCCATATTTCATAAACATCACTCAGAGAAGGTATATTGAATTTACCCTGATAAATAAAGGGAGGTAATAAAATTCTAAGAAAACATACAACTGTCCTAAACTTCTTATGTTCTTAAAAAATAGCTTTAAAAAAAAATTAAAAAAATAAGAAATTGATTTCCTAAATGCAAATTAGTATTTAGGACCAACTGGATATATTTGCAGGGATCATTTGAGCTGTTACAAGTTGGTCCATACTGGAAAATTATGGGAAATGATCAATGCAGTCACCAAAGAACATGCCACAAGATCACAAAACTGTACAGGCAATTTGAGCTTTGATAGAGCCAATGAAGAAAAGCATGGTCTCGTCTGGCGTGAACGAGCTGTTTGTGATGCCTGTCAATATCGATCAGACAAATTTAAACTCTACGAAGAAATCGAAACAGGCAAACCAGGAAGAAAATCAGCCACCGCCAATGTGGGATTTAACATTGGAATGACACAATCTCCAGTTGCCTCATCAAGTGCTATTAAAATGCTGTTGAGTGCTAATATCCCAGCTCCATCTGTTTCAGGAATGCAAAAATGTGCAACAAAAGTGTGCACTCTAATAAAGGAAGAAAATATAGCTGACATGAAGAAGAGAAGGCAAGAATTAAAAACAATTAACAACTGGAGAAACATGCCCGAGAAAGAAGTTGCTGTACAGTCTGATGGTATGTACAACAGCAGTCTCTATTCAGGAGTGGGGCGAACACCATTTCAGCCTGCAACTCAGTGCACATACACTGTAGCAGAAAACATGACAAAGAAAAATCAAATAATTGCCCTTGAAACAGTAAATAAACTTAGCTCCAAACATGGATTTCATTCACAGGATGATGATAACTGTGACATAAAATCCAAGGACTGTACAGCTACTGCTTGTATGGAAACCAATATTGGAGATGAGCAAAAGTGGGCTAAAATGTGTTTCAGAGACATGCATAATGATGGACTTGAAATAAAATATTTAACAACAGACCCAGACACTAAAGCCTACCAAGCTGCAACAGACTTATACAGACAGAAAGTGACAACAACAATGCCTGAACATCAAATTGACACTAGGCATCTCTCAGACAACCACAGGAAACAGATAAAAAAAAGTTCCCATGTATTAAATATGATGCCGGGAAATACAAAGCAGTATAAATTATATTTAAGAAATCGATTTTCAATAGATATTAGCAAGCGGTGCCAGGCTGAATTTGATTCTGTACACCAGCAGGAGAAGGGAGATTTTAAGAAAGTCATGACACGCATCTCCAAGTGCATATGTGCTATCAAAAATTGTTATGCTGGTAACCACAGCTACTGCAAATCTCATTCTGCCATCTGCAGTGGTGAAAACAATCTCAACTGGATAACAAAGAGTGTTTTTTTGCCCAAATCTTTCAAAATAAACTTGTCTAATAGTGACAATGAACAAACTTTAATGGAGTGCATTGAATATAGACTTGGACATGACACCCTTGTTCAAACCAAACTGAACACAAATACTCAAAAAGTAGAGGCTACAAATAGATCAATAAAGCGATCCTTACCAAAAAATGTCACTTTCACACGTAATTTCCCAGGCAGGGCACACAGTGCAGTCCACAGTGTCAACAATGGGCCAGGGCAGTCGGTGAAACTACTATGTGATGTTGCTGGCTGTCCAATATCAAGTGGTGGTAGAGTTGACCGTATGCTATCTATGAAACAGCTTCAATCTGAGAAGAAAAAAATGAGAGAAAAGTCAATAGCAGTGAAATTAAAGCGCCGATTAAGAAAAATAAAAATGTTTCAACTATACGAGAAGCACCAAGAACAGAAAAAATACATTAAGGCCCAACTGCTCAAACAAAAGCGAATCATATGCCGAAAAAAAACAAAAATCAACAAAAACTGTCCGAGCACATCAAACGATCATGCTTACACAAGAAATCCATCACAGAATCAATCCGTGCGAAAAAGACAAACTGGAACATGCTGCCCTGCACAAAATCCTGCATTGACACAGTAGCTTCTGGAAATATTGTATTGATTGCTCTCTAAAACAAGATGTTCTGGGTTCACACAGGCCCTATTGTGACACCTGTGGCTGACTTCAAGCTCAAGTCCATCATTAGTATGCCTTGGCAGCTCATCATGCATTAAACTGTGTGCCAGCATATAGGCAATACAGTGACAACGCTCTAAATAAACAGATCCACCAGGCCAAGTTACGCGTTTAATACCATACCCATCTCTGTCTTTGCACCCCACCCACCCACTCCATACACTCACAGCTATCTGCCCCACTGACAACATGTTTTTTAAAAGTTTTATATAGTTTTTCCCAAAACTTTAGATTATTAGCCATGTTATGCTTTTGACAGTGTTGTCATCTGCTAATTTCAAGTAAAAATAACAAAAACAAACCTAAATATTCCAAATGACATCTCAGAACACATGTGACAATTCCCTCTGTTTAGGTCAGCTACCACCATTACATTTCCCATAGACTTACATTATAGCGTTTGTGCTTAAAACCTATTTTTAAAACATTTGTTCATGAAAATGACCTACCTTGCATTCAAGTATCAACCTAGATACATAAAAAAACAACAACAAAAATAGGTCAAAAGTACCACTTTTAACTACTTTCGGTTCACTGAAGTTCATGACCCCCAGTCTCGCACTGAATTCATTTGCATTTCCATAGATTTACCACTAGTGCAATTTGCTACATTAAATAGTCAAAATGAGCAAATATGTTATTTCTTTTTTTTTTTCATGATGAAAACATCCTATTCTAACAAATTAAGAAGAAAAACATTCATTGTGACATTTATATCTAACCAAAAACAAGCTTACAAACATGACATATGCCCTTAACATCCCTATACTTTTTTCAGCCAATCAGAATCCCGGTCTCAATGGTGGTAGCTGACCATGTTCAGATACAGACGTGATTTCTTCTTCATACAAATGTCTTTCCTGTGTTTTTACAAGATGCGCGATCCTGTGTCAATGGACGAATGACGTTGCCACGTTTTATACCATGTTTCCGGCCTACAAGTTGTTCTACCAAGACTGATATCTTTAACAATTTATTCATTCATAATGTTATACTACATTCATACGGACTAATTTATTCAATTAGTATATTTCATGTGTTGCTATTTCTATCTATAATTGTGTTAACATTTCAATTTGCACGTTTCCATGACTGGACAATGCTGAATAAATCATTGTTACTATATATACATTGTTAATATATATACATTGTTACTATATATACATTTATATCGTATTTATATCTAAGCAAAAGTTCATAAATTTTCTTTCCTAAATTTTCCCATCTGATGCGGAGATTTTGTTTAAATGTCTGGTGCTGACATATTTCCGTATGGTACATGATTTCAATATTCATGCTATCTTTTATTTATGTTCTTTTCCATATTTTGACGTACAGATACAATTGTGTATTCTTTATTACTAGACTTGATGACATGTATAACTGACACAATAATAATGTGTATGCAATATATTTATTCATAAAATGTGCATTCTCTAGCTAAAAGTAATGAGATTCTTTAACTCGTATATATTTCGTTCCATAGTTTAATTCTATTAACTTGTGTAAACTATTTGACGAGGGCGTCAAAATATGTGTCTGTGGTACTGTAACCATTCTATACTTGCTAAATATATATTTCCATGACTACTAGTTTTATTTAAAAACTTCGACTGTAAAACAATATTGTTTTAATTCATATGAATGATTTTTGGATATTTTGTTGATAAATAATTCCGATTCAAATTGCTATCACTTCGTTATAGATTGTTTTTGCACATTTTGAGACAAGATACAAAAGATGGAATTAATCAAAGTTAGGTTTTAAATTAGAACTTTCAAAATTTACATTACAAAAGACTAAAAATAGAAATACATTGGTTCTGAGTAATGTGTAGAAATAATGTCTGGTCTGAAGTATTGCGTTAGGGGATTGTTAAGAATGATGTCATGCTGAACTCAGTCAAGCAAGATCGGGACTGTACATAAACATGTTTGAACGCGCACAAATGGAGTTAACTTAGACTCGCATGTGTACCGACATAGCATTGATAATTTAACATGTTATGAAGATAGAGGCTGATAAAATAACGGTTCAACACATTACTTAAAGGGAGTATAATTATCAGAAAAAACGCTACAGGTGTTTAAACAATATAATTATTTTTGAAATTGATAAAAAGCATCCTTTTAAAATAAATCAATAAATCCAAATCGTTTAGTTAATCAAATCTACCAAAACGTGGCAAAATCGATGTTTCAATCGGAGTGGTAAACTTGAAACGAAATCCCCATTCTTAAAATAGACAGCACTTAAATACTGTTTGGTCGCCTTCGTATCGTCATTCAGACTCTTTCCAAAATGTTTAAATAGATATACTTTTGGCAATACGGGTCATTGAGTATATATAGGCTTGATATATTGATAAAAAATGTTTGAAGCCAATTTTATAACTTTGAAAATACCTGATATATTCCTTTTAAGTAGGTAGTTAACGAATATATAGGCATGATATATTGATAAAAAATGTTTGAAGCCAATTTTATAACTTTGAAAATACCTGATATATTCCTTTTAAGTAGGTAGTTAACGAATATATAGGCATGATATATTGATAAAAAATGTTTGAAGCCAATTTTATAACTTTGAAAATACCTGATATATTCCTTTTAAGTAAGTAGTTAACGAACGATATTTTCATCAAGTTACCTTAAATTTCACGGCATTCAGTTTTGTTCTACACGGTGAATGAGTGAATGAAGAACTACCGCCCTACTGCAAGCAAGTCGCCTAAAGTTTTTGGATTGATCTTGTCTCTTGAACTCAGTGGTGAACGGTAATTAATATTGACTGAGTGGCAATAGAGTAGTACTCGGTCAGAGTACAATTTGCCAACTGTTAACACTACAGTAAGACATATTTATAAAATTGTTTTTTTAAGAGGAAGCAGAATTATCAAATATACAAGTTATAGCAATTCAAGGGATTATTTAAAAAGAAGATGCTACCGTATGTTTAATATGTATTACCATTATTAGCTACTCATAAGTGTCCCGTAACAGGACCATCAAATATTAAGAACATCGCATTGAGCCATGCGTAATGTTGCAAAATAAAACTTTATAATTTATACCCATCGACACACAACAAGCGAGGGAAGGGAGCGTTGAGATGTGCGAGGAAACTTGAGCAATAAAGGAAGTCTGACTGGACGGTTTTACCTTTATTTAACAAAAGTTATTTTAACACACTTTTAGGTCTAGAGTCAAGACTAGCGCCGGTCTCTCAATTTTACAGTGTATAATGAATGCTATGTACTATACTTCTTATTCTAATATAAAGCATGTATAATCTGTGATAAATGCATATATTCTATGTCAATTAATTTTATTGCGACAGTCTGTTCTAGTTCTAATATTTAATGGCTATGTAGGTTGTATAATGCTATTGTATGTTGAATTTATATGTTAATACATGATAGATGAAACTTTAATAAATATATAAACTATACACGATAGATGAGTGTTTAATAAAGATGTAAACTATACACGATAGATGAGACTTTAATAAAGATATAAACTATACACGATAGATGAGACTTTAATAAAGATGTAAACTATACATGATAGATGAGACTTTAATAAATAAATAAACTATACACGATAGATGAGACTTTAATAAAGATGTAAACTATACACGATAGATGAGACTTTAATAAAGATGTAAACTATACATGATAGATGAGACTTTAATAAATAAATAAACTATACACGATAGATGAGACTTTAATAAAGATGTAAACTATACACGATAGATGAGACTTTAATAAAGATGTAAACTATACATGATAGATGAGACTTTAATAAATAAATAAACTATACACGATAGATGATACTTTAATAAAGATGTAAACTATACACGATAGATGATACTTTAATAAAGATGTAAACTATACACGATAGATGAGACTTTAATAAAGATGTAAACTATACATGATAGATGAGACTTTAATAAATAAATAAACTATACACGATAGATGAGACTTTAATAAAGATGTAAACTATACACGATAGATGAGACTTTTATAAAGATGTAAACTATACATGATAGATGATACTTTAATAAAGATGTAAACTATACACGATAGATGAGACTTTAATAAAGATGTAAACTATACATGATAGATGAGACTTTAATAAATAAATAAACTATACACGATAGATGAGACTTTAATAAAGATGTAAACTATACACGATACATGAGACTTTAATAAAGATGTAAACTATACATGATAGATGAGACTTTAATAAATAAATAAACTATACACGATAGATGAGACTTTAATAAAGATGTAAACTATACACGATAGATGAGACTTTAATAAAGATGTAAACTATACATGATAGATGAGACTTTAATAAATAAATAAACTATACATGATAGTTGAGACTTTAATAAATAAATAAACTATACACGATAGATGAGACTTTAATAAAGATGTAAACTATACACGATAGATGAGACTTTAATAAAGATGTAAAATATACACGATAGATGAGACTTTAATAAAGATGTAAACTATACATGATAGATGAGACTTTAATAAATAAATAAACTATACATGATAGTTGAGACTTTAATAAATAAATAAACTATACACGATAGATGAGACTTTAATAAAGATGTAAACTATACACGATAGATGAGACTTTAATAAAGATGTAAACTATACATGATAGATGAGACTTTAATAAAGATGTAAATTATACATGACAGATGAGACTTTAATAAAGATGTAAACTATACATGATAGATGAGACTTTAATAAAGATGTAAACTATACACGATAGATGAGACTTTAATAAAGGTATACACTATACACGATAGATGAGACTTTAATAAATAAATAAACTATGCATGATAGATGAGACTTTAATAAAGGTATACACTATACATGATAGCTGAGACTGTAAAAAAATAAATAAACTATACACGATAGATGAGACTTTAATAAATATGTAAACTATACACGATAGATGAAACTTTAATAAATAAATAAAATATACACGATAGATGATACTTTAATAAAGATGTAAACTATACACGATAGATGAGACTTTAATAAAGGTATAAACTATACCCGATAGATGAGACTTTAATAAAGGTATAAACTATACACGATAGATGAGACTTTAATAAAGATGTAAACTATACACGATAGATGATACTTTAATAAAGGTATAAACTATACACGATAGATGAGACTTTAATAAAGATGTAAACTATACACGATAGATGATACTTTAATAAATAAATAAACTATACACGATAGATGAGACTTTAATAAATAAATAAACTATACATGATAGATGAGACTTTAATAAATAAATACACTATACACGATAGATGAGACTTTAATAAAGATGTAAACTATACACGATAGATGAGACTTTAATTAATAAATAAACTATGCATGATAGATGAGACTTTAATAAATAAATAAACTATACACGATAGATGAGACTTTAATAAAGGTATAAACTATACATGAGAGATGAGACTTTAATAAAGGTATAAACTATACATGATAGATGAGACTTTAATAAAGATATAAACTATACACGATAGATGAAACTTTAATAAATAAATAAATAAACTATACACGATAGATGAAACTTTAATAAAAAAAAAACTATACATGATAGATGAGACTTTTAATAAAGATGTAAACTATACACGATAAATGAGACTTTAATAAATAAATAAACTATACACGATAGATGAGACTTTAATAAAGATATAAACTATACACGATAGATGAGACTTTAATAAAGGTATAAACTATACACGATAGATGAGACTTTAATAAATAAATAAATAAACTATACACGATAGATGAGACTTTAATAAATAAATAAATAAACTATACACGATAGATGAGACTTTAATAAATAAATAAACTATACATGATAGTTGAGACTTTAATAAATAAATAAACTATACACGATAGATGAGACTTTAATAAATAAATAAACTATACACGATAAATGAGACTTTAATAAATAAATAAACTATACACGATAAATGAGACTTTAATAAAGATATAAACTATACACGATAGATGAAACTTTAATAAATAAATAAATAAACTATACACGATAGATGAAACTTTAATAAAAAAAAAAACTATACATGATAGATGAGACTTTTAATAAAGATGTAAACTATACACGATAAATGAGACTTTAATAAATAAATAAACTATACACGATAGATGAGACTTTAATAAAGATATAAACTATACACGATAGATGAGACTTTAATAAAGGTATAAACTATACATGATAGATGAGACTTTAATTAAGATATAAACTATACACGATAGATGAGACTTTAATAAATAAATAAATAAACTATACACGATAGATGAGACTTTAATAAATAAATAAATAAACTAAACACGATAGATGAGACTTTAATAAATAAATAAACTATACATGATAGTTGAGACTTTAATAAATAAATAAACTATACACGATAGATGAGACTTTAATAAATAAATAAACTATACACGATAAATGAGACTTTAATAAATAAATAAACTATACACGATAAATGAGACTTTAATAAATAAATAAACTATACACGATAGATGATACTTTAATAAAGATGTAAACTATATTTACATGTCAGTATCCCTCATATGCAAATTAGCTACTTTGCTGACGAAAGATACCGTATAAATTCCGATGCATACACCAAATAAACTGAAGCATTGTGGTTATTCCACAGTTCAGAATGTTAACATTGCAGTGACCTAATTTTATAAGTGCGTGTGAGTATTATAGCTTGTGCTTGTTCGGTAACAAATGGAGGAAAAACATAGTTATTTACCAGCTGAAGTATTTTGTGGTAAATAAAAAACATTTTTTAAAGATGAATTTGGTTGACAAACTTTAGTGTATATTTTATTAATGAAAATGAACCCATTTTCGGCTTGAATAAATCAGAAAATAATATGTTTTCTGAAAATACAATATTAAATTCATGCGGATGACTATGCAAAACATTATGAATATTTCTTACTTAACGTATACGACTGACTGTTATCGTAAGTTTTTTCGTGAAATGCAAATTTATGGTAAAACGTTATGGATTGTTTTTACCCATTTAGAATCTAATTTTGCATTAAAATAGTTTAACTTGACTTGTTTTAAAAAATAAACAATTTTACTTAACTTTTTATGAAAGCGAAATAAACTTTATCTGAAAATGTACTCAACACAATAGTTCTACTATTGCAGAAATCTTATAAAATTTCAAATGCCATTTTGGAAAACCAATTTTAAAATCAAGAAGCACATAACTAAATAGCAAACAACTGTTTTAATGCCTTAACTGCTATATAAACCTCAACATGACTCTGAGGGCAGGTTCTATATAATTCAGTACATGATTCAAATCAAAAAAACATTTTTTCAAAAGTTCACAGTCATCAATGCATTCTTTTAACTATGATTTTAAGCATTTAAATGGTAAAAAAAATAATTCACCACTACCATTATCATCATCATCATCATCATTACGACGAGCATCACGATCGTCATCATCATCACGACGAGCATAATGATATATTCATTCTTTCACTGGAAAAAATCACTAGATATTATGTATGTTTTAGTTTCATGTATACGTGCGACAAATGAACATAAGGTGTCTCATATGGGTAAAGAAATAGGCAGTCAGTAAATATAATTATTTTAGCAGCATGTTTTATTATTATGACGTCACTGTTAGATCGGCAACATTAAAAAGAATTTGCAAAGGCTGGTTAAAGTCTTTGAAGTTCTGCATTTTCTGATGATTCAAGCGACACAGCCACTGAAAGTACTGCCCTAAAAGATCTTAGGAATATGATAAACAATAGAAGAGCACAAAGGCGAAAGACAGCATTTCCGTTTCTCTTGCCGCCAGTTCACATACAGAAAGTCATCTTGAAAACTTGCATTAATTCAAACCCAGTGATGCAGTTTGTAATTGCCAAGGTCAGTGAACACTTCAGAGAATTAATTCGGTTAATGGGTATTCAAAAGCCAAGGATCTATATAGCACCAGATATTCAATTGAATAATCAAAATCCGTCAGCGTTCGTTTTCTGCTTATGAAGGCAGGTAGAAACAGTGGTTTTATATTAACAATTAAACAAGTAATACAAAACCCAAGATGGCCAAATGCCTGGCTCCGTTTGCGTATGAGTGGCATTAACTGGTATGATGTTATCGACACTACATATTTGCGGCAGTGATGTTAAAATGACACAGCGTATGAACGGCATTCACTGGTATGATGTTATTGACATTATATATTTGCGGCAGTGACGTTAAAATGACAAAAAGTGTTGTCAACTGTTTAGTTCTTTGAAATCACTTTTTGTATCAGTTTCATGTTTATTACAGTTATGAAACGTTCATTTGCTCTCTTAAATTAGATACCCCTTTACATATGGAGAGTCAAATAGTCTGAAAGTCACTTTCAATTATGAACAAAAATAAACAAGAAAGCTAAATAAAATGGTTATGAGTTGAATATGACGAAGATGACAATCAACACGATGATGTTGTTGTTGTTGATGATGAAGGTCGTACTGATGATGATGTTGTTGTTGATGATTATGATAGTGATGCTGGTTATGATGATAATAATGATGAGGATGATGATAATGATCGCAATTCTGGTCGCAATGATGATGATCATGAGGCTGGTCGTAATGATGATGATGACGACAACGATGATGCTGATTATAATAATTATGATTGTGATGATGGGCGTTATTATGTAGATGCTGCTGATGATGATCTTGATGATGATAGTCATAATGGTCGTGATGATGATGATGATGATGATGACAATAATGATGGTCGTCATGATATCAAATAATGATGATGATGATGATTATGGTAGTGGTGGTCATGATGATGATGATGATGACGATGGTGATGACGGTGATATTAAAAATGATGAACCTGATTATGATGATGATGGTCGTCATGCTGCTGCTCCTCATGATGATGATGGTCGCCTTGATAATTGAAATAATTATGTTGTTGATGATGGTGATGATGAGCGGAAGTACGTTGATTGCGATGATGATGATGATGGAGATGATGATGGTCGTCATGCTGCTGCTCCTCATGATGATGATGGTCGTCTTAATAATTGAAATAATTGTTTTTCATGATGGTGATGATGAGCAGAAGTACGTTGATTGCGATGATGATGATGACGATCGTTATGATGTTTCTGATGATGTTTTAATTTGTAGTTTCATTATTTTATATCACAACGTATGTGACATATTCGTTTATGTTTTTGACTGTCAAATTGAGCAGACTAATATGTCACATAGAACAGATGTCATTTTTACAGTCGAATATATCACACACGTGTTACATATTCGATCTGTGACATATACGGCTCATCAGAGCTCTATGCGTCGGGAGTTCTATGCGTCGCGTCGGGAGTTCTATGCGTCGGGGGTTCTATGCGTCGGGAGCTCTATGCGTCGGGAGTTCTATGCGTCGGGAGCTCTATGCGTCGGGAGTTCTATGCGTCGCGTCGGGAGTTCTATGCGTCGGGAGTTCTATGCGTCGGGAGCTCTATGCGTCGGGAGTTCTATGCATAGGGAGTTCTATGCGTCGGGAGTTCTATGCGTCGCGTCGGGAGTTCTATGCGTCGGGAGCTCTATGCGTCGGGAGTTCTATGCGTCGGGAGCTCTATGCGGTCTCACAAAGCATCTCATTATCTTAATAAATAAAATCTGAATGATTTGGTATCCACCAAAACGTGACAAATTAGAGTGGTACACTTGAAGCGAAATCCCCATTCTAAAAATAGACAGCACTTAACTACAGTTATCATTTGGACTCTTTCTAAAGGCCTTTTTCCATTGCACGTATTATTCTGACGGTTTCGCTGCCTAAATCGCAGGGGTTTATGAAAATCGATTCACACTATCTAGCATATTTTCATTTCCATCGGAGCAGATTTATGCGCTAACTAATAAACGCACGGACAAAAGTCGCCAGTACAGGCGATTTTTCTACGCTTGTCTGCATGTACAATGCGTGGAAATTCACTTTGGATTGGCACTACACAATGAATACATGTGTATTTCCACGCACGTGCCTCTATAAACACTGCTCGGACAATCTGCATCATGGAAATTAATTGCCTGTGTGCCTGTTAATACTGCGCGACAAAAAGTAGCTTAGAAAAAAAAAACAGCATAGCAAAAATACCCGCCATGGAAAACGGGCTTAAGATAAAACAATTTTCAATGGCGGATTAACTCTTTAAAAAAACGGTGTAGCAGTTTCATCCTAAAAATTGTCCGAATGACGTCAAACAGTTTTTTTTTTAAAATGGGGAGTGGATTTCCTTTCAAGTTTATAGAATAAAAAAATCCAGTTATTTCTAAGTTTATCTTTATACAGGAACGATAAAGAAAATTGGGTTTACAAGATCCAGTCAGTCATCGTATGATGTTTCCATAACAAGATATTGTCATGGTTATACGGAGTTATACGGACATCACCGAGCAATAAATCTGTATTGATATATTTTCTATATATGCCGAATGTAACTCTTATGCTATGAGTCACTATTCGCAGTAAAACAATTATCATTGTGTATACACTATATACAAGTCAGATAATGACCCCATTCATACAGTAAGAGTAAAAAAAATAATGCTGCATTGTCCATGTCTAAATATTTCTAAACTTAAATGGGAGTGCGTGTCTGCTGTTTCAGCTTGAGGTATAAACTTCACGCTCTCTTTATCAATCAATGGCTGATTATAAAAGTTATCAGTTGGTGTGCTCTAAGCATGTGTCAAAGTTGTGAATATCATTCAGAGGTATTAACATTATACACATAATTCAGATGTTTGTAAAGAATACATGTCTGAACACGAAATAACACATGTGACAAGTTGTCATAAATTTGATAATTGGAGACGGAACGCGTTGCTCAGGAGGTCTAACCATTATTTGAACACCTTTAGCCGTGACATAGTCCGTTGCTCAGGAGGTCTAACCATTATTGGAACACCTTTAGCCGTGACAAAGTCCGTTGATCAGGAGGTCTAACCATTATTTGAACACCTTTAGCCGTGACATAGTCCGTTGCTCAGGAGGTCTAACCATTATTTGAACACCTTTAGCCGTGACATAGTCCGTTGCTCAGGAGGTCTAACCATTATTTGAACACCTTTAGCCGTGACATAGTCCGTTGCTCAGGAGGTCTAACCATTATTTGAACACCTTTAGCCGTGACATAGTCCGTTGCTCAGGAGGTCTAACCATTATTGGAACACCTTTAGCCGTGACATAGTCCGTTGCTCAGGAGGTCTAACCATTATTGGAACACCTTTAGCCGTGACATAGTCCGTTGCTCAGGAGGTCTAACCATTATTGGAACACCTTTAGCCGTGACATAGTCCGTTGGTGGAAAACTGGAAATTAAATTTCCGGAAATCCACGAATTATATTTATTAGGAATAAAGTCAAACAAAACGCAAAGCGTGAGTATATACTAGACAAACGCATTGTTTAATAAAATGTAGCCCGTCATTTTAGCAATGTCTTTATTAGAGATGTTCAAGTGAATGCGGTTCCTCCGATGCCGAGTGGTCTTAGACGCCGCCTCTTTTCTCGATTGAACCCACAGATTCTGTAAAGGAATAAGAATGAACCTCAACAACAAATTAGGCGAAACACCTTTAAAGCTAATAGACAAAATTGAAAATGCCTCAATGTATCAAAGATCAGATATTCAGCCGTCTCATAACATTAAAAGAATTTCTAATGTATCAGACAAAGACAGAACAGTTTTAACACAATACACAGGTAATTAACCGAGCTTGAACACTGACAATAATTTTTGATGAACAGTTTTTCTGAATGAAATTCATGAGAACTTAGACTGAGGTAATTAACTTATTAAAATTGGATTAACATTATCATAGATTTTCTTATTATAATTATGAGCTTTAAAGGCGGTATTGTATATAGACAAATGTACACTGTGTAGTAGATGGCATGGACTTTCTTGCATATGTTTTGAGCATATAAACATATTAGCCTATGCTGCCTTGGTCGCAGTTCCTTTATTCTGTAAACATATGCGTATTTACAGCTTCTTACTTAGAACACATTACATACATAAATATTACATCAACGTCTCAACGTATCTTTATATTTTACAAATAATTCAAATCTTTGAAGTAGAAACATAACTCATTTATTAATTATTGTATTTTATTAGTTTAATAATGTAAAAATTAAACCCAATATTATACTGGTGTGGGCTGTTCTATAAGTACATGTATTTAGTCATTAAGCTGGGTGATAGTAATTAGTTTGAACTTTTGATATACAACACTGTCAAAAGTTCGAATACAGCAGGCTAAAAAAAAAAAATTATGGGCATTTTAGCGGAAGAGAGTGGGCATCTACCCAGCATATATACGCATCAATATTGGGGAGATAAATTAGCTTTCACCTTAATGGGAAGAGGCAAGCTACAAATGTTTAAAGTCAGATTAGTTTTACTTCGGTAGGCGAGATGTGAAGTCAAAATTTTAATTTAGAGAGTTTTACTTTAGAGGGTAAGATGAAAAGACGGTTTTTAGTTGTGATAGAATACTTTAGAAAGTTGGGAGATTAGACGCGTTTTATTATGGTTTGGTTGTAGAAATGCGGGTTAAGATACAGATGGATTTTAAATAGGAACTGTTATACTAAACTGGGGAACGTATTTGAACTATATTTAGAAGTGTGCATATGTAGAATTTATTAAAGTTTAAATGACAGTTGTATCAATGTAAGAAATAATTATATATAGAAAGTCCTGCTTTCTGTGATAGATATGTGTGATGTTGAAACACATACCGAGAAATGATTTGGATGGGATATCATACAAAGTTGGTATCAGTGGTATGTCATGGGTTTATTACAGTCCTTCGTCATAACTTATGTGATCCCATAAATAATTTCGTTTATGTAATTTATTCTTACTGGGGGGGGGGGGGGGAGGGGGGGGGGGGAAACAAAAAGAAAAAGAAAAAAGAAAGCCTTCAACAAAAGAAGATATACTAATCAAGTGTATGTAGCCCAAACCCATAATCTGGTTATGATAATTATATTACATGTAATATGTTGAATTGATTGATTGATTGATATATTCAACAGACGACCAGTTAATCTGACTACTGTTTCCTGGGATTAACCAGTACTCGAGCACATCCCATATCCGCAAGTAACTGATAACTTTCCCACTTGAATCAGTGGTGAGAGACGAATGATAATGAGACACAATGTCGTATATCAAGTATCACGGAGACTGTTGCCAGGCGGGGGATTCGAACTCACGACCCCTGGATTGATAGTCAGACGCGTAACCGACTGAGCTAATCGGGCCCAGCTTATATGTTGAAAAAGCATTAAATCTTGATAATATTCAACTTTATTGATTTAATCTTATTCGTTTTACTTAGACCGGCAAATCACACCCGAAGTCGTCCTGTGGATAATCAGTACTAAGCATACGCATACGTATAAAATATCTTTCTTAAAGGCACGACACATAGTCATGGCGGCGTGGCGGCGGGTCGAAACCACGACCTTCCGATCCTTTGTCCTTTACCACTGGACCACGATTTCAATTTAATATATTTAATTTCTAATACTTCCTAAAATTTCCTCCTTGTTATGTTGTTACATGGCAAATATCATTGTTACTGGAAAGGGTTAAATTGGGGAAAAAACAGTTTTGCTATCACCCGAATATCTAATAATCATATACAAAATATTAGAGCAACGTTATCTCTATCTATACTCTCCTATATCAAATGTGCTTTTAAACAACCATTTGTTTAGCAAGTAGATTAGTGATTAATGATAGATTTAACTCCTAGTTTCGCTGTTTATTGAATATTTAACAAGTACATGACCATATCCTTCATGGTTAACATCACATAATGTTTTTAAGTTTTATTAGCTCCTTTTATCCTATTTTACATTGTATATACTGGCACATGTATACACTGCTCTGCTATAAATAATGTCTATTGTGACTAAAGTGCTTCCTGTATAGTACAGAGTTTACGACTTCACGAGTTACGTCAGTATAACCAGTAATTTTTCACTTGCAGTTCAATAAAAAACTGATGTAATTGTAATATTATCATAGAATGTCGTCATCTCGTTTATATTTGGTGTAAAATAGTATTTCTTATTCATGTATTTGAACTCGCTATTTTATCGCTAAATTTGACCTGGCCAGCAGAATAACGTAAATGATTTAGAATATACAATCTCAGTCATTATTCGGGAATGGTCGCAATTTCCGAGCACCATCGATTTAACCAGAGTAAGATTAAACTTAGATTTATACTACTTATGTTGATATACACCTTTATAGCGCAGTGGTTACATATATGGCTTATGTTGATATACTCCTACATAGCGCGGTGGTTACAGATATGGCTTATGTTGATATACTCCTACATAGCGCGGTGGTTACAGATATGGCTTATGTTGTTATACTCATACATAGCGCGGTGGTTACAGATATGGCTTATGTTGATATACTCCTACATAGCACGGTGGTTACAGATATGGCTTATGTTGATACACTCCTACATAACGCAGTGGTTACAGATATAGCTTGTGTTGATATACTCCTACATAGCGGGGTGGTTACAGATATGGCTTATGTTGATATACTCCTATATAGCGCGGTGGTTACAGATATGGCTTCTGTTGATATACTCCTACAAAGCGCAGTGATTACAGATATAGCTTGTGTTGTTATACTCCTACATAGCGCGGCGGTTACAGATATGGCTTATGTTGATATACTCCAACATAGCGCGGTGGTTAAAGATATAGCTTGTGTTGTTATACTACTTCATAGCGCGGTGGTTACAGATATGGCTTATGTTGATATACTCCTACATAGCGCGGTGGTTACAGATATAGCTTATGTTGATACACTCCTACATAGCGCAGTGGTTAAAGATATAGCTTGTGTTGTTATACTTCTACATAGCGCGGTGGTTACAGATATGGCTTATGTTGATACACTCCTACATAGCGCAGTGGTTACAGATATGGCTTGTGTTGTTATACTCCTACATAGGGCAGTGGTTACATATACGGCTTATGTTGATACATTCCTACATAGCGCGGTGGTTACAGATATGGCTTATGTTGATATACTCCTACATAGCGCGGTGGTTACAGATATAGCTTATGTTGATACACTCCTACATAGCGCAGTGGTTAAAGATATAGCTTGTGTTGTTATACTCCTACATAGCGCGGTGGTTACAGATATGGCTTATGTTGATACACTCCTACATAGCGCAGTGGTTACAGATATGGCTTGTGTTGTTATACTCCTACACAGGGCAGTGGTTACATATACGGCTTATGTTGATACATTCCTACATAGCGCAGTGGTTACAGATATAGCTTATGTTGATATACTCCTACATAGCGCAGTGGTTACAGATATGGCTTATGTTGATATATTCCTACATAACGCGGTGGTTACAGATATGGCTTATGTTGATATACTCCTACATAGCGCTGTGGTTACAGATATGGCTTGTGTTGTTATACTCCTACAAAGCGCAGTGGTTAAAGATATGGCTTATGTTGATATACTCCTACATAGCGCAGTGGTTACAGATATGGCTTATGTTGATATACTCCTACATAGCGCAGTGGTTACAGATATAGCTTGTGTTGTTATACTCCTACATAGCGCAGTGGTTACAGATATGGCTTATGTTGATATACTCCTACATAGCGCAGTGGTTACAGATATGGCTTATGTTGATACACTCCTACATAGCGCAGTGGTTAAAGATATAGCTTGTGTTGTTATACTCCTTCATAGCGCGGTGCTTACAGATATGGCTTATGTTGATATACTCCTACATAGCGCGGTGGTTACAGATATAGCTTATGTTGATACACTCCTACATAACGCAGTGGTTAAAGATATAGCTTGTGTTGTTATACTCCTACATAGCGCGGTGGTTACAGATATGGCTTATGTTGATATACTCCTACATAGCGCAGTGGTTACAGATATGGCTTATGTTGATATACTCCTACATAGCGCAGTGGTTACAGATATAGCTTGTGTTGTTATACTCCTACATAGCGCGGTGGTTACAGATATGGCTTATGTTGTTATACTCCTACATAGCGCGGTGGTTACAGATATGAATTATGTTGTTATACTCCTACATAGCGCGGTGGTTAAAGATATAGCTTATGTTGTTATACTCCTACATAGCGCGGTGGTTACAGATATGGCTTGTGTTGTTATACTCCTACATAGCGCGGTGGTTACATATATGGCTTGTGTTGTTATACTCCTACATAGGGCAGTGGTTACAGATATGGCTTATGTTGATATACTCCTACATAGCGCGGTGGTTACAGATATGGCTTGTGTTGTTATACTCCTACATAGCGCAGTGGTTACAGATATGGCTTATGTTGATATACTCCTACATAGCGCGATGGTTACAGATATGGCTTATGTTGTTATATTCCTACATAGCGCGGTGGATACAGATATGGCTTGTGTTGATATACTCCTACATAGCGCGGTGGTTATAGATATAGCTTATGTTGATATACTCCTACATAGCGCGGTGGTTACAGATATGGCTTGTGTTGTTATACTCCTATATAGCACGATGGATACAGATATGGCTGGTGTTGATATACTCCTACATAGCGCAGTGGTTACAGATATAGCTTGTGTTGATATACTCCTACATAGCGCGGTGGTTACAGATATAGCTTATGTTGTTATACTCCTACATAGCGCGGTGGTTACAGATATGGCTTATGTTGTTATACTCCTACATAGCGCGGTGGTTACAGATATGTCTTATGTTGATATACTCCTACATAGCGCGGTGGTTACGGATATGGCTTATGTTGATATACTCCTACAAAGTGCAGTGGTTACAGATATAGCTAGTGTTGTTATACTCCTACATAGCGCGGTGGTTACAGATATGGCTTGTGTAGTTATACTCCTACATAGTGCGGTGGTTACAGATATGGCTTGTGTTGTTATACTCCTACATAGCGCGGTGGTTACAGATATGGCTTATGTTGATATACTCCTACAAAGCGCAGTGGTTACAGATAAAGCTTATGTTGTTATACTCCTACATAGCGCGGTGGTTACAGATATGGCTTGTGTTGTTATACTCCTACATAGCGCGGTGGTTACAGATAAGGCTTATGTTGATATACTCCTACATAGCGCGGTGGTTACAGATATGGCTTATGTTGATATACTCCTACGAAGAGCAGTGGTTACAGATATAGCTTGTGTTGTTATACTCCTACATAGCGCAGTGGTTACAGATATGGCATATGTTGATATACTCCTACACAGCGCGGTGGTTACAGATATGGCTTATGTTGATATACTCCTACATAGCGCAGTGGTTACAGATATAGCTTGTGTTGTTATACTCCTACATTGTGTTATGGTTACAGATATGGCTTATATTGTTATACTCTTACATAGCGCAGTGGTTACAGATATGGCTTATGTTGTTATACTCCTACATAGCGCGGTGGTTACAGATATAGCTTATGTTGTTATACTCCTACATTACGCAGTGGTTACAGATATGGCTGATGTTGTTATACTACTACATAGCACGGTGGTTACAGATATGGCTTGTGTTGTTATACTCCTACATAGCACAGTGGTTACAGATATGGCTTGTGTTGTTAAACTCCTACATAGCGCAGTGGTTACAGATATGGCTTGTGTTGTTATACTCCTACATAGTGCGATGGTTACAGATATAGCTTGTGTTGTTGTAGTCCTACATAGCGCGGTGGTTACAGATATGGCTTATGTTGATATACTCCTACATAGCGCGGTGGTTACAGATATGGCTTATGTTGTTATACTCCTATATAGCGCGGTGGTTACAGATATGGCTTGTGTTGTTATACTCCTACATAGCGCAGTGGTTACAGATATGGCTTGTGTTGATATACTCCTACATAGCGCGGTGGTTACAGATATGGCTTATGTTGATATACTCCTACATAGCGCGGTGGTTACAGATATGGCTTATGTTGTTATACTCCTATATAGCGCGGTGGTTACAGATATGGCTTGTGTTGTTATACTCCTACATAGCGCAGTGGTTACAGATATGGCTTATGTTGATATACTCCTACATAGCGCGGTGGATACAGATATGGCTTATGTTGTTAAACTCCTACATAGCGCAGTGGTTACAGATATGGCTTGTGTTGTTATACTCCTACATAGCACAGTGGTTACAGATATGGCTTGTGTTGATAAACTCCTACATAGCGCAGTGGTTACAGATATGGCTTGTGTTGTTATACTCCTACATAGTGCGATGGTTACAGATATAGCTTGTGTTGTTGTAGTCCTACATAGCGCGGTGGTTACAGATATGGCTTATGTTGATATACTCCTACATAGCGCGGTGGTTACAGATATGGCTTATGTTGATATACTCCTACATAGCACGGTGGTTACAAATATGGCTTATGTTGTTATACTCCTACATAGCGCGGTGGTTACAGATATGGCTTGTGTTGTTATACTCCTACATAGCGCGGTGGTTACAGATATGGCTTGTGTTGTTATACTCCTACATAGCGCGGTGGTTACAGATATGGCTTATGTTGATATACTCCTACAAAGCGCAGTGGTTACAGATATAGCTGATGTTGTTATACTCCTACATAGCGCGGTGGTTACAGATATGGCTTGTGTTGTTATACTCCTACATAGCGCGGTGGTTACAGATATGGCATATGTTGATATACTCCTACATAGCGCAGTGGTTACAGATATGGCTTATGTTGATATACTCCAACATAGCGCAGTGGTTACAGATATAGCTTGTGTTGTTATACTCCTACATACCGTTATGGTTACTGATATGGCTTATGTTGTTATACTCTTACATAGCGCGGTGGTTACAGATATGGCTTATGTTGTTATACTCCTACATAGCGCGGTGGTTACAGATATGGCTTATGTTGTTATACTCCTACATAGCGCGGTGGTTACAGATATGGCTTATGTTGATATACTCCTACATAGCGCGGTGGTTACAGATATGGCTTATGTTGATATACTCGTACAAAGCGCAGTGGTTACAGATATGGCTTGTTTTGTTATACTCCTACATAGCGCAGTGGATACAGATATGGTTTGTGTTGATATACGCCTACATAGCGCAGTGGTTACAGATATGGCTTATGTTGTTATACTCCTACATAGCGCGGTGGTTACAGATATGGCTTGTGTTGTTATACTCCTACATAGCGCTGTGGTTACAGATATGGCTTATGTTGTTATACTCCTACATAGCGCGGTGGTTACAGATATGGCTTGTTTTGTTATACTCCTACATAGCGCTGTGGATACAGATATGGCTTGTGTTGATATACTCCTACATAGCGCAGTTGTTACAGATATGGCTTATGTTGTTATACTCCTACATAGCGCGGTGGTTACAGATATGGCTTATGTTGTTATACTCCTACATAGCGCAGTGGTTACAGATATGGCTTATGTTGTTATACTCCTACATAGCGCGGTGGTTACAGATATGGCTTATGTTCTTATACTCCTACATAGCGCGGTGGTTACAGATATGGCTTATGTTCTTATACTCCTACATAGCGCGGTGGTTACAGATATAGCTTATGTTGTTATACTCCTACATAGCGCGGTGGTTACAGATATAGCTTATGTTGTTATACTCCTACATAGCGCGGTGGTTACAGATATGGCTTATGTTGTTATACTCCTACATAGCGCGGTGGTTACAGATATGGCTTATGTTGTTATACTCCTACATAGCGCGGTGGTTACAGATATGGCTTATGTTGATATACTCCTACATAGCGCGGTGGTTACAGATATGGCTTATGTTGATATACTCGTACAAAGCGCAGTGGTTACAGATATGGCTTGTTTTGTTATACTCCTACATAGCGCAGTGGATACAGATATGGCTTGTGTTGATATACGCCTACATAGCGCAGTGGTTACAGATATGGCTTATGTTGTTATACTCCTACATAGTGCAGTGGTTACAGATATGGCTTGTGTTGTTATACTCCTACATAGCACGGTGGATACAGATATGGCTTGTGTTGATATACTCCTACATAGCGCGGTGGTTACAGATATGGCTTGTGTTTATATACTCCTACATAGCGCGGTGGTTACAGATATGGCTTGTGTTGTTATACTCCTACATAGCACAGTGGTTACAGATATAGCTTGTGTTGATATACTCCTACATAGCGCGGTGGTTACAGATATGGCTTGTGTTGTTATACTCCTACATAGCACGGTGGATACAGATATGGCTTGTGTTGATATACTCCTACATAGCGCAGTGGTTACAGATATGGCTTGTGTTCATATACTCCTACATAGCGCGGTGGTTACAGATATGGCTTGTGTTGTTATACTCCTACATAGCGCGGTGGTTACAGATATGGCTTATGTTGATATACTCCTACAAAGCGCAGTGGTTACAGATATAGCTTATGTTGTTATACTCCTACATAGCGCGGTGGTTACAGATATGGCTTGTGTTGTTATACTCCTACATAGCGCGGTGGTTACAGATATGGCTTATGTTGATATACTCCTACATAGCGCGGTGGTTACACATATGGCTTATGTTGATATACTCCTACAAAGAGCAGTGGTTACAGATATAGCTTGTGTTGTTATACTCCTACATAGCGCAGTGGTTACAGATATGGCATATGTTGATATACTCCTACATAGCGCAGTGGTTACAGATATGGCTTATGTTGATATACTCCAACATAGCGCAGTGGTTACAGATATAGCTTGTGTTGTTATACTCCTACATAGCGTTATGGTTACTGATATGGCTTATGTTGTTATACTCTTACATAGCGCAGTGGTTACAGATATGGCTTATGTTGTTATACTCCTACATAGCGCGGTGGTTACAGATATGGCTTGTGTTGTTATACTCCTACATAGCACGGTGGTTACAGAAATGGCTTGTGTTGTTATACTCCTACATAGCACAGTGGTTACAGATATTGCTTGTGCTGTTAAAGTCCTACATAGCGCAGTGGTTACAGATATGGCTTGTGTTGTTATACTCCTACATATTGCGATGGTTACAGATATAGCTTGTGTTGTTATAGTCCTACATAGCGCGGTGGTTACAGATATGGCTTATGTTGATATACTCCTACATAGCGCGGTGGTTACAGATATGGCTTATGTTGTTATACTCCTACATAGTGCGGTGGTTACAGATATGGCTTATGTTGTTATACTCCTACATAGCGCGGTGGTTACAGATATGGCTTATGTTGTTATACTCCTACATAGCGCGGTGGTTACAGATATGGCTTATGTTGTTATACTCCTACATAGCGCGGTGGTTACAGATATAGCTTATGTTGTTATACTCCTACATAGTGCGGTGGTTACAGATATGGCTTATGTTGATATACTCCTACATAGCGCGGTGGTTACAGATATGGCTTATGTTGATATACTCGTACAAAGCGCAGTGGTTACAGATATGGCTTGTGTTGTTATACTCCTACATAGCGCAGTGGATACAGATATGGCTTGTGTTGATATACTCCTACATAGCGCAGTGGTTACAGATATGGCTAATGTTGTTATACTCCTACATAGCGCAGTGGTTACAGATATGGCTTGTGTTGTTATACTCCTACATAGCACGGTGGATACAGATATGGCTTGTGTTGATATACTCCTACATAGCGCGGTGGTTACAGATATGGCTTGTGTTTATATACTCCTACATAGCGCGGTGGTTACAGATATGGCTTGTGTTTATATACTCCTACATAGCGCAGTGGTTACAGATATGGCTTGTGTTGTTATACTCCTACATAGCACAGTGGTTACAGATATAGCTTGTGTTGATATACTCCTACATAGCGCGGTGGTTACAGATATGGCTTGTGTTGTTATACTCCTACATAGCACGGTGGATACAGATATGGCTTGTGTTGATATACTCCTACATAGCGCAGTGGTTACAGATATGGCTTGTGTTTATATACTCCTACATAGCGCGGTGGTTACAGATATGGCTTGTGTTGTTATACTTCTACATAGCGCGGTGGTTACAGATATGGCTTATGTTGTTACACTCCTACATAGCACGGTGGTTACATATATGGCCTATGTTGTTACACTCCTACATAGCGCGGTGGTTACAGATATGGCTTGTGTTGTAATACTCCTACATAGCGCGGTGGTTACAGATATGGCTTGTGTTGATATACTCATACATAGCGTGGTGGTTACAGATATGGCTTGTGTTGATATACTCCTACATAGCGCGGTGGTTACAGATATGGCTTGTGTTGTTATACTCCTACATAGCACGGTGGATACATATATGGGTTGTGTTGATATACTCCTACATAGCGCAGTGGTTACAGATATAGCTTATGTTGTTATACTTCTACATAGCGCGGTGGTTACAGATATGGCTTGTGTTGTTATACTCCTACATAGCGCAGTGGTTACAGATATAGCTTATGTTGTTATACTCCTACATAGCGCGGTGGTTACAGATATAGCTTATGTTGTTATACTCCTACATAGCGCGGTGGTTACACATATGGCTTATGTTGATATACTCCTACATAGCACGTGGATACAGATATGACTTGTGTTGATATACTCCTACATAGCGCAGTGGTTACAGATATAGCTTGTGTTGTTATACTCCTACATAGCACGTGGATACAGATATGGCTTGTGTTGATATACTCCTACATAGCGCGGTGGTTACAGATATAGCTTGTTTTGTTATACTCCTACATAGCACGGTGGATACAGATATGGCTTCTGTTGATATACTCCTACATAGCGCGGTGGTTACAGATATGGCTTATGTTGTTATACTCCTACATAGCGCAGTGGTTACAGACATAGCTTGTGTTGATATACTACTACATAGCGCGGTGGTTACAGATATAACTTGTGTTGTTATACTCCTACATAGCACGGTTGATACAGATATGGCTTATGTTGATATACTCCTACATAGCGCGGTGGTTACAGATATGGCTTGTGTTGATATACTCCTACATAGCGCGGTGGTTACAGATATAGCTTATGTTGATACACTCGTACATAACGCAGTGGTTAAAGATATAGCTTGTGTTGCTATACTCCTACATAGCGCGATGGTTACAGATATGGCTTCTGTTGATATACTCCTACATAGCGCAGTGGGTACCGATATGGCTTATGTTCATACACTCCTACATAGCACAGTGGTTAAAGATAAAGCTTATGTTGATATACTCCTTCATAGCGCAGTGGTTACAGATATGGCTTATGTTAATATACTCCTACATAGCGCAGTGGTTACAGATATAGCTCGTGTTGTTATTCTCCTCTATAGTGCAGTGGTTACAGATATGGCTTATGTTGTTATACTCCTACATAGCGCGGTGGTTACAGATATAGCTTATGTTGTTATACTCCAACATAGCGCAGTGGTTACAGATATGGCTTGTGTTGTTATACTCCTACATAGCGCTGTGGTTACAGATATGTCTTATGTTGATATACTCCTACATAGCGCGGTGGTTACAGATATGGCTTATGCTGTTATACTCCTACATAGCTCGGTGGATACAGATATGGCTTGTGTTGATATACTCCTACATAGCGCAGTGGTTACAGATATAGCTTATGTTGATATACTCCTACATAGCGCGGTGGTTACAGATATGGCTTATTTTGTTATACTCCTACATAGCGCGGTGGATAGAGATATGGCTTGTGTTGATATACTCCTACATAGCGCAGTGGTTACAGATATGGCTTATGTTGATATACTCCTACATAGCGCGGTGGTTACAGATATGGCCTATATTGTTATACTCCTACATAGCGCGGTGGTTACAGATATGGCTTGTGTTGTAATACTCCTACAGAGCGCGGTGGTTACAGATATGGCTTGTGTTGATATACTCATACATAGCGTGGTGGTTACAGATATGGCTTGTGTTGATATACTCCTACATAGCGTGGTGGTTACAGATATGGCTTGTGTTGATATACTCCTACATAGCGCGGTGGTTACAGATATGGCTTATGTTGTTATACTTCTACATAGCGCGGTGGTTACAGATATGGCTTGTGTTGTTATACTCCTACATAGCGCAGTGGATACAGATATGGCTTGTCTTGTTATACTCCTACATAGCGCGGTGGTTACAGATATGGCTTGTGTTGTTATACTCCTACATAGCACGTGGATACAGATATGGCTTGTGTTGATATACTCCTACATAGCGCAGTGGTTACAGATATAGCTTGTTTTGTTATACTCCTACATAGCACGGTGGATACAGATATGGCTTATGTTGATATACTCCTACATAGCGCAGTGGTTACAGATATAGCTTGTGTTGTTATACTCCTACATAGCACGGCGGTTACAGATATGGCTTATGATGATATACTCCTACATAGCGCGGTGGTTACAGATATGGCTTATGTTGTTATACTCCTACATAGCGCGGTGGATACAGATATGGCTTGTGTTGATATACTCCTACATAGTGCAGTGGTTACAGATATAGCTTATGATGATATACTCCTACATAGCGCGGTGGTTACAGATATGGCTTGTGTTGTTATACTCATACATAGCACGGTGGAAACAGATATGGTTTGTGTTGATATACTCTTACTTAGCGCGGAGGTTACAGATATGGCTTATGTTGATATACTCCTACATAGCGCGGTGGTTACAGATATGGCTTATGTTGTTATACTCCTACATAGCACGGTGGTTACAGATATGGCTTGTGTTGATATACTCCTACATAGCGCGGTGGTTACAGATATAGCTTGTGTTGTTATACTACTACATAGCGCGGTGGTTACAGATATAACTTGTGTTGTTATACTCCTACATAGCACGGTGGATACAGATATGGCTTATGTTGATATACTCCTACATAGCGCGGTGGTAACAGATATGGCTTGTGTTGATATACTCCTACATAGCGCAGTGGTTACAGATATAACTTGTGTTGTTATACTCCTACATAGCACGGTGGATACAGATATGGCTTATGTTGATATACTCCTACATAGCGCGGTGGTAACAGATATGGCTTGTGTTGATATACTCCAACATAGCGCGGTAGTTACAGATATGGCTTATGTGGTTATAGTCCTACATAGCACGGTGGATACATATATGGCTTGTGTTGATATGCTCCTACATAGCGCGGTGGTTACAGATATGGCTTATGTTGTTATACACCTACATAGCGCGGTGGTTACAGATATGGCTTATGTTGATATACTCGTACAAAGCGCAGTGGTTACAGATATAGCTTGTGTTGTTATACTCCTTCATAGCGCGGTGGTTACAGATATAGCTGATGTTGATATACTCCTACATAGCACGGTGGTTACATATATAGCTTATGTTGATTCACTCCTACATAGCGCAGTGGATACAGATATAGCTTATGTTGATATACTCATACATAGCACGGTGGATACAGATATGGCTTGTGTTGTTATACTCCTACATAGCACGGTGGTTACAGATATGGCTTGTGTTGTTATACTCCTACATAGCGCAGTGGTTACAGATATAGCTTGTGTTGTTATACTCCTACATAGCGCGGTGGTTACAGATATAGCTTATGTTGTTATACTCCTACATAGCGCGGTGGTTACAGATATAGCTTATGTTGTTATACTCCTACATAGCACGGTGGTTACAGATATGGCTGATGTTGTTATACTCCTACATAGCGCGGTGGTTACAGATATAGCTTATGTTGATATACTCCTACATAGCACGGTGGATACAGATATGGCTTATGTTGATATACTCCTACATAGCACGGTGGTTACAGATATGGCTTGTGTTGATATACTCCTACATAGCACGGTGGATACAGATATGGCTTATGTTGATATACTCCTACATAGCACGGTGGTTACAGATATGGCTTGTGTTGTTATACTCCTACATAGCACGGTGGATACAGATATGGCTTATGTTGATATACTCCTACATAGCGCGGTGGTTACAGATATGACTTGTGTTGTTATACTCCTACATAGCACGGTGGTTACAGATATGGCTTGTGTTGTTATACTCCTACATAGCGCAGTGGTTACACATATAGCTTGTGTTGTTATACTCCTACATAGCGCGGTGGTTACAGATATGGCTGATGTTGTTATACTCCTACATAGCGCGGTGGTTACAGATATAGCTTATGTTGATATACTCCTACATAGCACGGTGGATACAGATATGGCGTATGTTGATATACTCCTTCATAGCGCGGTGGTTACAGATATAGCTTATGTTGTTATACTCCTACATAGCGCGGTGGTTACAGATATAGCTTATGTTGTTATACTCCTACATAGCGCAGTGGATACAGATATGGCTGATGTTGTTATACTCCTACATAGCGCGGTGGTTACAGATATAGCTTATGTTGATATACTCCTACATAGCACGGTGGATACAGATATGGCTTATGTTGATATACTCCTTCATAGCGCGGTGGTTACAGATATGGCTTATGTTGTTTTACTCCTACATAGCACGGTGGTTACAGATATGGCTTGTGTTGATATACTCCTACATAGCACGGTGGATACATATATGGCTTGTGTTTTATACTCCTACATAGCGCAGTGGTTACAGATATGGCTTATGTTGATATACTCCTACATAGCACGGTGGTTACAGATATAGCTTGTGTTGATATACTCCTACATAGCGCGGTGGTTACAGATATAGCTTGTGTTGATATACTCCTACATAGCGCGGTGGTTACAGATATAGCTTGTGTTGTTATACTCCTACATAGTGCGGTGGTTACAGATATGGCTTATGTTGATATACTCCTACATAGCACGGTGGTTACAGATATAGCTTGTGTTGATATACTCCTACATAGCGCGGTGGTTACAGATATAGCTTGTGTTGATATACTCCTACATAGCACGGTGGTTACAGATATAGCTTATGTTGATATACTCCTACATAGCACGGTGGTTACAGATATAGCTTATGTTGATATACTCATACATAGCACGTGGATACAGATATAGCTTGTGTTGTTATACTCCTACATATCGCGGTGGTTACAGATATAGCTTGTGTTGATATACTCATACATAGCACGTGGATACAGATATGGCTTGTGTTGTTATACTCCTACATAGCGCGGTGGTTACAGATATAGCTTGTGTTGTTATACTCCTACATAGCGCAGTGGTTACAGATATAGCTGATGTTGATATACTCCTACATAGCACGGTGGTTACAAATATAGCTTATGTTGATATACTCCTACATAGCGCGGTGGTTACATATATGGCTTATGTTGATATACTCCTACATAGCACGGTGGTTACAGATATGGCTTGTGTTGATATACTCATACATAGCACGGTGGATACAGATATAGCTTGTGTTGTTATACTCCTACATAGCACGGTGGTTACAGATATAGCTTATGTTGATATACTCCTACATAGCACGGTGGTTACAGATATAGCTTATGTTGATATACTCCTACATAGCGCGGTGGTTACAGATATGGCTTATGTTGATATACTCCTACATAGCACGGTGGTTACAGATATGGCTTGTGTTGATATACTCATACATAGCACGGTGGATACAGATATGGCTTATGTTGATATACTCCTACATAGCGCGGTGGTTACAGATATGGCTTGTGTTGTTATACTCCTACATAGCACGGTGGTTACTGATATAGCTTATGTTGATATACTCCTACATAGCGCGGTGGTTACAGATATAGCTTATGTTGATATACTCCTACATAGCACGGTGGTTACAGATATGGCTTATGTTGATATACTCCTACATAGTACGGTGGTTACAGATATAACTTATGTTGATATACTCCTACATAGCGCGGTGGTTACAGATATGGCTTATGTTGATATACTCCTTCATAGCGCGGTGGTTACAGATATGGCTTGTGTTGATATACTCCTACATAGCACGGTGGTTACAGATATGGCTTGTGTTGATATACTCCTACATAGCGCGGTGGTTACAGATATGGCTTATATTGTTATACTCCTGCATAGCGTGGTTGTTACAGATATGGCTTGTGTTGATATACTCCTACATAGCACGGTGGTTACAGATATGGCTTGTGTTGATATACTCCTACATAGCGCGGTGGTTACAGATATGGCTTATGTTGTTATACTCCTACATAGCGCGGTGGTTACAGATATGGCTTGTGTTGATATACTCCTACATAGCGTGGTGGTTACAGATATGGCTTGTGTTGTTATACTCCTACATAGCGTGGTGGTTACAGATTTGGCTTGTGTTGTTATACTCATACATAGCGCGGTGGTTACGGATATGGCTTATGTTGTTATACTCCTACATAGCGTGGTGGTTACAGATATGGCTTGTGTTGTTATACTCCTACATAGCGTGGTGGTTACAGATATAGCTTATGTTGATATACTCCTACATAGCGCGGTGGTTACAGATATGGCTTGTGTTGATATACTCCTACATAGCGTGGTTGTTACAGATATGGCTTATGTTGTTATACTCCTACATAGCGCGGTGGTTACAGATTTGGCTTGTGTTGTTATACTCCTACATAGCGTGGTGGTTACATATATGGCTTGTGTTGTTATACTCCTACATAGCGTGGTGGTTACAGATATGGCTTGTGTTGTTATACTCCTACATAGCGTGGTGGTTACAGATATGGCTTGTGTTGTTATACTCCTACATAGCGTGGTGGTTACAGATATGGCTTGTGTTGATATACTCCTACATAGCGTGGTGGTTACAGATATGGCTTGTGTTGTTATACTCCTACATAGCGTGGTGGTTACAGATATGGCTTGTGTTGTTATACTCCTACATAGCACGGTGGTTACAGATATGACTTGTGTTGTTATACTCCTACATAGCGTGGTGTTTACAGATATGGCTTGTGTTGATATACTCCTACATAGCGTGGTGGTTACAGATATGGCTTGTGTTGTTATACTCCTACATAGCACGGTGGTTACAGATATGGCTTGTGTTGTTATACTCCTACATAGCGTGGTGGTTACAGATATGGCTTGTGTTGTTATACTCCTACATAGCGTGGTGGTTACAGATATGGCTTGTGTTGATATACGCCTACATAGCGCGGTGGTTACAGATATGACTTGTGTTGTTATACTCCTACATAGCGCGGTGGTTACAGATATGGCTTGTGTTGTTATACTCCTACATAGCGCGGTGGTTACAGATATGGCTTGTGTTGTTATACTCCTACATAGCGCGGTGGTTACAGATATGGCTTGTGTTGTTATACTCCTACATAGCGCGGTGGTTACAGATATGGCTTGTGTTGTTATACTCCTACATAGCGCGGTGGTTACAGATATGGCTTGTGTTGTTATACTCCTACATAGCGCGGTGGTTACAGATATGGCTTGTGTTGTTATACTCCTACATAGCGCGGTGGTTACAGATATGGCTTGTGTTGTTATACTCCTACATAGCGCGGTGGTTACAGATATGGCTTGTGTTGTTATACTCCTACATAGTGCGGTGGTTACAGATATGACTTGTGTTGTTATACTCCTACATAGCGTGGTGGTTACAGATATGGCTTGTGTTGTTATACTCCTACATAGCGTGGTGGTTACAGATATGGCTTGTGTTGTTATACTCCTACATAGCGCGGTGGTTACAGATATGACTTGTGTTGTTATACTCCTACATAGCGTGGTTGTTACAGATATGACTTATGTTGATATACTCCTACATAGCGCAGTGGTTACAGATATGGCTTGTGTTGATATACTCCTACATAGCGCGGTGGTTACAGATATGGTTTGTGAGACGGGTGATCTGGGCTCAAATCCCAGGGTTTATATGTTTTTTTATTAATTTTAGAGCAACATTACATTGATTGTATAGTGATCCATAAACGGATTCTCATATCCACAAAAAATATAATCTGACAAAATGAAGAAAATGTATTTATTCATATATACATTTATTTCTTTACACGCATCTAGCGGTGTCTGTAATACTGACGGGTGATGGAATGTGGTCGAGTGTATACCACTGACTCACAGTGTTTTAAGATAAATTCCGTCAGAGTTGTTTATTTGCTTATCTAAATTTGTGATCAGGAAAATAGATTTGAAACACGATTTAATCACGTTAAGAGAAGTATCATACAGCCGTTATAAATACATCCAAGAACATGAGAATTCACGAATATGTGTGTCATTCATAAACACAATCATTTCTTTATATAAGACATATCTGCGGATAGTGGGTATGCCGGTTGAAGGAAACACGATTGCCCCGCTGCATATGCCAGCCTTTTCAATGTCTTAAAACGAATATACCCATTTGATCAGTTTACATACGACCAACGTATACTGATAAAAGTCCCGATTTAGCACAAGTGGGCAAGTATTTCAGATGTATGACTCCTACATCGTGAATGGTATTGTTATACTATAAAATTAATTAAATGAAAGTTACAACGGTCATTGGCTACGCAAAAGTGCTGCTCAGATAGCGAGCCTGGATAGAAAAAGGGGTTACACAAACAATACTGGAACTTTGGATATTTTATATACGTCACTATCAGCCGTATCGATTATAACTTCGTTTGATATTTCCGGTTGACACTCATTGATAATTATTTCACACTTAAATTGTTTCGTATCTGTTAATGCGTTAAAGGCACACATGTCATTTTTAAAACATTTACTTGTGTATCACGAATAACCACAGGGGCATATTTCTCTCTGAAAGGTCATTGTTAGATTGTGAATCTCCGTATCATTTCTATAATAAACTCTGTACACTTGTATCACTCAAAGAAATAGCGATAAGAAATTGATAACTTAAAAGCACAGGGGCATAGACTTCTAAGTATATTTAATTAATGCGACATACAACATTGACTTGATACTTATAATAGTTTAAATAGTCTACAAAAATAACGCTAATATTAGGACACTCACATAGCGTGGGCCCTGGCACGTGACACATCTATCATCTACGTGTGTACGTGTATTACAATTACAAGACCCAACGTGGAGAACATTGTGTAACAAACATGACCAACCTAAAAACAATTAACTATTGATTTTCCATTAGAAAAACAAAAATACTTTAACAATCGTTAATAAAACATTTACACCCTTTGAGCATATTAGATAAGTCGAGAGAAAGAGATGTTATCATAGCTCGACAGATAGTTTGGTATGGCAATTACACTTAGAAAATGTCCCTTTAAAACTAGCGGTATGCGGTCAACAAATTATTTCCGTAGTACAGTAAATACGACAGTTGTTATTGGATAGAACATTTATTTTATTGAAGATTAAAAGATAAACGAAACTGTGTGAAATCAAAGTATTAAAAGTGCTGATACATTGGGCGTGTGATTTACAAGGATGTTTGATAGAATAAACAATTAATCAATGCTAAACTATAAATTCAGCTTAGCATATATTAAAACTAAACCCTAAACTGCAATAAAATAATTGTATTATGTAATAATGTCGGTCAATAGCTGTTATCTATATTTCATTATTTATATATATATACATATATATATATATACTGAACACAACAGCTAACCGCCACCTGACATTGTATGTAACTGACGTTTTATGTATTTTCTCAAAAAGCATCAACACAATTTTTTTGAAATATGGACTTGAACAAAAAAAAACCATTTAGGTTATGTAAAAATACCTAATTGTATGTTAATGGTACATACAACCTTCATTAACGCTACTCCACATTTTGATATTGAAAATATAAACGTGGCGGGTTAGCTGTTCCATTCAATAAAGTCGACTATAAATAAATATTTATGTCTTTGTACTTTTTATCTACAATATTGTAATCTACATGTCTGAGTATTAGCTCTTTGAACCCTCCGTGACAGCTGATGTCAAATTTAAGTTATCCTGCACTATTCCGAAAGTTCCTATAAAAAGAATGAATTTAGAGTGACAATGATAGTAATGATCCTCACTCGATACGTGTACAATACGATACTCGTTTTACCGAAGTATCCATGGATGACGTTTCTTGAAAAGGTTAAATTTCAAATGTCAGTACTTTTAATGACCAGGCTCCTGCATACCTCAAATGTGTATATAATGTTACAGCTAACGTCCATACACGTACATTACGGCCATCCTCTAATCTACAGTTGTTTATTCAGGCTCCTGCATACCTCGAATGTGTATATACTGTTACAGCTAACGTCCATACACGTACATTACGGCCATCCTCTAATCTACAGTTGTTTATTCAGGCTCCTGCATACCTCAAATGTGTATTTACTGTTACAGCTAACGTCCATACACGTACATTACGGCCATCCTCTAATTTACAGTTGTTTATTCAGGCTCCTGCATACCTCAAATGTGTATATAATGTTACAGCTAACGTTCATACACGTAGATTACGGCCATCCTCTAATCTATAGTTGTTTATTCAGGCTCCTGCATACCTCAAATGTGTATATACTGTTACAGCTAACGTTCATACACGTAGATTACGGCCATCCTCTAATCTATAGTTGTTTATTCAGGCTCCTGCATACCTCAAATGTGTATATACTGTTACAGCTAACGTCCATACACGTACATTACGGCCATCCTCTAATCTACAGTTGTTTATTCAGGCTCCTGCATACCTCAAATGTGTATATAATGTTACAGCTAACGTCCATACACGTACATTACGGCCATCCTCTAATCTACAGTTGTTCATTGAGGCTCCTGCATACCTCAAATGTGTATATACTGTTACAGCTAACGTCCATACACGCACATTACGGCTATCCTCTAATCTACAGTTGTTTATTCAGGCTCCTGCATACCTCAAATGTGTATATACTGTTACAGCTAACGTCCATACACGTACATTACGGTCATCCTCAAATCTACAGTTGTTTATTCAGGCTCCTGCATACCTCAAATGTGTATATACTGTTACAGCTAACGTCCATACACGTACATTACGGCCATCCTCTAATCTACAGTTGTTTATTCAGGCTCCTGCATACATCAAATGTGTATATACTGTTACAGCTAACGTCCATACACGTACATTACGGCCATCCTCTAATCTACAGTTGTTTATTCAGGCTCCTGCATACCTCAAATGTGTATATACTGTTACAGCTAACGTCCATACACGTACATTACGGCCATCCTCTAATCTACAGTTGTTTATTCAGGCTCCTGCATACCTCAAATGTGTATATAATGTTACAGCTAACGTCCATACACGTACATTACGGCCATCCTCTAATCTACAGTTGTTTATTCAGGCTCCTGCATACCTCAAATGTGTATATACTGTTACAGCTAACGTCCATACACGTACATTACGGCCATCCTCTAATCTACAGTTGTTTATTCAGGCTCCTGCATACCTCAAATGTGTATATACTGTTACAGCTAACGTCCATACACGTACATTACGGCCATCCTCTAATCTACAGTTGTTTATTCAGGCTCCTGCATACCTCACATGTGTATATACTGTTACAGCTAACGTCCATACACGTACATTACGGCCATCCTCTAATCTACAGTTGTTTATTCAGGCTCTTGCATACCTCAAATGTGTATATACTGTTACAGCTAACGTCCATACACGTACATTACGGCCATCCTCTAATCTACAGTTGTTTATTCAGGCTCTTGCATACCTCAAATGTGTATATACTGTTACAGCTAACGTCCATACACGTACATTACGGCCATCCTCTAATCTACAGTTGTTTATTCAGACTCTTGCATACCTCAAATGTGTATATACTGTTACAGCTAACGTCCATACACGTACATTACATCCATCCTCTAATCTACAGTTGTTTTTGCAGGCTCTTGCTTGTTGAACTATTTTCAATCATTTATAAAATTGCAAATACTTTTGATTAGTTAAAAACTTTATTTTTATTATATTGTCAATGAAATTAAACAGCTTAGGATCTCTAATAAATCGTAACGCTCCCATCAGTATTAATATATACCACATATATAATATATAATAGTGTTTGTGTTTTTTCTTCGTGTTTTGACTTTATGTGTTTAAATGTTAAATTAGTGTTGTACTTTGTAAATATGTATAGGGCCTCGTGGAAAATTGAATGTTTTTCAAATGAGTTCTGTGGTGAAATAAAAGTCATTTTCATTCAATTTATTATTTTTACTATTATTATCATTATTATTATTTTTATTATTATCATTATTATCATTATCATTATAAATAGTAGTAGTATTCTCATTATTACCATAATTATTATCATTTTTATTATTATAAATACCATTATAATTATTACTGTTATTATTATTATTATTATTGTTATTGTTATTGTTATTGTTATTGTTATTGTTATTGTTATTATTATTATTATCATTATCATTATTATCATTATTATCATTATTATATTTTAATTATTATAATCATACTCATCATTATTATTATTATTATTAATTTTATTATTATTATTATTATTATTATTATTATTATTATTATTATTATTATTATTATTTTATTTATTATTATTATTTATTTTTTATATTATCATTATTATTATTATAATCATTATTATTATTTTTATAATTATTATTATTATCATTATTATTATTATTGTTATTGTTATTATTATTATCATTTTTATCATTATTATCATTATTATCATTATTATCATTATTATTTTTTATAATTATTATTATCATAATCATCATTATTATTATTAATTTTATTTATTATTATTATTATTATTATTTTATTTATTATTATTTTTATTTTTTATATTATCATTATTATTATTATTATCATTATTATTAGTAATTGACAGTTGGTAGTTCGAGATTCGGATTTTTTTTTCAAATCTATATATGTTTTTCAGCATTAAAAACAAATCAATTCTATAGAAAAACAGTTTATAACAATAAATATACACCATTCCCGCGTTGTTTCCCTTCAAAACCATTGTTATATTCATCAGGAGATGATTCAAAATATCCAGTTGGGGATTCGCCGTGAATCGCCAACTGCCAGCCAGCTACTAGCTAGTGATTCAAATTTTATAAAAATATAAATCCGTTTTCTATTGATTATATTTTCAAACAAATAAACATGAGCAAATTATGTCAATTAAAAAGTGATTATAATAACAAATCCTTATCCCCAACTGGCAACTGGTCGGTAGTTGGATATTCGAATCCCAAACTACTAACTACCTACTAACTTTACACCCATAGTTTATTATTGTTTTTTGTATCCCAGCCACAGCAAGCGTTTCATTTACCATAGTAATGCGTGCCCGGTGCAGTCCAGCTTGTATAAATACCTTTTGTCAAAATGTTAAAAATGTTATCCTGAATGACGTTCAACATAAAATTTTCTTAAATTTGCCAAATAAACACTAATTTTATATTATTATAAGGCAAATCGACCTTAAACGTGACCGCACTGCCAAGCAATTATTAAAATTACATTATTAAAGCGTCGGGAAGACCGGAAACTCAGACAGTCATCAATTCTGCAAGAATCCAGGGAAAACACGAACAGAGACAATAAAACATGATGCAGATCATACGAAGAGAATCTGTAAGTTCAAATAGTGCAAACGGTTTGCGGACGGACGGAAATATCTTGATAAAGGTGCGTGGGAGAAAGTCTCAAATAAGTAACGCTATCATGGACAGACGAGAGATGATTCAATCACATTCCGTTCTAGGTAATACAACTGAACTACGAATTACCACTTATCATATAATTCTCAGTATGATCAAAACTGATACCCAGACATGTTTCTGAGATGGATACGTCATCTCAAATACATAAAACATAACGGCGAATATTTTCAAGAAAAAAAATGAGCAGTTTATTTTCATTGTCATGAATTCATTATTTAATACGACGCCGGTAGCATCATCCTGACACTTTTTAAGCTGATGTAGATCAGTCACCAGTTGTTACAGTACAACCAAATTTTCCCATAATGTAGATAAACATATACGTGTAACCCTGTTATTTCTTTATTAACTGTACACTTCGTAATATATTCCCATAACCATGCAGGCTCTAGTCATGCGAGTGCTACGTCCGCATGTTAATTGCTGCCTGTATTGGTCTGTTCCTGATTTCTACATTTCCTAATATGCTAATCTTGTATCGAAGCGCTTTTCCTATTTATTTCCTGCAAAGAGATTCTCACCGCTTCTGTAATTCTAAAATATTTTCTCATTAACAAATCGTTTACAGTCATTAAATAAACACTCTGTTAAAATTCTACTAGTTGTATTTGTACAACTTGATCATTATCGTATCTTCGTTTTAAATTAGTCTCTCCTGCTAATCTTGTTTATTCTCTGGAAACAACTGAACAATTTCTTCATGATTCTGTTTAGTGCAATCTGTAAACTGGACCGAACAAAAAGTTCGATTTAGAGAGGTTTCCGATTTATACAGGCATTAGCTTGTTTTTACTTTATCCTGTTTCCTGATTAATTTTATGTATTCACATAATAGCCAGGACAATAATAGAAGTCAATAAGTTCAGTATACATCCTTGATGTTTGTATGAACAGAAGTGTAAACATTTTCCAAGTATTTAAGTGCACAACGAAACGGAATACATGTATGTTCACTATTATCTGCAAAGGAATCTTCCCTATCAGCTTATATTTTCCAAGTAAAACTATTTTAAGTGCACTACAGAACGAAATAATATCACTTTTATCTGCAAAGGAATCTTCTCAAGCAGCTTATATTGATCTCTGACGTACGTGACAGTTATAATGTACTTTGTAGAAATCGAACGCGTTTCCACGCATTATTTTAATCAAGCTAACCGTCGGTCTTTTATTTCCAGAAAATCAACAATTTACATTACGGTGATTGTAACAATTTAGACAACACAATGACATTTGATAGCCTCAAGCTATAAATTGATACGACACTACCTTGTGTAATGTCAAAAATCAACATTAATTTCTTGTCATTTTCAAAGTTATTAAAAAAAAAAAAAGCAGCAATCTTTTCTATTTTTTACCTTTCTTTGGATAATTTATGTTGCGATTCTATCATCCAGACCAATCTCTACGGTGTTCCGTTTGGACCATCGTATTTTTATTTTTTTCCCCAAACCACGATGCTCGAAACCACAATGATTAAAGTCGAAACTACGATGATGAAAACGCTAAACTACGATGGTGAAAGTCGAAAGTCGAAACCACGATGGTGAAAGTCGAAATCACGATGGTGAAAATACGAAACTACGATGATGAAAACACGAAATCACGAAACTACGATGGTGAAAACGCGATGTAATTACGCGTTTTCACCATCGTGGTTTCGACTTTTACCGTCGTACTTTCGACCTTCGACTTTCATCATCGTAGTTTCGACTTTCATCATCGTGGTTTCGACTTTCACCATCGTACTTTCGACTTTTCATCATCGTAGTTTCGATTTTCACCATTGTAGTTTCCACTTTCATCATCGTAGTTTCGACTTTCGACTTTCGTGGTATGGGGTTCAGAAATAAAAAACGTGATGGTCCAAACGGAACACCGTACATCCCCGTTTAATGTTTACTGTATTAAATGTTTCCGCAATATTTTTCCAAACAAACAAAATACGATACATTAAATTGTAGAGATCGCTGATTGGCAAGTTCAAGTCCACAATAAAACTACTTTCTTGTGATTTAGTACCTTATCGGGCGTTACCGGGCTTCATCGGAATTCCTCTTCATTCCGGGATCAACAGCCTGGTAATGAAACTATTTTATCGTTTAACAGTATAAGCATTAATGCCATCAAAACACAACAAAAACAAAGCAGGGGCCATTTACAGCACACATGTCCACGCTGGCGAGCCCACGTGACCTTATGCTATGAAGTTGTGTAAAAAATCGAACAAATAAGTGTCCGTTTCAGGTAATATCTTTGCAGGTAACTTTCACGAAACAGAGACGAATTCCATTCCTGTATAGAGATGAACCACCGGTAATATCAAATGGTCTTACACGCATTTTTTTACAAAAAATGCTACGGCGTATTTCTGTTAATTACACCGCTTCATAGCATAATTGTTCCAACTGAGCACAATACGCCGTTGCTCATTTTGCAAGTACATGTTCTGCTTGGCCACTGGGTAGCACCGATAGTTCCTCTCTTTACACAGACGATGGTCGTCTTTGTTTCGTGAATTTTCATGAAATATTAAGAAAGTTATCTACAAAAATATTTCCTGAAGCGGGCACATTTTCTTTGATTTTTTTTTTCACCACTCTATAGCATTAAGTCGCGTGGGTTCGCCATATCATACATGTCTGTTCAAGCTCGATACCAGATTCAGCCTGGGTTTTGCCAAACTGTCACGTATTTCAATTTAATATGACTGAATCATTTTAATATGCCTTTACTTAGTTCCTAAAACAAAGACGCACAGTCATGTTCAGAGTTAGAAATTATCATCATGTGGCTAAGTGAACTTCCACTGTACTGATCTTTCAATTTGGCAAAAATTATGCAATTGGTGTAAATTATACCGATTTGGCGCATTACTAAATTGTACCAATTTGGTGTAAACAGAAAATGAAAGCTGTTACAATGTTACAGACAGATCAAGTTGGGCACGGCTATATCAGATCATGTAAAGCTTATATATAGTAAGTATATCGAGAACGTGGTCAGGATCGGGAGATTATGGGTTCAGTCGTCCTCCGCAGCTATGTGTAGAGTCCTTGAGCAAGAAACTTTATCCACATATGTTTAGTGCTGGTTATACTCAGGAAGATTTGAGCGTGATGTGTCTAAAGGACTTGTTTCACAATTGATGTTATATAATACGTATCAAATATAAATGTGTCTGCTCATTCTACACTCGGTTATTCAAAGCTAGTGTTATTTATTAATTGGAACATAAAAAACTTTAGCAAACATGAACAAAACAGTTATAATAACTGTACAAAACAAATGTTAGCGATGATATAAGGATTCAATTTTGGTTATTTATATATTTGGTTTATTTTAGATACATTTTTTTTGTTTAATGTGTAAATTTATTTGAGTATGATTTTGCCCAGTTGAGTTCAAACTCAGTAATGCGCCTTCAAACATTCCTGATTCAATTCTCTAGTTAACTCTCATATGTTATTTGTTGTCTTCGTCTATCAAAGTCGATGTTGTATTTGTGTGTGTGTTTTGTTGAGGGGCTGATGGAATGGGTGGGGGTAATTTTCTTTATTTCTTTATTTTGTTTCTAGACTTCTCATAAAAATGATGTTGTTTTTTAAATTCTGAGGGACAAAAATATTATTGAGAGAAAAATCAAATTTTATAATATTTGATGTCTATATACACGTTTACAAAATATGGTACATTTGCTCAGTTTAAACGTGGTACCGTTCTTGGTCGACTGCAAATAAAATAATACTGCACTATGGGTAAAACATATGTAAGTAATATTTTATCTTAATTCCATGTATATTCAATAAGAAATGTAAATGAATGAATGATTGAACGAATTAATTAATTAATCAATCAATCAATAACTCAATCAATCAATGAACCAAACAACCAATCAATCAATCAATGAACGAACGGACAAATGTACAACTAAACAAAACGGTTATATATTACGGTAAGAAGACGAGCTCAGAAAAAATAACATACTGTCATGACATGAGGCACATGACATAAGATGATGTAAAATAAAAATGCAATGTTAATACCAGATAAAGTATAATTGAAAGAGTTCAGCAAATTCAATATTTATTACTTAATGGTCGTCAATTTTGTGAACCACATAATAAATTAGAAAAGAAATGATGAATGGGCAAAGTATTCATACCGAGGATCATTTATATAGCCACCTCGCTGTACATATAGATGATCACTTATATAGCCACCTCGCTGTACATATCGATGATCACTTATATAGCCATTTCGCTGTACATATCGATGATCATTTATATAGCCACCTTACTGTACATATCGATGATCGCTTATATAGCAACCTCGCTGTACATATCGATGATTACTTATATAGCCACCTCGCTGTACATATCGATGATTACTTATATAGCCACCTCGCTGTGCATATCGATGATTACTTACATAGCCATCTCATTGTGCATATCGATGATTACATACATTTCCATCTCGCTGTACATATCGATGATTACTTACATAGTCACCTCCTTGTACATATCGATGATTACTTATATAGCCACCTTGCCCTACATATCGATAATGACCTTGCTGTGCATATCAATGATTACTTACATAGTCGCCTCGCTGTACATATCGATGATTACTTACATAGCCCCCTCACTGTGCATATCGATAATTACTTACATAGCCCCCTCACTGTACATATCAATGATTACCTACATATACATCTCGCTGTACATATCGATAATTACTTACATAGCCCCCTCGCTGTACATATCGATGATTACCTACATAGCCACCTCGCTGTACATATCAATGATTACTTACATAGCCCCTTCACTGTACATATCGATGATTACTTTCATAGCCCCCTCGCTGTACATATCGATGATTACCTACAGAGCCACCTCACTGTACATATCAATGATTACTTACATAGCCCCTTCACTGTACATATCGATGATTACTTGCATAGTCACCTCGCTGCACATATCGATGATTAACTACATAGCCATCTCACTGTACATATCAATGATTACTTACATAGCCACCTCGTTGTACATATCGATGATTATTTACATAGCCACCTCGCTGTACATATCGATGATTACTTACATAGTCACCTCGTTGTACATATCAATGATTACTAACATAGCCCCCTCACTGTACATATCGATGATAACTTACATAGTCAGCTTGCTGTACATATCGATGATTACCTCGATGTACATATCAATGATTACTTACATAGCCACCTCACTGTACATATCGATGATTACTTACATAGCCACCTCACTGTACATATCGATGATTACTTACATAGCCCCTTCACTGTACATATCGATGATTACTTACATAGCCATCTCACTGTACATATCGATGATTACTTACATAGCCACCTCACTGTACATATCGATGATTACTTACATAGCCACCTCGCTGTACATATCGATAATCACTTACATAGCCACCTCGCTGTACAAATCAATGATTATTTACATAGCCCCCTCACTGTACATATCGATGATTACTTACAAAGCCACCTCGCTGTACAAATCAATGATAACCTACATAGCCACCTCGCTGTACATATCAATGATTACTTAAATAGCCTTCTCACGTACATATTGATGATTACTTGTATTGCCACCTCGCTGTACATATCGATGATTACCTTGCTGTACATATCGATGATTACTTAGATAGCCCCCTCACTGTACGTATCGATGATTACTTATATAGCCACCTTGCTGTACATATCAATGATTACTTAAATATCCTCCTCACGTACATATCGATGATTACTTATATTGCCACCTCGCTGTACATATCGATAATTACCTTGCTGTACATATCGATGATTACTTAGATAGCCCCCTCATTGTACGTATCGATGATTACTTATATAGCCACCTTGCTGTACATATCGATGATTACTTAGATAGCCCCCTCACTGTACGTATCGATGATTACTTATATAGCCACCTTGCTGTACATATCAATGATTACTTAAATAGCCTCCTTACGTACATATCGATGATTACTTGTATAGCCACCTTGCTGTACATATCGATGATTACTTAGATAGCCCCCTCACTGTACGTATCGATGATTACTTATATAGCCACCTTGCCCTTCATATCGATGATAACCTTGCTGTGCATATCAATGATTACCTACTTAGTCGCCTCGCTGAACATATCGATGCTTACTTACATAGCCCTCTAACTGTACATATCGATGATTACTTACATAGCCATCTCGCTGTACATATCAATGATTACTTACATAGCCACCTCGCTGTACATATCGATGATTACCTACATAGTCGCATCGCTGTACATATCGATGATTACTTACATAGCCACCTCACTGTAAATATCGATGATTACTTACATAGCCATCTCACTGTAAATATCGATGATTACTTACATAGCCCCTTCACTGTACATATCGATGATTACCTACATAGCCACCTCACTGTACATATCAATGATTACTTACATAGCCCCTTCACTGTATATATCGATGATTACTTACATAGCCCCCTCGCTGTACATATCGATGATTACCTACAGAGCCACCTCACTGTACATATCAATGGTTACTTACATAGCCCCTTCACTGTACATATCGATGATTACTTATATAGCCATCTCGCTGTTCATATCGATGATTATTTTCATAGCCACCGCGCTGTACATATCGATGATTACTTACATAGCCACCTCGCTGTACATATCGATGATTACTTACATAGTCGCCTCACTGTACATATCGATGATTACCTACATAGTCGCATCGCTGTACATATCGATGATTACTTACATAGCCACCTCACTGTAAATATCGATAATTACTTACATAGCGCTCACTGTACATATCGATGCTTATTTACATAGTCGCTTCGCTGTACACATCAATGATAACTTACATAGCCACCTCGCTGTACATATCGATGATTACCTACATAGTCGCATCGCTGTACATATCGATGATTACTTACATAGCCCTTCGCTGCACATATCGATGATTACCTACAAAGACCCTCGCTCTACATATCGATGATTACTTACATAGCACCTCGCTGCACATATCGATGGTTACTTACGTAGCTTCCTGGCTGTACTTATCGATGATTACTTACATAGCCACCTCGCTGTACATATCGATGATTAGTTACATAGCAACCTCGCTATACATATCGATGATTACTTACATAGCCTCCTGTTTGTATATACCAATGATTACTTACATAGCCACCTCACTGTACATATCGATGATTACTTACACAGCAACCTCGCTGAACATATCGATGATTACCTACAAAGTCCCCTCACTGTACATACCAATGATTACTTACATAGCAACCTCGCTGAACATATCGCTGTTTACTTACAAAGCCATTCACTGTACATATCGATGATTACTTACAAAGCCACCTCGCTGTACATATTGATGATTATTTACATAGCAACCTCGCTGTGCATATCGATGATTATTTACATAGCCACCTCGCTGTACATATCGATGATTACTTACAAAGCCACCTAGCTCTATATTTCGATTGTTACTAACATAGCCACTTCGCTGTACATACCAATGATTACTTGCAAAGCCACCTCGCTGTACATAACGATGATGTTTTATATAACCACCTCGCTGTACACATTGATGATTACTTAAAAAGCCACCTCGCTGTACATATCGATGATTATTTACATAGCCACCTCGCTGTGCATATCGATGGTTGCTTACATAGCCATCTGGCTGTACATATCGATGATTACTTACAAAGCCACCTCGCTCTATATTTCGATGGTTACTAACATAGCCACTTCGCTGTACATACCAATGATTACTTGCAAAGCCACCTCGCTGTACATAACTATGATGTTTTATATAACCACCTCGCTGTACACATTAATGATTACTTAAAAAGCCACCTCGCTGTAGATATTGATGATTACTTACATAGCAACCTCGCTGTACATATTGATGATTACTTACATACCCACCTCACTGTAAATACCGACAATTACTTACATAGCCACTTCGATGTACGTATTGATAATTACTTACTTAGCCCCCCTTGCTGTATATATCGATGATTACTTACATGGCCACATCACTGTACAAACCGATATCTACTGATATAGCCACCTCGCTGTACATTTTGATGATTACGTACATAGCCACCTCGCTGTACATATCGATGATTACTTATATAGCTCCCTTGCTGTACATATCGATGATTACTTACATAGCCACCTCGCTATGCATATCAATGATTATTTATATAGCCACCTTGCTGTACATATTGATGATTACTTCGCTGTGTTTATCGATGACTATTTATATAGCCACCTCGCTGTACATATCAATGATTATTTATATAGCCACCTCGCTGTACATATCGATGATTACCTCGCTATGCAAACCGATAATTACTGATATAGCCACTTCGCTGTACATATCGATGATTACTTACATAGCCACCTCGCTGTACATATCGATGACTATTTACATAACCTCTTAGCTGTACATATTGATGATTACTTACATAGCCACCTCGCTGTACATATTGATGATTACTTACATAGCAATTTCGCTGAACATATCGATGAACACCTACATAGCCACCTCGCTGTACATATTGATGATTACTTACATAGCAATTTCGCTGAACATATCGATGAACACTTACATAGCCACCTCACTGTACATATCGATGATTACTTACATAGCCACCTCGCTGTACATATCGATGACTATTTACATAACCTCTTAGCTATACATATTGATGATTACTTACATAGCCACCTCGCTGTACATATTGATGATTACTTACATAGCAATTTCGCTGAACATATCGATGAACACCTACATAGCCACCTCGCTGAACATATCGATGATTACTTACATAGCAACCTCGCTGTACATATCAATGATTACTTATATAGCTCCTTCGCCGTACATATCGATGATTACCTCGCTATGCATATCAATGATTATTTATATAGCCACCTTGCTGTACATATTGATGATTACTTCGCTGTGTATATCGATGACTATTTACATAGCCACCTCGCTGTACATATCGATGATCATTTATATAGCCACCTCGCTGTACATATCCATGATCACTTATATAGCCACTTTGCTGTACATATCGATGATAACTGATATATCCACCTCGCTGTACATATCGATGATCACTTATATAGCCTCCTCGCTAAACATATCGAAGAGTACCTCGCTGTACATATCGATGATTACCTCGCTGTAAATATTGATGATTACTTATATATCGACCTCACTGTACATATCGGTGATTACTTATATAGCCACTTCGCTCTACATACTGATGATTAGTTAAATAGCCACCTCACTGTACAAACCGATGATCACTTATATAGCCACCTCGCTGTAAATACCGATGATCACTTATATAGCCAACTCGCTGTACATATCGATGATCACTAATAAAGCCACCTCGCTTTACATATCGATGATCACTTATATAGCAACCTCGCTGTGCAAATCAATGATCACTTAAATAACCACCTCGCTGTACATATCGAAGATCACTTATATAGCCACCTCGCTGTACATATCGAAGATCACTTATATAGCCACCTCGCTGTACATATCGACAATCACTTATATAGCCACCTCGCTGTACATATCGACGATTACCTATATAGCCACCTTGCTGTACATATCGATGATTACTTATATAGCCACCTCGCTGTACATATCGATGATCACTTATATAGCCACCTCGCTGTACATATCGAAGATCACTTATATAGCAACCTCGTTGTACATATTGATTATCACTTATATAGCCATCTTGCTGTACATATTGACGATTACTTATATAGCCACTTCGCTGTACATATCGATGATTATTTACATAGCCACCTCGCTCTACATATTTATGATTACATACAAACCCCCCTCGCTGTACATATCGTTACTGAAGATGACGAAAATGATGATTAATATAACGATGATTATTATGATACTTATGATGATGAAAATAATGATTGTGAAGACAATGTCAAAGATGAAGATAATGGTAATGAAATCTATAGCAATGATGATTGTTATCGTTGTGATTATGGAAGAAATGGTAGATGTTGTACTAGTTCTCTAGATAATCTTAATTAATACAGAAGTCGATATACCTAAATCGAATAGCTCTATGTGGGATTATGGGGCATTTTAATCCATGGAGGTATATGCGTCAAGACCTCTATGCGGTCTCATACAGCTACCCTAGTGTTGTCTCCGGTAAGACCCTCAATTAAGCTCCATGGCGACACAGCAGGCTTCCTTGTTGATAAATGATTTAGAAAGTCACGGTAGATTACATGTAATGGTACCCGCTTTATATGACAAATCAAGGACATAATTATACAATACATGGAAACAGACTATATTTTTGTGGAATACAAAATGTCAGAGTTGACTACGATCAACATATTCAGCTAAGAATCAAAGCTTCAGCCAAGTTTATAATATCTACACACATATATTCTCGTGTTTCACTTTAGGGGTTTAAAGTTATTTTTAACACATTTCCGGTTAAATATGCGGCATAACCAGTTTTATGGTTGGAGGAAAACCTCAGAATGAATCAGTACAGCAAGTAACAGGCAAACTTTCTCACATAAAAGTTTTTGTAACGGACGGGACTCGTACCTCGCGGTGAGAGGTAGGTGATCTCGAGACGGCGCCTTGGACCACTCGGCCACGGAGAACCGTCTTAGTCAAACAATAACCACCGGAAACAGTTCGACCTGTTAATTCGTGAAATGTTCTTTTTTTGATATATAAATATAAGTATTGAGAAAAAAATTACGCCATTATTATTTATTAGTTTATTGGTTCCGATCCAAAGGTATTTGTCCATTCTAAACATATATATTGAATCTACCACCGAACCGTTTTGGACCCAATTTTCGACCTTCAAATCCTACAAACACTAACTATAATGACCTCTTATAAATGATAATGATAAGGATAACGATGATAATGATAATAATAATGATAATGATAATGATAAGGTGATGATAATGATAATGATAGTTATAAAACATACCAATTAAAGATATACTAATAATAATATTTACAATTGGCCTGTTATAACAATAAAAACTTCATTCAATGAAATGTCTCATTTGAATATTTTAATCTACCGTTGTGTATGTATGATCTGTATTAGTAACGTCATGATGAATGTTAATCAAAACTGTGTTGTATTATAGTAACGTTAGTATTGTCTGTACTAGTTCTCATTGTTTTATTTTTGAGACTATAGACTGAGAGTGAACAATGACCTTTTGTAACACATTACAAACGCGTGTCCAGTTACTAGTTCACTACCCGGGAACACAGTTTTTTGGCAAATATTTAACCAGTTTATTGCAGTTATAAAAGTTAGATATGGGGAAGTGGGTTTTTTTTTCTTTTTTTTTTTTATATCGTCAACGATTTAATAAAAGTAATGACGCGGCTTAATGTTTATATGTGACGTTTTGTTACCATGGTATAGTGAAGTAGCTGGTTCTGTCGTAAGATTTGAATTGATGATTTAATTGACAGCATGTTCCTGTGACATGCCATTGATAAAAAGATAAAGATATTTTAGGCTTTTCTTTTTATTGATTGAATTTCCATTTACATTGCTAAAGTAGTAGAGGCGATAACTTGTTGTTATGATAATAATAAATATGTTTTAATAATATAAAGTTGTAGTAAATAATGGTCATATGATTATATATTGTAAGTTGTTATAATTATTCTATTTGTAACTTGTTAGAAGATAATAAGACCAAGAAAAAGGAAGAAAAAGAGGAATAGAAAAGTAAAGAAAAGAGAAAAATAGAAAGTAGAAGAAGTGGAAGAAAAAATGGGAAAAAAAGAAAGGCAGATAGAAATAAATATAGAAAGGAAGAAAAAAGAGAAAGAAAGAAAACTTCGAATAAGAATAAAAAGACGAAGAAAAAGAACAAAAAGAAAAAGAGAAGAAGAATAATAAGAAGAAAAACAAATTCAAATAAGATATTAAGGAAAAAGAAGAAAGAAAATGATTATTTCAACCATTGCCATAGAAATAATAGCAGTCATACATTTTATTGATAATATTAAAGATTAAATTAAATTACATTGCATGTAATTTAATTTAATCTTTAATCTCTTATGTATCAAATTTGGGATTTTTCCTTTTTTCAATTATGTTTATTTTTAATATTAAAGGATTTGGTTAAACATATACACAAAGCTATATTAAAATTCAGTAATGAATATGAAAACGATGGTAATATTGGCAAATCCTCGTGCAAGTCTGCCCTCCGTGCTTTTTCTTATGTCTCTAAAATGTTTCATGATTACGGAATGTTTGAAATTGTTTCACGTACACCGATATTGTCCACTGTGTTTTTTCTTCATTTTGTAATTATTTGCTTACGAAGTTAATGCGATGATTTCGGTGAAAAAAGTGTAAACGGATGAATCTTTATTGCTTTGTGATTCACGTTAAAAATATGTTTTATTTGTTATATCTGTGTGTGTATTATACCGTGTAATATATGTATTTAAACAGTTTGTGTATTGGGTTGTTCCAAAATTAGATTGCTGGCATCCGTTAAGTGTAAAATTGGGTTTTTACCTTACATACCCGTACTTAAATATCTATAAGTAGAAATATTCATGTTACCTGGAAAACCCGTATTACATATATATTGACCTACTGACCGCTGACCAGTATTTATATTGATTATTAGGTGTGGTACAAATAGTTGTTTAAAGGTATGTTACAGAAATCGGAACATCGCTCGGCCATGTCCGCCTACTTCGTACGATAGCGGAAATGTCCGAGCGATATTCCGATTAGTATTACAGGTATACACATGTACTTAAATCATTCGGTTAACCGCATTTGTAAAACTACAATTTTTGTTCTTCTTTTGTGTGAGAGGCAAATGACACAAGATGCAATGAATGACTAAACAAAAAATGAAGAGCTGTAAAATTGCAACCAAAGTTGAGGTAATTGTGTTGTTTTTTCAAGTATATTAGATACCCTAAACATTTATCCAGTTTCGTGACAGCATCTGATTAACACGACGATTCGACAGGCCATAAATCATTTAATATAAACAGTAAACAAATAAAACTATTTCCTAACTTTATTCAAATTCTGATCAGACATAAAATAGTCAAGTTTACCTGTACGACCCCTCGAAATGTCCCAAAAGACCAATCCGAGCTGAGCAAGCGTATACTAGTATTACAAAGCGAATAGCTATTGAGAGCCTGCATAGCTTAACCCTTTACTTCATAGATACGCGTTTTCCCGCACCATTCACAGAATGCCTTTTTCCACTCTGTCAATTAATATAGACCTAATTCACCCAATAATTCAAAAGCATTCTATATTAGAGGTGACCAAAGGCGCCTATATTAGAGGTGTCCAAAGCCTTCTATATTAGAGGTGTCCAAAGGTGTCTATATTAGAGGTGTCCAAAGGTGTCTATATTAGAGGTGTCCAAAGCCTTCTATATTAGAGGTGTCCAAAGGTGTCTATATTAGAGGTGTCCAAAGCCTTCTATATTAGAGGTGTCCAAAGGCGTCTATATTAGAGGTGTCCATTGCCGTCTATATTAGAGGTGACCAAAGGCGCCTTTATTAGAGGTGTCCAAAGCCTTCTATATTAGAAGTGTCCAAAGGTGTCTATATGAAGTAAAGGGTTAAATAAATGTATCTTATTAGTAGATTATGGACTATGGAATAAACTGATATAGGTGCAATTGAAATATTATATTGATATTGTCAATCTCAACCCAAGACTGGCCTGTGCTTCATGCTCCATATCCATATCTGCTTATTTGACAGAGAGATAGAGAGAGAGAGAGAGACAGGGAGAGAAAGAGACAGACAGACAGACAGAGAGAGAGAGAGAGAGAGAGAGAGAGACAGACAGACAGACAGACAGACAGACAGACAGACAGACAGACAGACAGACAGAGAGAGAGAGAGAGAGAGAGAGAGAGAGTGAGACAGACAGACAGACAGAGAGAGAGAGAGAGAGAGAGAGAGAGAGAGAGAGACAGACAGACAGACAGACAGACAGACAGACAGACAGACAGACAGTGGCGAGAGAGAGACACGTATTGAGGGACGGACGGACAGTTTGTTATTAAAAAACAATATTTCTAGTAACATACAGTGTGCTTGCTGGTAAACGTGTAAATAACTCTAGTATTGTTGTTCACTTTATGTAAGTAGGAATTATCTCCCCTAGTGAACTATAGTATATTTCCTATTCTGTAAAACACCTCCGATAATACTTACCCTACAAAAATAACACAAACTCCAAAATTATTTTTTGGTATAAGCAGTGGTACAACCGACATACTTTATAGTATATTACATTTCTATAAACACACATTTTTTTCTCAATTCAATGTTACTTTATATTAAAGTTAACAGATATAACATAATAACAATTAATGTATTACAAAATAGAATCAATAACAACTGTTTTCGTTTAGCAATTGTCCTTTTCTACTTGTTATCAGTACTTATTATTTCACAAAAAATCTAATTTCATATAATTTATAAAGCACATCTAAAATACATATTATTGCTCATCTGTTAACACGACAGTTACTCAAAAAGAAAAAAAGAAAACATCTTGATACACTTGGGTCATATAATATATAGATATTTATATAAATATATATATAATAATAAAAAAATTCACGTCTGCCTCGTCGGTCTAACCAAAGCTGAATGGTTTTCTGCCGCTAAAACAGCACGACTAGCTCGTGCATAAAGCGATCCCTATCGGAGCTTAACAGGCTATCAATTTTCATCTTATTCTCTTCAATCAAACGGAGAAAATTTCATTATTATTGACGGTGAGGTTGTCTTACAGTAGTAAAATTATTTAACTTTGCTGTACGAATTACAGTATATGCCAAGTGTTAATAAATGAATGGACAGTTTTATATCTATTTAAAGTAAAGAGTTAAAAAGAAACAAGATAATGTTCAAACACTTGTAAGACGAACAAATAGCCGACGTCTATCTGCATAATATTTAAAACAAAATGTTTATATATAATCATGGCTATATGGTAAGGAGAAGATATATATTCTTAATGTACATTTATATCTGGATAATACACAAATAAACACTTTATGTTTATATAAACAAACAAATATTATATAAACTATATTTCACAGTTTTAAAGCTAGTGGCGAGTAAAATTAATGGAACAGCTACAAAGAGGCCTCACCTATATCGCCGATATGTTTCCGATCTTTGTAGTAAAACTGCTCATACGTTTTAATGCCTTTAATAGCATACTGTTTTCATTGCCGTCCTTGGTGTCTCTTTAATAACGACCCGCCTCGATGGCTGAACTACGAAACTATAAGTAAACTCTCCCTAACATAACGACCCATCTCGATGGCTGAACTACGAAACTATTAGTAAACTCTCCCTAACATAACGACCCGTCTCGATGGCTGAGCTACGAAACTATAAGTAAACTCTCCCTCACATAACGACCCGTCTCGATGGCTGAACTACGAAACTATAAGTGAACTCTCCCTCACATAACGACGCGTCTCGATGGCTGAATTACGAAACCATAAGTAACCTCTCCTTCACATAACGACTCGTCTCGATGACTGAACTACGAAACTATAAGTAAACCCTCCATCACATAACGACCCGTCTCGATGGCTGAATTACGAAACTATAAGTAAACCCTCCATCACATATTGACATGTCTCCATTACTGAACTTTCATTAAACTCTTCTTTACATAACGACCCGTCGTCTCGATGGCTGAACAATGATACTATTAGTAAACTCTCCCTCACACAACGACCGGTCTCGATGGAAGAACTATGAAACTATAAGTAAACTCTTCTTCACATAACGACCCGTCTCGATGGCAGAACTATGAAACTATTGGAAAAGTCTCCAGCACATAACAGCCAGTCTCGTTGCTGAACTACAAAACTATTAGTCAACTGTAATTCAAATAACGACCCATCTCGATGGTTGAACTATGAAATTATAAGTAAACTCTTTTCACACATAACAATGTACAATAAAATTATCAGTAAGCTCTCATTCACATAAAGAGTCGTCTCGATGGCTGAACTATGAAACTATAAGTAAACTCTTCTTTACATAATGACCCGTCGTCTCGATGAATGGCTGAACAATGATACTATTAGTAAACTCTCCCTCACACAACGACCCGTTTCGACGGCTGAACTCCAAAAGTATAAATAAATTCCCCTCACATAACGACCCGTCTCGTTGACTGAATTTCGAAACTATAAGTAACCTCTCCTTCATATAACGACCCGTCTCGATGGCTGAACTACGAAACTATAAGTAAATTCTTTCTCACATAACGACCCGTCTCGATGGTTGAACTATGAAACTATAAGTAACTTCTCCCTCACATTACGACCCGTCTCGTAGCTGAACTACGAAACTATAAGTAAACTCTCTCTCACATAGCAATAAAGTATGAAACTATAAGTAAACTCTCTCTCACATAGCAATAAAGTATGAAACTATAAGTAAACTCTCTCTCACAAAGCAATAAAGTATGAAACTATAAGTAAACTCTCTCTCACATAGCAATAAAGTATGAAACTATAAGTAAACTTTCTCTCACATAGCAATAAAGTATGAAACTATAAGTAAACTCACACTCACATAACGACCCGTATCGATGGCTGAACTATGAAACATTAAGTAAACTCTCTCTCACACATAACGACCCGTCTCGATGGCTGAACTATAAAACTATAAGTAAACTCGTTTACTGGTTTCAGAAATAATTTTATATTTATAATAGTAACAATAACAATGCTGAAAGTTTATGAAGTTTTGTTTTGTCTTTTAAAGCACACATTTTACTAAATATGCAGGCTTGTAATTCAATTTACGCTTGAACTGCATCAGTGTAGTAGACATGGCCAAGTTTACTAATTTTCCTACAACAAAAACATCAAGATAAGACATGGCAATTTTAAGAAATCTGAATTCTAAGATATTCTATAAATCGCTGTAATCACACTCGACGTTAACATTTTGACGTTTCTGCAGGCGTCTCCATCTACCTTCAGGACACACGACACTATCATCTCCCTTGATGAAGGAGGTATAGATAAAACTTTAGTTCCCTTTTTCTTCTTTATTCAGAACTTTGTATTGCAATGATCTATGTTTTCCTATCATGTGTTAAATGGTCAGTATTTGAGAAATCACCACTGAAAATGTGATGCTGATACCAGATTTCAGGGCAATTCTGTGTCATTTCAGAATTGTTGGTTTGAACGGCAACGTGTGTGAATATTTTACATATTATTACTCTGGAAATTAATAGGTTTCATAAAACCATTGAATTAAAAACAACTTGGCAAGGTAAACATTCCCCCCTTTATAATAGCATATCTTTAACCAATGAAGAATTTTATCCCAGACACATACTGCAGATTTTGTTGTTTCACTGTGTTTTTGACATACATATTACAATGGAGTCATATGGGAAATGCAATAGTGGTATGAGATGTTAAGATCACCAAGGGAGTTGTCCTTATCATTCCAGTTCTTTTAAGGCGACAGATGAACATGACCTAACCACACGTTTGATAAAGGTTTTATAAACTCAAAGCCCTGTGAGTATGTAAGACAACCCAATAGGACGTCGGGCACTGCCCATTGTTTCTGTGTCTGACGAAACGTTTTCATCAAGATAGAGATAAACAATGAACTTTCTGGGGAAAACATCAGATTTCACTTGTGCATTATGGACTTTTTCCTGCCAGGGTGATACCATCCATTACTCTATCACAGTTTTGAAAACTCCCTTAACAACGTTCTAAGGATCGTTTTCATTTGTATTAAATACATATTATTCAAGGTCTTTAGGAGGAATTCAACTATAACCTCACAAACGGTGTCTATATATTTGCACATAATGAACTCTCTAACACCAAACATATATCAATCTATTATATACTTCGCTGAGGAAGCCTGAAGAACAACTGTCAACTTGCTTCGAACCCCTCTTCGATAGATCGTCGTCGGAGGTCCCCAAAGCAACACGGTCATACCAATTTCCAGTAATCATACCAATTACCAATTTTCATCCCAATTACCAATAATCATACCAATAATCATACCAATTACCAATTATCATACCAAAAATCATACCAATTACCAATTATCATACCAGTAATCATACCTTCATATAACGACCCGTCTCGATGGCTGAACTACGAAACTATAAGTAAATTCTTTCTCACATAACGACCCGTCTCGATGGTTGAACTATGAAACTATAAGTAACTTCTCCCTCACATTACGACCCGTCTCGTAGCTGAACTACGAAACTATAAGTAAACTCTCTCTCACATAGCAATAAAGTATGAAACTATAAGTAAACTCTCTCTCACATAGCAATAAAGTATGAAACTATAAGTAAACTCTCTCTCACATAGCAATAAAGTATGAAACTATAAGTAAACTCTCTCTCACATAGCAATAAAGTATGAAACTATAAGTAAACTCTCTCTCACATAGCAATAAAGTATGAAACTATAAGTAAACTCTCTCTCACATAGCAATAAAGTATGGAACTATAAGTAAACTCTCTCTCACATAGCAATACAGTATGAAACTATAAGTAAACTTTCTCTCACATAGCAATAAAATATGAAACTATAAGTAAACTCTCACTCACATAACGACCCGTATCGATGGCTGAACTATGAAACATTAAGTAAACTCTCTCTCACACATAACGACCCGTCTCGATGGCTGAACTATAAAACTATAAGTAAACTCGTTTACTGGTTTCAGAAATAATTTTATATTTATAATAGTAACAATAACAATGCTGAAAGTTTATGAAGTTTTGTTTTGTCTTTTAAAGCACACATTTTACTAAATATGCAGGCTTGTAATTCAATTTACGCTTGAACTGCATCAGTGTAGCAGACATGGCCAAGTTTACTAATTTTCCTACAACAAAAACATCAAGATAAGACATGGCAATTTTAAGAAATCTGAATTCTAAGATGGCTGTGACATTACATTCACGTTAACAGCGACAGCACGTGTGCGATCCAACTAAATGTCTATGTTAATTGGGAAACGAAAATTCACCTGCACAAACTTTCAATTCTCAGAAAAGAAACTGTGCTTGATGCCAGTGAAGTTGCATTGCATTGTAAAAAGGTATATAATTGTATCTTTGCGATTAGCATTGTATATTAACCTCTACGTATATCCTTCACGTCTCTTTGTACTGTTTTACATATAGAGACATGCACTTCTGGAACACTGAATACATTACCAATCGTTCTAAAAAAGCTTTGTTCCCATAGATAGTCCTCTGTTGATTCAATTATGCAGTAAAAACATGGAGTTGCTTTTTCAGAATTTCGATTGTTTGATGACACCGCATACTTTTTTTACAATTCTACCCATTTGTTGCAGTGTATCACCGCGCATCTTTAAATTGTTATAGCTTCATTAAACAGTACCCGATGTTATCGGAAGTATGCCAGAAATATCACAATTTAATGCATTTTCAACAAAAATATTGCCCAACCGCTTTACACAGCTCTAATTTCTTGGGCTTAAGAAAGGTCTAAAGTGAAAGGCATTCAACACTAAATGCAACATGTTTAAATAAAGAAGGGGAAAAAAAGCTGCATTAACTTTATTTTCTTACGACGATCTCAAATAGGCAAATCATCATCCTGAATCATCGTCGTCACCATGATAAACGCTGTGCACTTAATATATACAGCTGCACGGTGTGGTCATTAAACAAATATAAAATGCATATAAACACTAATATAAAAGAATAATAATTACAACTTTTGGACTAATTAATGACAATTAGGAATACTGAGAGCGTCTAAATGTTTGGTTAATAAGGTCACACTGTCGTGATCAGTATCCAATATGGGTTTTATTGATAGTGTCATTTAATTATTAAATGTCTCCCATGGTTAACTTATCTTACTGATCATGTACCTGTCATAATGAGAACGTAACCTATATGGAGAGAAATGTAATCAGTCCGGCTGGCTCAGTCGGTAGAGAATTCGCCCTGTAAACAAAATATTTCCGGTTCTTCCATTTAACACATACGCATGTTAACATACAGATTGTTGTTGTGTATTTTTTTTTCAAGCATGAAATTTACGCAATTTGGAAACACCGTATTAAATCATAATTAGGATTTCTGTAAATTCTATCTAAGATACGGAAATGTTTCGCACAAGTGTTTAACATTGTTTTACCCATGTTGATGTTGCCGGAGTCACATACACACGCGGTCCCTTGTCCTACTAGGACCGTTTGACACTTTTTAAAGAATTAAACCATCGTGTATGAAAGAGAATACGTAAAAAAACACACCGAAATTTGTAATTACAAAATGTCTCGATCAGTTGCACGTATTGATGTATCTATACATATATGTGGTTAATACAGTCATATTACTCAACGGCGTCATAGACGGTCATTGTAATTAACCACCAAGTGTCAGGTGACTGCAAACGCGTGCCTAAGTAATTAAACAAGTATTTTATTAATAGGTCATTGTGCCTATCTTTACTTTGGTATGCGTACGCGCGGTTATTGTGACAATCCTAGTATCGTTACAGAAATACTATTCACGTTCCTCAATATAATACGATACGGAATAAATGAAAATTCAAGTTTATAAAAAAGGAGAGCACAGTCCAGCGGTAGAGCATCGACCCTAGGATCGGAAGGCTGTATGTGGTGTCATTGAGCAAGACAATTTGTGCTGGTTCTACCCAGGAAGACTTCGAGTGTGATTTGTCTAAGTTGTAACAACTTGTTTCACAATCGAAGAAAATATTGCTTACGCATCAAATCAAAACATTTTTTTATATAAACACAACTGTTTCTAATATTCCTCATTCCGGGTGTAACTAACAATTTCTCACAACAAGTTTTGGAGCGAGCGCGACTCGAACCTACGACCTCAGCGATGAGTAACATTGATCTTGAGATAGTGCCTTAGACCACTCCGCCAAGGAGGACTTGAATTTGTTTGTTGTTGTTTTTTTGTGTCAATACGATTTCATTGCTACATTTTGTTGTCAATACTGCAACACAACCAAATATGGTTCGATTCTGATTATATTGCCACGTGTATTTTATAGGATGAAAGTATAAGTTTAACTCGATGAATTATACAGATGCATAAAGCCATCAGAGAAAGGGAGCGTGTTTGTGAAAAAATAATTATAGCAATGGTTGGCACATCATAACCGGACGGTAATATGATATAAAACATCCAACAGGAATTTGCACTCTCAGAATCGCTCACCATTTCTATATCTTTATTTGTAATTATGTTTAAGTATGATTTCTTAGCTTCAAAATTATTAAAGCTACGATCAGATTATAAACAATATATATACAGATCGGCGGACAGACAGACGAAAATACATCGTCACGATTTATAACGTCCTGTTTAACGATAGGTGTGAAATACATAATTTAGTTTTTGACTCTGACTAGGTAAAATGTATGAATATCAAATAGTATCAACAACACTGTAGCTGTGGTGTCATCAGCGGCATCTGCTTCCTCATCATAGATTCCCGTCATTATTGGTGTACATGCTTTCATTCTCAGCCGGGTCCTCCGTGGCCGAGTGGTCTAAGGCGCCGTCTCAAGATCACTTACCTCTCACCGTTAAGGTCGAAGGTTCGAGTCCGCACTCTCCAAAAGCTTTATGTGAGAAAGTTTGTCAGTTACTTGTGGAAGGACGGTGGTTCAACCCAGATTCATTCTGAGGTCTTCCTCCATAAGTAAAACTGGAAATGCCATATATAACCTGAAATGTGTTGAAAATGACGTTAAATACCATTAAAAAATCAATTGTCAGTTCATTTTTCGTTGAACAGTTCACTGTTATGCTCACATATCTATAAATCGCTGTAAGCACACTCGACGTTAACATTTTGACGTTTCTGCAGGCGTCTCCATCTACCTTCAGGACCCACGACACTATCATCTCCCTTGATGAAGGAGGTATAGATAAAACTTTAGTTCTCTTTTTCTTCTTTATTCAGAACTTTGTATTGCAATGATCTATGTTTTCCTATCATGTGTTAAATGGTCAGTATTTTAGAAATCACCACTGAAAATGTGATGCTGATACCAGATTTCTGGGCAATTCTGTGTCATTTCAGAATTGTTGGTTTGAACGGCAACGTGTGTGAATATTTTACATATTATTACTCTGGAAATTAATAGGTTTCATAAAACCATTGAATTAAAAACAACTTGGCAAGGTAAACATTCCCCCCTTTATAATAGCATATCTTTAACCAATGAAGAATTTTATCCCAGACACATACTGCAGATTTTGTTGTTTCACTGTGTTTCTGACATACATGTTACAATGGAGTCATATGGGAAATGCAATAGTGGTATGAGATGTTAAGATCACCAAGGGAGTTGTCCTTATCATTCCAGTTCTTTTAAGGCGACAGATGAACATGACCTAACCACACGTTTGATAAAGGTTTTATAAACTCAAAGCCCTGTGAGTATGTAAGACAACCCAATAGGACGTCGGGCACTGCCCATTGTTTCTGTGTCTGACGAAACGTTTTCATCAAGATGGAAATAAACAATGAACTTTCTGGGGAAAACATCAGATTTCACTTGTGCATTATGGACTTTTTCCGGCCAGGGTGATACCATCCATTACTCTATCACAGTTTTGAAAACTCCCTTAACAACGTTCTAAGGATCGTTTTCATTTGTATTAAATACATATTATTCAAGGTTTTTAGGAGGAATTCAACTATAACCTCACAAACGTTGTCTATATATTTGCACATAATGAACTCTCTAACACCAAACATATATCAATCTATTATATACTTCGCTGAGGAAGCCTGAAGAACAATGTCAACTTGCTTCGAACCCCTCTTCGATAGATCGTCGTCGGAGGTCCCCAAAGCAACACGGTCATACCAATTTCCAGTAATCATACCAATTACCAATATTCATCCCAATTACCAATAATCATACCAATAATCATACCAATTACCAATTATCATACCAAAAATCATACCAATAACCAATTATCATACCAGTAATCATACAAATTACCAATAATCTGGTTTTGGTCTGCTTCATATTCTCTTTTATGCCCAAGTACAATAGCAAATCTTACACCTATGTAATATGGCAACTTCAACCCGAAGTCCATTTTCTATAGAAATGAGATTTTTATCATATATACGCCTTTTAAAATACGTTTGTACGTATGAGCAAAATTTGTATATACAAATGTAGTTATAATTACATGCGCGTGTATATTTTGTGTATTTGATTGGGTAAAAAATTACAATACTACTTGTAAAAGTCTTAAGAATAAATGTGGGTTGGTTTCCTGTGAACAACACGAGCTGGCTTTTGTTTGTGACGTATCCAAGATTTATTATATTGAGTTAATTTTCAGTTGGTCGCATCATGCTGATGATTTCAAACACACGTTCTATGTATATTCTGACCGGATGAGCATTATCGCAACCTTAGGATGGATTCTAGGCTAACATCGCGTTTGTGATGTCCAAACAAACCTGATACGCTTGGTGGGCTCGCTCTTGAACTTCATGAAATGTTTGCTAATTCCACCTACAGTTAATTACTACAGGATAGATTTCAGGGACTTAGCGCAAAACGAATTTACCAACCTTCCTTGTACGTATATAATTAGACAAACTGTGCACCTAGCCCTCGATTTCAGTATATTATATCAGTTTAAGGATAGCTGTAGTTAATAAGGACACTTTATTGCCAGCATAAATGAGCTAGAAGGCAGTATATAATATAGCATGTCCATTTTCAAAAATAGCTAGCAATATTGTACCGTCGTAAAACCGAAACAGTTTTTAACACTAACACAAAAATGTCTACAATGCAGCAATAAAAAGTCGACAAACAAGTATTAAGTTTACTGCACAAATCCCAAAGTGAATGGAAATGTTTATAAATAGTATAGCATTAGATAATGCCTTAAAACTGTAAAACAAAATCTGAACGTATAAACAGCATTCACAATTATTTCAAGTAAATTTTAAATAGTAAGGGTGGAAATCCATCATTGAACGTAAAATTATGCATCCCATCTTTCCGTACAGCTTCTTAACAAACTCCTTTCATCAGGCACTATTTACAAGCGATTTTGATATATAAATAATACAAAAGATAAATTCAGAAGAAGTAGATATTTGTTCAGATATATTTCAAATAGTTTATAAATAAATAACAAACATGGACACAACTTAAACTTGTAATATACAAGATCATCTTATGGATTTCAACTACAACACACTTTAACATAGCACATGTATATACACACTCAGACAATTTACACTCATTGATAAATACGGAGATGGATAAAGAAATCAATAAACAGTTCATCGAAAACAATAAATCTAACAATGATTAATGTGTTAAAACAAAACAAAATAATTGACAACGAACGTTTGAAAGGATACGTCTGAAATCATTGCAAGTATGCAATTAAAACATCTCAATACACATGTATACCCTTAGTTTTGTTCTTATTTCTTTCGATTGAGAAACAAGTTATTACAGCTTATACAAATCACACTCGAAGACAAGTACTAAGCATATGCGGAAAGGTGTCTTACTCAAGGACTCCACACATAGCCGTGGGAGAGGATCGAACCCGTGACCTTCCGATCCCGAGTTCGATCTCTACCATTGCTGCGGTAAACGATAGACATCATTTGTAGTTATACTATCACATATCACATAGAGCTAATTGTCACAGGTTCATATTGAAGATTAATAATATTCCCATATGATTATACTATCACAGGTTCACATAGGGAAACCTGGAGATAATATTCAAATAAGGTTATACTATCACAGGTTCAGATCAGGGATTAGTATTCCCATATTGTTATATTATCACAGGTTCACGCGGTGATAATTTAAGATAAATATTTACATAAGCTTATACTATCACAGGTTCACACAGTGATACTTGGAGATTAGTATTACAATATAGTTATACTATCACAGGTTCACACAGTGATACTTGGAGATTAAAGTTCCCATATAGTTATATTATCACAGGTTCACACAGTGATACTTGGAGATTAGTATTACCATATAGTTATAATATCACAGGTTCACATAGTGATACTTGGAGATTAGTATTACCATATAGTTATAATATCACAGGTTCACACAGTGATACTTGGAGATTAATTTTCCCATATAGTTATACTATCACAGGTTCACACAGTGATACTTGGAGATTAATATTCCCATATAGTTATACTATCACAGGTTCACACAGTGATACTTGGATATTAATATTCCCATATAGTTATACTATCACAGGTTCAACTTGAGTATATTCGAGTTCAACATTATCTCATAGACCTTTAAATGGATTTAATGCCATCACATATCGCATTATGACAACTTTATGGAACATGCCAATATAAATGCTTCTGTTAACGCAGGTTGTGGGTTGATTTTGGGAGATTGAAACCACAACTATTAGTAAACATCATATATATACACAAGTAACAGTAAGAACGACACATTATCTAACTGCCCTGTGACAATAAGTGTATGCTGAAGTACTATACTACCCCTTATTATATATTATAACACGTTCTATTACGTGTGTCTTAAATGTCAGCATAATTGAGGTAAATTTATTTTATCGTGTTAAAAAAAGAATACAACTATATACTATCATATGCGATACCTATTGGATGTTATTACATTAATCGTTCTATGATAGAACTATCGCTAATTTTAGACCAAAACTATTACACTATATGTCCACAAAAACACAATACAAGCAGAACATTAACAAAAATAAGTCTGTATAAAACTTGCAAATAACAAGGTTAAGTTCTTTTTTCTGGATAACAAATAAATTCACAGGGCCAACAGCAAATACAAAGTGAATTTTAACTGGATGAGTATCACTATAAATGATCCCCATATAGTTATAGTTTAGTTTATACTAATTTATTTAAGCTCTGTCGAGTCCGCTTCCTAATTAAAACCAGTACTGAGTGTTGTTTTATGAGAGGCATCGGGTCGAGCTGGGGATCGAATACGCAACCTCTGGCGTGAGCGACCAACACTCTATCCTTTACACTACCGTTCCGCTTATATGTTTAACAAGTGTTTGTTTTCTAAGTGTGTTAATTGTATATCGCCACTAACATTATACTTAAATACTTAAAAAATATGTTGTGACTGGTTATATTTCTATTACATAATCAATATCAATATCAATGAAACTATGTGCAGTTATACTAAAACCATTCTAAATCATGATCACCTGGCTGCTTTTGTAAAATTAAAGTATTTAAGTATATGTTGGTGAAACAGAAGCCATGTTGTCATACTTGTAAAGATTGTTCAATTAATACAACATAATTGCAACGCCTTCAAGCATTTAAGTACATAACATCAATCATTTGATATTTCTTTCACATTTTCACTCACGCCACTAGCATTGTTAGTGTAAACAACATTTATAAAGAACTCAACTTGAGTAACTGACTCCGGTATAGGTGAAACGTATTACAATGTCAAATAGCATAGAGTTGGTTACGTAACAACTAGCATAACGAAGTTATTCGGAACTCCTCGGGCACAGCTCACACCTTTTGATTCGGAGAATTGAGTGAGGTGTTCCGAATGAAGAAGAGGTAAAACAGATCTAAATGCTGTAAGCGTCAGCGTAGATTTTGTAATACATTGCGTTAAGCTCTCTCAATGGATCATTTTATCAGATATTATATACTTAATATTCTACAGTGACAATATACAGTTAGTATGATATTCGTGTTTTGTGTTTCGGTATTTAACATAAAACTAGTCCTAACCATCTACGTCTCAAACACTGAAGAGTTAAACACAAAAGTACCGAAAGATGAAATAACAATGTCAAACTAATTTCTAAATGCGATTCACGTTGTCGAATCATATTAAAATATATCATTAATAAAATAAATAAAAAAGAGTCAACTAGACATGTTCATATATTGAGACCTAGTATAGGAAAATGTATGTTTCAGAAATGATTGAAGCGTGTGTGATAACAAAATATTATAAATAAAACAAAACAATAGCAACAGTTGTGGTAATAAGTTAAAACTTGCATTTGATATGGTTTGTGTATACCATTAAACAAATGATTAACATATATTTAAACAGTTCGTGCCGTGTTAAAATGCATATATATACAGAAAAAAACAAGTGGTTTAATTCAGTAATGTTTATAAACAGTAATAATACAAGTGATAAATAAACACGAAAACAAACGAAAACAATGGATCGAATGGTAAGCAACTAACCAAATGAATCAAATTATACAATACCAATTAAAATTAATGAAACAAATAGTATAGAATAAATGTATAAATAAAACGGGATGTAATAAAACTGCGATACCTTACTCTACAAATCAAACGTGGAACGTGAATACATTGTATGTGAAACAAATTAACACATACTGTATATTGCCATATGTGCAATGTTTTTACGGCAGTGTTGACGATAACGCAGTCAAATACGTACATCAAACTATACTCTTCGGATAATCGTATAAAACACATATTTTTATGCTCAACTTTCAGACTAATGCTTAGATATTGTTAACAATTTTGAATTGAATGTTTTCTTATTGCTTTCAGGGTGACATAAATATTTTAATTTTCGTCAAAAATGTTTTAACTGGCGGACAAATACTCCGAAGACTCGATTCAAATGCGGTAAGCCTGATTGTTTGTTTGAATATTTAGCGTCATGTTTATGCCACCTATACTCATCTGAACACTTTTTCCTGGGATCCTGGAAGGTTATCTAGTATTCAATTACACCCATCTCTGTTAATGATAACTTTACCACTTAAATCAGCTGTGAGTGACGAATGACAACAAAACGCAATCACACATCTCAATAATCACGGAGACTGTACGCCATTTTGCCTAGTCTTCTGTATGTCATAATGGCCATTGTGTAATTACTCTAAACATAGATTTTATTTGTGACGTTGTGGTGGTGCGTCATTTGAAAGCTGCGACTTCAGTTGCGTGTAGGTCTTCTTGTCCTCAACAAAGTTTAAAAGTTATATTCCACAGATTATTCGGTTTCAGTCGGCATTCTGTTACGATGTAACATGATGTATGAAACATAAGAATTGGAATGGGATAAGCATTTACGATGTTTCTCCTTATAATCATGCCATTTAATATCACGATGTTGCGACAACCGTCACCAGTTGTGTGCGTAATATGTTATAGTCAGCTTTAATTGATTCAAATAGCATCACAATGTTTTTTAATATTTTATAGTCTCTTATATGACTCTCAGCAATGGTTGTTGCCTGTCGAACAGATGTATGCATTACGTCCCTTGTGACGTATGGTATAGTATATTCTGGCGCCTTTCTGTCCTGAATTGCCATTTGTAATTGACACAGCAATGGGTATATATGTGACTCAAGTGTTCTGTAATCTGCGATATAGTTTGGCTCAATGCGTGAACGTCTCTCGTCTGCTTTCAACTCTTCTATGAAGACGGCAGCAATGGAAGCTCTTCTATAGTCTTCAAGCATTCGATCAAAGAACTAAATATTTAAATATTCGAAATTAAGCAAAATAAAAACATCTCCAATCACTGGATTAGTGAACTAAAACAGATTCGTTATAGATAAATGACAAGAAAGCCACCCTGTATATCTGTGTCGTAAAAATCTCTATAATTAAACAGTGATGTATTTTTTTAAGTATCCAATCGTTGAATAAAACATAATAGTTTCAAAATTAAATCACAGTGTCCACAAACAGTCGATATGTGAACCGTAAATAAATCTTTGGAATAAAAAGCAAGATCGTCACAAAGTATTTGTTTGTTGAATTGAATATATATCTTTAAAGTTAAACATACGGGTCGTTGAAGTAAAATGAACCGTTGAAAGTCCTCGAACTGAAATCTTTGAATCGAAAAACATCTTAAAAATAGAAAGCAAGATATTCTCGAGCATTACTTTGCTGAATTATAAAAAGTTATCTTCGAAATCTAATATCAAGAAAGTCCTAAAATGGTAAAGTAATGCAAATAGTTAAAAACAAACAAGAAAATCCTCGAATGTATTGGTGAAGCATTGTTTCTTCTTCTTTAAAAGTGTATTTCCCTTTATTTAAATGCTCATTTTATTATTTGCATGGCGTTATTGACGTAGTTTGAAAGTATTGTAACGTTCGAATTGTGAATTTAGAATATAAATGAATGCTTCGAAATTGAGGTATGAATACATGAGTTCGGAAGTCTACTTTCGTTTTGTACAAAGTGTACACATTGAACAGCAAATAAATCTCATGGGTGACACATAAACCATACTTTTTATATCAGACGTTGACAAACAATAAAATGGTAAGTATCATTTCTTTCAATTAAATAACAAGTATGCCTTTTTTTATCAATTGTGGGTTTACATCGATAAGAAGGAAGAAGTGAAATCTAAATAAAACATTGTATATTTGTATGGGAAATGTCTGGAATCAGAACATATGTATTCAATCTAATCCGCTGGTGATAAAGGTATGCCATTGTATTTATGAACGTATTGACACTACTGTATATCTGTGACATTTTCAAAGGTATATACTATTAGTTTAATAGTGCAGTGGTGTCTTACAGCAGATGCGACAAACTTTTCACCTTGTTAACCTGTAGTTTGTGCGGTACTATATATTGGTTTGTAGAAATGCACTGTGGCTCAAACTTTTTAAATTGGGTATTAACGGTAAAATGCTCAGAATTGCACGCTCACTGTATAGTACAGCACTGTTAAATCGTGTGTGAAACTTGGTTGGTCTTATTCAGATTTTTTTATGTATCAGTCGGTTTCAAGCATGGGGAGATTATGTCGCCAGTTATGTTCGTTTTTTTTTTATCGAAGATTTAGAGCTTTATTAACAAAATAGAACTAATTGTGGCCTTAACTTAGATGATATTTCCCTTATATTACTCCTTTAGCTGATGACATAACTTTGATAGGTACCACTCCTGAACACCTTCAAGCAAGCTTAAAAAGGTAATATGAATATTGTGAAACTTGGGGGCCCGAAGTTAACACAGAAAAAACTAAGGTTGCTGTTTTTCGCAAGAGGGGTAGAGTAACAGCTTCTGAAAAATGGACATATAATAACGTAAATATGGATGTTGTTGATGATTTCTATTATCAGGGCGTTGTTTTTAATTACACAGGGACATTTGCTTTAAATCAGAAGTCTCTTAATGGCAAAGCACTAAAGGCGATGAATCTTTTAACAGTTTATATAAGAAAGCTTGAAGTGAATCGTAAGACATCGCTACGGTTATTTGATGCATTTGTAAGTTCGATTCTTAATTATGCGTGCGAGGTATAGGGAGTTACGAAATCAAAAGAATTAGAGCGCATTCACTTAAAATTTAGCAAAGCTATACTGGGCGTAAAAGCAACTACTAGCAATTCTTGTATTTATATCGAACTGATTGTGAAAAAGGATTAATCAACTGGGTCTCAAAGGTTAAGTCCATTCTAAATATTTATGGTTTTATGTATGTATTTGATAATCCAATAAATGTAAATAATAAATATTTTCTTTCGATTTTTCGTGAAAGAATGATTGATAGTTTTATTCAAACTTGGATGGTTGATGTGGAGTCGAATAGATTATTGAACCTGTTGTATAGAAATATAAAACTAACACATGGTTGTGAAAGATATTTAGATTTGTTATGTACTAAACAACTATGAAGTGTTTTAACTAAATTAAGATTATCTTCTCTTTCATTAAGATTTGAAACATGGCGATATAGGATAGAAAGAACTGAAAGAAATGAAATGCCAGATTTGTAATACTGATGATAATTGAAAATGAGTTTCACTTTGTTTTAATATGTTCTAACTATAATGAAATTAGAAAGAAGTATATCAAGAAGTTTTATTTCACAAGACCAAATATATTTAAAATTATAACATTATTGCAATCTACAAATAAAAGAAAATTTCTAAATTAAAGTAAATTTATTTCCGAAGCTTTTGTAATAAGGCAATCAATTTCAAATATTATTTCTTAAAATGTGCATTATTATGTTCATTCTCATGATTTTTGTTGAAGACACAAATATTTATAATTTTTATGAAATTATTATAATATCTTTTATTACAGTGATCAATTTAAAGTATAAAGCGTACATGTCATAAAATGAAATATTTGTTAATTATATATGTATATATGTTTATGATGACGAAAAATTGTATGTAGTTTAAGTCAATAAAATATCTTATGTTTATGTCTGCATCCCTGTTTATGTAGGCGCGATCTAGATTTCCAGTCTTATTCACCGCTAGAATGATAAAACGGGACTGGGACTGCTTTTCATCGGTCAAATTTCATTTTTTTATGTATTTTATATATGCATGAAACCAAACAATAAACATAGTTTTTGGACAGTGTATCACGTTATTTTTTTAGAATTGTTGCATAAAATAAATCAAACGCTACAACTATCTCAATTAAATTAGGCAGCAGCAGGGATATTTTTTTAAGCGGTTAACAGTAATTTATTACTTTAGTTTTATTATGAAGTGACGACGGGTTGTGAAGAAGAACGAGATTGGGTGCACTTGCCGATCCGTGGCGGTGTGTGTGTGTGTGTGTGTGTGTGTGTGTGTGTGTGTGTGTGTGTGATTTACTGCTATCTGGATTATTTATAAGGATTCAAATCATTTCAAAATTAGGCCATTTTTGTAACCTTTTCATAATTTGATTAAAAATGAATCTGAGTATTGGTTGTCACATCTCCGATGCATGTACTTTAAAATAGATAACTACCGTATATGTGATCTTTCACGAGGGATTCTTTATTAATGAATAAATTGAACACACTTGCACTTAGGCGGTTTTCTAGACAATGTCCAACACTCCTAACCACTTGTAGAATTGTTAAGGCAGTGCACATTGTATAATGTTTGTACTGAATAGGATAATTGAATTGCTTTGAATTGAATACATAGTAGTCATATAAAATACATGTATTAATTGTGAATTTCTTCAAATATGTTTATAGATTGTTCATTCATGTAGATACGCTGACTTGTATTTCATCTTTTGTTTCGTTGTATTATTTATATTCTCTTTTGAAAAACGGAGGAAATAAAAGTATCGATTACTCAACCGTAAGTTAAATGATAAATCTAAGATATCTGTCATATGAAAACAGACAAAAATAAAAATTGATACATAAATTCACTTTCTGAAAATAAAGCAATGACAGAAATGTAAGTTTTAGACAATCAGAAACATTATATTAACATTCCGATTTTTACCACGTCAAACATATTTACGAGAATATTTTAAGGGTTGTGTGCTTTTATACAGACAAGCGTCCGAGATGATTTATATATAAAAGTGAATATACATATATTATGTCTGGTTGTTCACAATTAATTATCTCCATGTATTTATCATACATTGTGAACTTGCATCTAATCAGATCCCACAATAGGGAAAAAAGAAATTTGAGGAATTCCTCCTTGAGTTACATATTGATTTAATGTAAGTAGTGTCAAACGAAAACTTAGATACCATAAAAACCTAAGATTGTATTTACATTTTTTGTTGGACTATACTTACATTAAATTAATATGCAACTCTAGCTGGTACTCCTTCAACTTCTATTTTCCCATTATTTATATCCATATTCCTGATATTAGTTTATATTAATTTATTTTAGCTCGAATGCGATGAAAGCTCAGAGCTTATATGCATCGCTCTTGAGTCCACTTCCTGGGTAGAACCAGTATTGAGTGTTGTTTTGTGAAAGGTATCGGGGGATCGAACCCGCAACCTCTGGCGTAAGCGGCCAACACTCTATCCATTACACTACCGCCCACGGTTATATTGCTGAAACTACATTCTGGATATATATATATATAGTGTCGGCCAAGTATGTATAAACTGATACAACTTTTAAGTGGTAAAGATGAAACAAATGTTATGAAAAGAGGAACAACATTGACAATTGATTTTCATACCGAATTTTGATGTTTGGATTTGATTAATTTAACCTCACAAATGAAACAAATTAATAAGCATGTATATAACAACACATGATAGTGAGCTGGGCAGTCCCTACCATGGAGTAATGTATGTGCTTACCTGTACTTGTGAGTCCATTGTGCGATTATCAGGAAACCCTGGTACTATTGTATTTCTGTCCAAGACCGCTTGTAGATCGGGGCTCTCTATTCTACTTTCCGTCTTAAACAAAACAAAGGATTATAAAATACTTGATATTAAGACAGACAGACAGACAGACAGACAGACAGACAGACAGACAGACAGACAGACAGACAGACAGACAGACAGACAGACAGACAGACAGACATTCTTTATTAGAATTTGACATGCTTGTGGCTTAATTTTGGTTACGTGTATCCATATTTATAAATTACCTTTCTTATAATAAACATAACTTCAAACATGAAAATCTGGAAATTTCCTAGTTAACATCGTTAACACACGCTTGCACACAGGTATGTACTAACAAAACCATTAGAAGCATGAACAAACGTAATATTGTATTTTATCAACTCATACATACATATTTTCTGAGTAAGTTCTGTGCAACATCTTGAAGGTCACTGGCTTCCATGTATAGTTTATAGGCAACACGTGCGTCAGCTTCCCGGACTCTGGTCGAAGTATTAACCAGCGGCTGCCCGGAGGCGTTCGTTGAACCCACACACGGTTGTCGCCACCTTTGTGTTTGGGTGGGTGCGCCAAATACATTGTATACGAGTAATACATATAGGGAACTCACTGAAATGTATGAATACAATAATGATATTTTGTATTTGGTCATCAGGGTTACTTTAAACAAAAAGCGTGCCGTAATTCGAGCCTCCACTGTCCATGGGCCATCTTTTATCTAATTCCAATGCCTGTTAATAAAGTCAATTGGACGTACGATGATTTCATTGATTATATGTATACTAATTATATCTGATGTCGAAACTGCTTTATTATCATATAAATGAAAATGGTTCTATTCTATATCAATCTGATAAGTTTCTTCACAAATAAAACTTGGGCTGTAATGTAGTGGATACAGTGTTGGCCTCTCACACCAGAGGTTGCAGGCTCGATCCTCAGCTTGACCCGATGCCTCTCAGAAAAAAATAAATCAATACTTTCAATACTAGTTCTACCCAGGAAACAGACTCAAGAACGGTTCATATAAGCCTCGCATGATAATAATTTAGTCATACTGTTAGACATTCAGTACTCCTCAACTTATGTAGCTGCTGGGTGAGCAACCAGCTGCGCCAGAACATCCGAAGCGGACGTCTTAACCACTTAGTCACAGAGGACGGGCCTGGCCCAATTAACTCAATCGGTTACGCGTCTGACTATTAATCCAGGGGTCGTGAGCTCGAATCCCCCGCCCGGCAACAGTCTCCGTGATGATTGATATACGACATTGTGTCTCATTATCATTCGTCTTTCACCACTGATTCAAGTGGGAAAGTAACTTGCGGAGATGGGGTGTGCTCGAGAACTGGTTAATCCCAGGAAACAGTGGTTAGGTGAACTGCTCGTCTGTTAGCCCTCGATGGCATAAAAATGACGCTAAATATTCAATCAATCAATCACAGAGAACGGTACACGTCTCTCCTTAACCGGACAACATAAATAACAACTATTATGGCAAATAGACGCCTTTATTAGCTAATGCTGGGAGATGGCTAACTTTTAAGAACTATTATATACATAAACATACATATGTATAACATAATTCATGCTTAAATCTGATTAATAGCTGACATGTTTAGCTGTCTATATCGATTTGTATATCAGAAAATCGATGCATAAATTGAATAACTCCTCCTTCGTCGAAAAACCCGCCGCTCAGCACACAAAACCATTTTATATGGTTAAAAATAGCTGTAATAAATTCATAATCCACTTATACAACATTTTGATTTTACAACCCATATATATGATATTGAACTTTGTTCAAATTTGTGGACATAAATTTTGCGAAGTGACCAGCACGTTAAAGCCTCTAGAACTGAAATTCTCTCACTCTGTCTCGCTCTCTCGTTAATTAACGCGCTACTGACCAAACAAACGTTGATTGGTCAATTCAAACTTGTTATGTTGTCCCGGCTACGCCCAGACAACTATTCCGTGCTATTCGTTGAAGCGCTCGGAATATTAATTCTAAAAATACCCCTTATTCACAGACATAGAAATACACAATTCATATAAGATAAAAGGCCAGAGTGTGTTTTGTGTTCTTAATCTTCTAATTTGCTAGACAGAAACCATATTTGGTACAATAAGCAGCAGAATATGTCTTCTTGATATTTCCTGAAATATTTTCCTGAAATCGAACTCGTAGAAATATCAATAGATAATTGCATGAGATAAAGGTTATACGGTTTTTTTTTAATACACCTATTAGATCATTGCTGATTTTTTCTATAGTTTCCTTATTCCTTTCAGATGGGTCAGTCGGTAACGCTATCAATCTAGGGGTTCTTAGTTCGAATCCACGATTTACCATGAACCTTGTTTTGCGGTCATAAATCTCCCGTTTCTGAATATGTGAGGTAGTTGTCAGTGTCTGGTTAACATGGTGCGCTGACTGAATGTTGAAATATTCTTGGACGCGCACTGTACTATTATCTCCCTTGAATACATATGAAGGAGGTAGTAGTAAAAATATAGTACCAATTTTCTTCATTTTTTTCTTCTTGCTTTTTTATTGCAGTGATTTATTTATTCCTATCGTGTATAAATGGTCAGTATTTTAGAAACCACCACAGAATGTTTGTTGATGATACCAGATGATTTTAAATGGCATTGTGGGACAAACTAATCAAGATATGATTTTTTATAATGGCAGATCTTGCACCAGTGGAGAATTTGAGCCCGGACACATGCTGCAGATTTTAATTTTTTAATATGTTGTGGACAATAATGTTACAATGGAGCCATTTTAAGAAATTTAAAAGGGACGTTAGACGTATTCATAAAAAGGTACAAAACCCCTACAAATGAAATAAATAATTGCAGTCAGCTGGTAAAACGGAGGTTGACTATTAACTGCATATATACGTGCAATGCAAATGTAAAATGAAAGCAAACTTCAGAAATAATGCATACTCCAAATTCGAAGCATTAATTTTTTTCTCAATTCACAATTCAAACATGACAATGCGTTCAAAGTGTTCCAATTAAATCAATAAATGCAATTCAAATGTCTATTATATTATGAAGAAACGTCATTACATTATGCCGATACTTTATTACATTATGTCGATGTTTCATTACATTTTGTAGCTACTTTATTATATTATGTAGACTGTGTATTACATTATGTAGATATGTCATTATATTGTGTAGATACTTCATTACATTATTTAGATACATTATTACATGATGTAGCTACTTTATTACATTCTGTAGACACTTTATTATATTCTGTAGATTCTTCATTACATTATGTAGATACTTTATTATATTCTGTAGATTCTTCATTACATTATGTCGATACTTTATTATATTCTGTAGATTCTTTATTACATTATGTAGATACTTTATTATATTCTGTAGATACTTCATTATATTATGTAGACACTTTATTATATTCTGTAGACACTTTATTATATTCTGTAGATTCTTCATTACATTATGTAGATACATTATTATATTATTTATATACTTCATTACATTATGTCGAAACTTTATTATTTTGTCGAAAGTTTATTATATTATGTAGATACTTCATTATATTCTGTAGATACTTCATTACATTATGTCGAAACTTTATTATATCTTGTCGAAACTTTATTATATTATGTAGATACATCATTACATTATGTCGAAACTTTATTATATCTTATCGAACGTTTATCATATTATGTAGAAACTTTATTATATCTTGTCGAAAGTTTATTATATTATGTAGAAACTTTATTATATCTTGTAGAAAGTTTATTATATTATGTAGATACATCATTACATTATGTCGAAACTTTATTATATCTTATCGAACGTTTATCATATTATGTTTAAACTTTATTATATCTTGTCGAAAGTTTATTATATTATGTAGAAACTTTATTATATCTTGTAGAAACTTTATTATATTATGTAGATACATCATTACATTATGTCGAAACTTTATTATATCTTATCGAACGTTTATCATATTATGTTTAAACTTTATTATATCTTGTCGAAACTTTATTATATTATGTAGAAACTTTATTATATCTTGTCGAAACTTTATCATATCATGTAGAAACTTTGTTATATTTTGTCGAAAGTTTATTATATTATGTAGATACATGTACTTCATTACATTATGTCGAAAGTTGCTATTCTCGGTTACATCAATGTCATTTTGTTTGTCCCACGTAAGAAATGGATGATAAATATTAAATATGTTTTAGATGTACACTGTTTAAGTGAAAGAAGAATTCATTTATTTCTATAAATGAACACCATTCAATTATACACTATAGTTGCATTGTTTAATCATTGTACGAGGTGATGTTTTGAATTTCATCATTCTTAAAATAAAATTTTATATTGTATATTTCAAAAATATAATCAATGTCAAAGGAGAAAATGATTATGAATATAATGATGATGATTGTGATACGGATGGTGATGATGGTGAAAACAACGTTGAAGATGAAGATAATCATAATGAACTCGACAGCAATGATACTTGTTATCGTTGTTGTTGTGGAAGTAATGGTATCTTTAAATAGTCTTGATTAATATTGAAGTCGATAAATCCAATTCGAAGAGCTCTATGCATAATTATGGGGTATATTGACGCATAGAGCTCCCTGCCGGTCTCGCAGAGCTACATAAACTATTGACGCATAGAACTTCCTGCCGGTCTCGCAGAGCTACATAAACTATTGACGCATAGAGCTCCCTGCCAGTCTCGCAGAGCTACATAAACTATTGACGCATAGAGCTCCCTGCCGGTCTCGCACAGCTACATAAACTATTGACGCATAGAGCTCCCTGCCGGTCTCGCAGAGCTACATAAACTATTGGCGCATAGAGCTCTTTGCCGGTCTGGCAGAGCTACATAAAGTATTGACGCATAGAGCTCCCTGACGGTCTCGTAGAGCTACATAAACTATTGACGCATAGAGCTCCCTGCCGGTCTCGCAGAGCTACATAAACTATTGACGCATAGAACTTCCTGCCGGTCTCGCAGAGCTACATAAACTATTGACGCATAGAGCTCCCTGCCAGTCTCGCAGAGCTACATAAACTATTGACGCATAGAGCTCCCTGCCGGTCTCGCAGAGCTACATAAACTATTGACGCATAGAGCTCCCTGCCGGTCTCGTAGAGCTACATAAACTATTGACGCATAGAGCTCCCTGCCGGTCTCGCAGAGCTACATAAACTATTGACGCATAGAGCTCCCTGCCGGTCTCGCAGAGCTACATAAACTATTGACGCATAGAGCTCCCTGCCGGTCTCGCAGAGCTACATAAACTATTGACGCATAGAGCTCCCTGCCGGTCTCGCAGAGCTACATAAACTATTGACGCATAGAGCTCCCTGCCGGTCTCGCAGAGCTACATAAACTATTGACGCATAGAGCTCCCTGCCGGTCTCGTAGAGCTACATAAACTATTGACGCATAGAGCTTCCTGCCGGTCTCGCAGCGCTACATAAACTATTGACGCATAGAGCTCCCTGCCGGTCTCGCAGAGCTACATAAACTATTGACGCATAGAGCTCACTGCCGGTCTCGCAGCGCTATATAAACTATTGACGCATAGAGCTCCCTGCCGGTCTCGCAGAGATACATAAACTATTGACGCATACAGCTCCCTTCCGGTCTCGCAGCGCTTCATAAACTATTGACGCATAAAGCTCCCTGCCGGTCTTGCAGAGCTACATAAACTATTGACGAATAGAGCTCCCTGCCGGTCTCGCAGAGCTACATAAACTATTGATGCATAGAGCTCCCTGCCGGTCTGGCAGAGCTACATAAACTATTGACGCATAGAGCTCCCTGCCGGTCTCGCAGAGCTACATAAACTATTGACGCATAGAGCTCCCTGCCGGTCTCGCAGAGCTACATCAACTATTTACGCATAGAACTCAATGCCGGTCTCGCAGAACTACACAAACTATTGACGCATAGAGCTCCCTGACGGTCTCGCAGAGCTACATAAACTATTGACGCATAGAGCTCCCTGCCGGTCTCGCAGAGCTACATAAACTATTGACGCATATAGCTCCCTGCCGGTCTCGCAAAGCTACATAAAATATGGATGCATAGAGTTCCCTGCCGGTCTCGCAAAGCTACATAAACTATTGACGCATAGAGCTCCCTGCCGGTCTCACAGAGCTACATAAACTATTGACGCATAGAGCTCCCTGCCGGTCTCTCAAGGCTACATAAACTATCGACGCATAGAGCTCCCTGCCGGTCTCGCAGAGCTACATAAACTATTGACAAATAGAGCTCCCTGCCGGTGTCGCAATGCTACATAGACTATTGTCGCATAGAGCTCCCTGCCGGTTTCACAGCGCTACATCAACTATTGACGCATAGAGCTCCCTGTCGGTCTCGTAGAGCTACATAAACTATTGATGCATTGAGTTCCCTGCCGGTCTTGCAGAGCTACATGAACTATTGACGCATAGAGCTCCCTGCCGGTCTCACAGAGCAACATAAACTATTGACGCATAGAGATCCCTGCCGGTCTCGCAGAGCTACATAAACAATTGACGCATAGAGCTCCCTGCCGGTCTCGCAGAGCTACATAAAATATTGACGCATAGAGCTCCCTGCCGGTCTCGCAGAACTTCATAAACTATTGACGCATTAAGCTCCCTGCCAGTCTCGCAGAGCTACATAAACTATTGACGCATAGAGCTTTCGCCGGTCTCGCAGAGCTACATAAACTATTGACGTTTAGAGCTCCCTGCCGGTCTCACAGAGCTACATAAATATTGACGCATAGAGCTCTCTGCCGGTCTCACAGAGCTACATAAACTATTGACGCATAGAGCTCCCTGCCGGTCTCGCAGAGCTACATCAACTATTGACGCATACAGCTCCCTTCCGGTCTCGCAGCGCTTCATAAACTATTGACGCATAAAGCTCCCTGCCGGTCTTGCAGAGCTACATAAACTATTGACGAATAGAGCTCCCTGCCGGTCTCGCAGAGCTACATAAACTATTGACGCATAGAGCTCCCTGCCGGTCTGGCAGAGCTACATAAACTATTGACGCATAGAGCTCCCTGCCGGTCTCGCAGAGCTACATAAACTATTGACGCATAGAGCTCCCTGCCGGTCTCGCAGAGCTACATCAACTATTTACGCATAGAACTCATTGCCGGTCTCGCAGAACTACACAAACTATTGACGCATAGAGCTCCCTGACGGTCTCGCAGAGCTACATAAACTATTGACGCATAGAGCTCCGTGCCGGTCTCGCAGAGCTACATAAACTATTGACGCATATAGCTCCCTGCCGGTCTCGCAAAGCTACATAAAATATGGACGCATAGAGTTCCCTGCCGGTCTCGCAAAGCTACATAAACTATTGACGCATAGAGCTCCCTGCCGGTCTCACAGAGCTACATAAACTATTGACGCATAGAGCTCCCTGCCGGTCTCTCAAGGCTACATAAACTATCGACGCATAGAGTTCCCTGCCGGTCTCGCAGAGCTACATAAACTATTGACAAATAGAGCTCCCTGCCGGTGTCGCAATGCTACATAGACTATTGTCGCATAGAGCTCCCTGCCGGTTTCACAGCGCTACATCAACTATTGACGCATAGAGCTCCCTGTCGGTCTCGTAGAGCTACATAAACTATTGATGCATTGAGCTCCCTGCCGGTCTTGCAGAGCTACATGAACTATTGACGCATAGAGCTCCCTGCCGGTCTCACAGAGCAACATAAACTATTGACGCATAGAGATCCCTGCCGGTCTCGCAGAGCTACATAAACAATTGACGCATAGAGCTCCCTGCCGGTCTCGCAGAGCTACATAAAATATTGACGCATAGAGCTCCCTGCCGGTCTCGCAGAACTTCATAAACTATTGACGCATTAAGCTCCCTGCCAGTCTCGCAGAGCTACATAAACTATTGACGCATAGAGCTTTCGCCGGTCTCGCAGAGCTACATAAACTATTGACGCTTAGAGCTCCCTGCCGGTCTCACAGAGCTACATAAATATTGACGCATAGAGCTCTCTGCCGGTCTCACAGAGCTACATAAACTATTGACGCATAGAGCTCCCTGCCGGTCTCGCAGAGCTACATAAACTATTGACGCATAGAGCTCCCTGCCGGTCTCGCAGAGCTGCATAAACTATTGACGCATAGAGCTCCCTGCCGGTCTCGTAGAGCTACATAAACTATTGACGCATACCGCTCCCTGTCGGTTTACAGAGCTACATAAACTATTGACGCATTGAGTTCCATGCCGGTCTCGCAGAGCTACTAAACTATTGACGCATAGAGCTCCCTGCCGGTCTCTCAGAGCTACATAAACTATTGACGCATAGAGCTCCCTGCCTGTCTCGCAGAGCTACATAAACTATTGGCGCATAGAGCTCCCTGCCGGTCTCGCAGAGCTATATAAACTATTGGCGCATGGAGCTCCCTGCCGGTCTCACAGAGCTATATAAACTATTGGTGCATAAAACTCCTGCCGGTCTCGCAGAGCTACATAAACTTTTGGCGCATAGAGCTCCCTGCCGGTCTTGCAGAGCTACATAAACTACTGGCGCATTGAGCTCCCTGCCGGTCTCGCAAAGCTACATAAATATTGACGCATAGAGCTGCCTGCCGGTCTCGCAGAGCTACATAAACTATTGACGCATAGAGCTCCCTGCCGGTCTCACAGAGCTACATAAACTATTGACGCATAGAGCTCCCTGCTGTCTAACAGAGCTACATAAACTATTGACGCATAGAGCTCCCTTCCGGTCTCGCAGAGATACATAAACTATTGACGCATAGATCTCCCTGCCGGTCTCGCAGAGCTACATAAACTATTGACGCATAGAGCTCCCTGCCGGTCTCACAGAGCTACATAAACTTTTGACGCATAGATCTTCCTGCCGGTCTGGAAGAGCTACATAAACTATTGACGCATAGAGCTCCCTGCCAGTCTCGCAGAGCTACATAAACTATTGACGCATAGAGCTCCCTGCCGGTCTCACAGAGCTACATAAACTATTGGTGCATAGAGCTCCCTGCCGGTCTCACAGAGCTACATAAACTATTGGCGCATAGAGCTCCCTGCCGGTCTCACAGAGCTACATAAACTATTGGCGCATAGAGCTCCCTGCCGGTCTCACAGAGCTACATAAACTATTGGCGCATAGAGCTCCCTGTCGGTCTCTCAAGGCTACATAAACTATTGACGCATAGAGCTCCCTGCCGGTCTCACAGAGCTACATAAACTATTGGCGCATAGAGCTCTCTGCCGGTCTAACAGAGCTACATAAACTATTGGCGCATAGAGCTCCCTGCCGGTCTCTCAAGGCTACATAAACTATTGACGCATAGAGCTCCCTGCCGGTCTCGCAGAGCTACATAAACTATTGACGCATAGAGCTCCCTGTCGGTCTCACAGAGCTACATAAACTATTGACGCATAGAGCTCCCTGTCGGTCTCGCAGAGCTACATAAACTATTGACGCATAGAGCTCCCTGCCGGTCTCGCAGAGCTACATAAACTATTGACGCATAGAGCTCACTGCCGGTCTCGCAGAGCTACATAAACTATTGACGAATAGAGCTCCCTGCCGGTCTCGCAGCGCTACATAAACTATTGGCGCATAGAGCTCCCTGCCGGTCTCGCAGAGCTACATAAACTATTGATGCATAGAGCTCCCTGCCGGTCTCGCAGAGCTACATAAACTATTGACGCATACAGCTCCCTGTCGGTCTCGTAGAGATACATAAACCATTGACGCATAGAGCTACCTGCCGGTCTGGCATAGCTACATAAACTATTGACGAATATAGCTCCCTGCCGGTCTCACAGAGCTACATAAACTATTGACGCATAGAGCTCCCTGCCGGTCTCACAGAGCTACATAAACTATTGACGAATAGAGCTCCCTGCCGGTCTCACAGAGCTACATAAACTATTGACGCATAGAGCTCCCTGCTGTCTAACAGAGCTACATAAACTATAGACGCATAGAGCTCCCTGCCGGTCTCGCAGAGATACATAAACTATTGACGCATAGATCTCCCTGCCGGTCTCGCAGAGCTACATAAACTATTGACGCATAGAGCTCCCTGCCGGTTTCACAGAGCTACATAAACTTTTGACGCATAGATCTCCCTGCCGGTCTCGCAGAGCTACATAAACTATTGACGCATAGAGCTCCCTGCCGGTCTCGCAGAGCTACATAAACTATTGACGCATAGAGCTCCCTGCCGGTCTCGCAGAGCTGCATAAACTATTGACGCATAGAGCTCCCTGCCGGTCTCGTAGAGCTACATAAACTATTGACGCATACCGCTCCCTGTCGGTTTACAGAGCTACATAAACTATTGACGCATTGAGTTCCATGCCGGTCTCGCAGAGCTACTAAACTATTGACGCATAGAGCTCCCTGCCGGTCTCTCAGAGCTACATAAACTATTGACGCATAGAGCTCCCTGCCTGTCTCGCAGAGCTACATAAACTATTGGCGCATAGAGCTCCCTGCCGGTCTCGCAGAGCTATATAAACTATTGGCGCATGGAGCTCCCTGCCGGTCTCACAGAGCTATATAAACTATTGGTGCATAAAACTCCTGCCGGTCTCGCAGAGCTACATAAACTTTTGGCGCATAGAGCTCCCTGCCGGTCTCGCAGAGCTACATAAACTACTGGCGCATTGAGCTCCCTGCCGGTCTCGCAAAGCTACATAAATATTGACGCATAGAGCTGCCTGCCGGTCTCGCAGAGCTACATAAACTATTGACGCATAGAGCTCTCTGCCGGTCTCACAGAGCTACATAAACTATTGACGCATAGAGCTCCCTGCTGTCTAACAGAGCTACATAAACTATTGACGCATAGAGCTCCCTGCCGGTCTCGCAGAGATACATAAACTATTGACGCATAGATCTCCCTGCCGGTCTCGCAGAGCTACATAAACTATTGACGCATAGAGCTCCCTGCCGGTCTCACAGAGCTACATAAACTTTTGACGCATAGATCTTCCTGCCGGTCTGGAAGAGCTACATAAACTATTGACGCATAGAGCTCCCTGCCGGTCTCGCAGAGCTACATAAACTATTGACGCATAGAGCTCCCTGCCGGTCTCACAGAGCTACATAAACTATTGGTGCATAGAGCTCCCTGCCGGTCTCACAGAGCTACATAAACTATTGGCGCATAGATCTCCCTGCCGGTCTCACAGAGCTACATAAACTATTGGCGCATAGAGCTCCCTGCCGGTCTCACAGAGCTACATAAACTATTGGCGCATAGAGCTCCCTGTCGGTCTCTCAAGGCTACATAAACTATTGACGCATAGAGCTCCCTGCCGGTCTCACAGAGCTACATAAACTATTGGCGCATAGAGCTCTCTGCCGGTCTAACAGAGCTACATAAACTATTGACGCATAGAGCTCACTGCCGGTCTCGCAGAGCTACATAAACTATTGACGAATAGAGCTCCCTGCCGGTCTCGCAGCGCTACATAAACTATTGGCGCATAGAGCTCCCTGCCGGTCTCGCAGAGCTACATAAACTATTGATGCATAGAGCTCCCTGCCGGTCTCGCAGAGCTACATAAACTATTGACGCATACAGCTCCCTGTCGGTCTCGTAGAGATACATAAACCATTGACGCATAGAGCTACCTGCCGGTCTGGCATAGCTACATAAACTATTGACGAATATAGCTCCCTGCCGGTCTCACAGAGCTACATAAACTATTGACGCATAGAGCTCCCTGCCGGTCTCACAGAGCTACATAAACTATTGACGAATAGAGCTCCCTGCCGGTCTCACAGAGCTACATAAACTATTGACGCATAGAGCTCCCTGCTGTCTAACAGAGCTACATAAACTATAGACGCATAGAGCTCCCTGCCGGTCTCGCAGAGATACATAAACTATTGACGCATAGATCTCCCTGCCGGTCTCGCAGAGCTACATAAACTATTGACGCATAGAGCTCCCTGCCGGTTTCACAGAGCTACATAAACTTTTGACGCATAGATCTCCCTGCCGGTCTCGCAGAGCTACATAAACTATTGACGCATAGAGCTCCCTGCCGGTCTCGCAGAGCTACATAAACTATTGACGCATAGAGCTCCCTGCCGGTCTCGCAGAGCTGCATAAACTATTGACGCATAGAGCTCCCTGCCGGTCTCGTAGAGCTACATAAACTATTGACGCATACCGCTCCCTGTCGGTTTACAGAGCTACATAAACTATTGACGCATTGAGTTCCATGCCGGTCTCGCAGAGCTACTAAACTATTGACGCATAGAGCTCCCTGCCGGTCTCTCAGAGCTACATAAACTATTGACGCATAGAGCTCCCTGCCTGTCTCGCAGAGCTACATAAACTATTGGCGCATAGAGCTCCCTGCCGGTCTCGCAGAGCTATATAAACTATTGGCGCATGGAGCTCCCTGCCGGTCTCACAGAGCTATATAAACTATTGGTGCATAAAACTCCTGCCGGTCTCGCAGAGCTACATAAACTTTTGGCGCATAGAGCTCCCTGCCGGTCTCGCAGAGCTACATAAACTACTGGCGCATTGAGCTCCCTGCCGGTCTCGCAAAGCTACATAAATATTGACGCATAGAGCTGCCTGCCGGTCTCGCAGAGCTACATAAACTATTGACGCATAGAGCTCTCTGCCGGTCTCACAGAGCTACATAAACTATTGACGCATAGAGCTCCCTGCTGTCTAACAGAGCTACATAAACTATTGACGCATAGAGCTCCCTGCCGGTCTCGCAGAGATACATAAACTATTGACGCATAGATCTCCCTGCCGGTCTCGCAGAGCTACATAAACTATTGACGCATAGAGCTCCCTGCCGGTCTCACAGAGCTACATAAACTTTTGACGCATAGATCTTCCTGCCGGTCTGGAAGAGCTACATAAACTATTGACGCATAGAGCTCCCTGCCGGTCTCGCAGAGCTACATAAACTATTGACGCATAGAGCTCCCTGCCGGTCTCACAGAGCTACATAAACTATTGGTGCATAGAGCTCCCTGCCGGTCTCACAGAGCTACATAAACTATTGGCGCATAGATCTCCCTGCCGGTCTCACAGAGCTACATAAACTATTGGCGCATAGAGCTCCCTGCCGGTCTCACAGAGCTACATAAACTATTGGCGCATAGAGCTCCCTGTCGGTCTCTCAAGGCTACATAAACTATTGACGCATAGAGCTCCCTGCCGGTCTCACAGAGCTACATAAACTATTGGCGCATAGAGCTCTCTGCCGGTCTAACAGAGCTACATAAACTATTGGCGCATAGAGCTCCCTGCCGGTCTCTCAAGGCTACATAAACTATTGACGCATAGAGCTCCCTGCCGGTCTCGCAGAGCTACATAAACTATTGACGCATAGAGCTCCCTGTCGGTCTCACAGAGCTACATAAACTATTGACGCATAGAGCTCCCTGTCGGTCTCGCAGAGCTACATAAACTATTGACGCATAGAGCTCCCTGCCGGTCTCGCAGAGCTACATAAACTATTGACGCATAGAGCTCACTGCCGGTCTCGCAGAGCTACATAAACTATTGACGAATAGAGCTCCCTGCCGGTCTCGCAGCGCTACATAAACTATTGGCGCATAGAGCTCCCTGCCGGTCTCGCAGAGCTACATAAACTATTGATGCATAGAGCTCCCTGCCGGTCTCGCAGAGCTACATAAACTATTGACGCATACAGCTCCCTGCCGGTCTCGCAGCGCTACATAAACTATTGGCGCATAGAACTCCCTGCCGGTCTCGCAGAGCTACATAAACTATTGACGAATAGAGCTCCCTGCCGGTCTCGCAGAGCCACATAAACTATTTACGCATAGAGCTCCCTGCCGGTCTCGCAGAGCCACATAAACTATTTACGCATAGAGCTCCCTGTCGGTCTCGTAGAGATACATAAACCATTGACGCATAGAGCTACCTGCCGGTCTGGCATAGCTACATAAACTATTGACGAATATAGCTCCCTGCCGGTCTCACAGAGCTACATAAACTATTGACGCATAGAGCTCCCTGCCGGTCTCACAGATCTACATAAACTATTGACGAATAGAGCTCCCTGCCGGTCTCACAGAGCTACGTAAACTATTGACGCATAGAGCTCCCTGCTGTCTAACAGAGCTACATAAACTATAGACGCATAGAGCTCCCTGCCGGTCTCGCAGAGATACATAAACTATTGACGCATAGATCTCCCTGCCGGTCTCGCAGAGCTACATAAACTATTGACGCATAGAGCTCCCTGCCGGTCTCACAGAGCTACATAAACTTTTGACGCATAGATCTCCCTGCCGGTCTCGCAGAGCTACATAAACTATTGACGCATAGAGCTCCCTGCCGGTCTCGCAGAGCTACATAAACTATTGACGCATAAAGCTCCCTGCCGGTCTCACAGAGCTACATAAACTATTGGTGCATAGAGCTCCCTGCCGGTCTCACAGAGCTACATAAACTATTGGCGCATAGAGCTCCCTGCCGGTCTCATAGAGCTACATAAACTTTGGCGCATAGAGCTCCCTGCCGGTCTCTCAAGGCTACATAAACTATTGACGCATAGAGCTCCCTGCCGGTCTCACAGAGCTACATAAACTATTGGCGCATAGAGCTCTCTGCCGGTCTCACAGAGCTACATAAACTATTGGCACATAGATCTCCCTGCCGGTCTCACAGAGCTACATAAACTATTGGCACATAGAGCTCTCTGCCGGTCTCACAGAGCTACATAAACTATTGGCGCATAGATCTCCCTGCCGATCTCTCAAGGCTACATAAACTATTGACGCATAGAGCTTCCTGCCGGTCTCGCAGAGCTACATAAACTATTGACGCATAGAGCTCCCTGCCGGTCTCTCAGAGCTACATAAACTATTGGCGAATAGAGCTCCCTGCCGGTCTCGCAGAGCTACATAAACTATTGGCGCATAGAGCTCCCTGCCGGTCTCTCAGAGCTACATAAACTATTGACGCATAGAGCTCCCTGCCGGTCTCGCAGAGCTACATAAACTATTGACGCATACAGCTCCCTGCCGTCTCGCAGCGCTACATAAACTATTGACGCATAGAGCTCCCTTCCGGTCTCGCAGAGCTACATAAACTATTGACGCATAGAGCTCCCTGCCGGTCTCGCAGCGCTACATAAACTATTGACGCATAGAGCTCCCTGCCGGTCTCGCAGAGCTACATAAACTATTGACGCATAGAACTCCCTGCCGGTCTCGCAGAGCCACATAAACTATTTACGCATAGAGCTCCCTGCCGGTCTCGCAGAGCCACATAAACTATTTACGCATAGAGCTCCCTGTCGGTCTCGTAGAGATACATAAACCATTGACGCATAGAGCTCCCTGCCGGTCTGGCATAGCTACATAAACTATTGACGAATAGAGCTCCCTGCCGGTCTCACAGAGCTACATAAACTATTGACGCATAGAGCTCCCTGCCGGTCTCACAGAGCTACATAAACTATTGACGAATAGAGCTCCCTGCCGGTCTCACAGAGCTACATAAACTATTTACGCATAGAGCTCCCTGCCGGTCTCGCAGAGCTACATAAACTATTGACGAATAGAGCTCCCTGCCGGTCTCGCAGAGCTACATAAACTATTGACGAATAGAGCTCCCTGCTGTCTAACAGAGCTACATAAACTATTTACGCATAGAGCTCCCTGCCGGTCTGGCATAGCTACATAAACTATTGACGAATAGAGCTCCCTGCCGGTCTCGCAGAGCTACATAAACTATTGACGAATAGAGCTCCCTGCCGGTCTCACAGAGCTACATAAACTATTGACGAATAGAGCTCCCTGCCGGTCTCGCAGAGCTACATAAACTATTGACGAATAGAGCTCCCTGCCGGTCTCACAGAGCTACATAAACTTTTGCGTTCTCCATATGGAGCCGTTAGCATATCACGAAATTGAAGGAAATTGAATGTATTGTATAAACTGACTCTGATGACGTTGAGTTACTTGCAGATGAGATGTTCAAAAATGAATTGTTAAATTATTGCAATTGCACATCAAGTTCTATATTGATTCTTTGGCTTGCTTAGACTAAAATTAAGTTTCTGTGAATAAGGACAAGGGGACTATAAGTTTCTAGCAAAGAGTTATTTTTATTTATATCTTCCCTATCGGAGGATTCCCTGTATTGCATATATCATTGTAATGAAGACCTGATATGGTAGACGGAGGTTAGGTTTGATTTCGTATTTCGTCTTTCGGTATTAAATTTGAAACTTACCCTTACCCAAAACTTCACAGCCTCCACTATTATATAATTACATACTTAAATATCAAAATACTTCTATACTACTATACAGGTATTGTCCAAGTGTTACAACTATTTAAGTTCGAAGTTTAAGATAGAAGCACTTTGGTTTCTCTTAAGGTGACAGTCCATTAAATAGAGGCAGTTAGTGAACCAGTGGTTTGAGAATGCCAACATTGTAATCGAACTAGAGGTATATAGTTCGATCATCCTAAAGTCAAACTATAGTTAAACTATAGACACCTTGGTCGCTGGTTGAACTTCCTCATATCCAGTTGGATGATTCACTTATTTTGCCGAGCGCATGACTAACACATTGGTTCACAGGTATATGTATGGTTTATATACGTACATATTCAATAACAGATGTAATCGTATTTTTTACCCCTTTTCATTTAGACAAGTTATAAGCAGACACCGTAAAGTTAATAGCTAAATGCCATTACCAACGATCGTTTGCCAAATAATGAATGGAAAATTAAGTTATACATCAAACGGACGGACGATTGACACATTAAACAAACTAGACTGACAGTCAGACCGCAACGCATCGCACCAGGATACACAACATTAGATGCACAAGCTCAAAATATCAAAATAATATTATCTTCTCAACTTTATTTAAATGATACGACTATAACAATCGTTGCATTTTTGCTATATTTTCGCACTGTTGTTTCATGCCGCAGACACGTGATTTTACATCCAACTCAGTCATATATATATTTTATTTATTAAAGCGACAGGTACAATACATTTTAGAATTACAACATTTGCAAAAGTGTAAGTACATACAAAGACATACCCAGCCCAGTAAGGCTTATCAGTCACTTTGTTATCAAAATTTTAATAACTTTACCACATAAATAATGATGAAAATTTACACGGCATTATTAACCATATCAAATAAAAAACAAAACAAAATAAAATAAATAACACACAATTGACCAATCAATGCAATGGAAAAAAGTATTTAGATTTGCCTCGTTTTTAGAGCACTTTCTATAACCTTTCCGATAGATATAATTGAACATTTATTTATTTTGTAATAGTTTATCAATTTTACTTATATACTATTGATTTGTATCGCATAATTCAATTATTTTTGCATTCAAATTTTCACGTAAATTATCAAATTTAGGGCAACAAAATAAGAAATGTATTTCATATTCGACAATATTTAAATCACACTGCTTACAAAATCTCTGGTCTCTAGGTAAACCAATATAACGACCCATTTTGATTGCAATGGGAAGGATACCGGAACGTAGTTGTGTTATACACGATCTTAAATTTTTGTTAAGGTTCATTTTAACATATAACTCACACTCATATTCAAGTTTGATATTTTTATATATAATTAGCTTACTTTGGGAATTTATATCATTAGTCCATTTTATTTTTATAATTATGTAGTAAAAGAGTACGTACATCTTGGATAAGTGTGGTGTTATGAAAACTTCTTATTGACAAAGAATTAAAGTTTCATTCTGTATCAATTTCTTTAAATATAGATTTAACATCGGATTATTTTTTACATCTTTAATAATCAAATCAAAATAATTTTTTGTTAACCGTCTATCATACATAGCCATTATTTTTTTCCAAAACCGTAAAGCATTTATTTTACGTCTTATATTTGGGGTTTCCCACCCCATATCACCTTGAATTACAGGTGTAGATATACATTTAAGGTAGTGGGACCTTAATGGGCTATTTTTCGAATCTTTTAAAGCATTTTATTTTTATTAACTATATTATATGACTGGCTTATTTCCAAATTTTTAGAAATTTTTACCGTCTAATAAAGTTATCCGCATTTACTTTACCATATCCTATTTTCAAAAGGCCGCAAAAAAAATTACAAAGTCCAAAATAGGTTAAATTGCTACAATTTTATTAATTTTCAATATTTTTTACGTTTTTTAGTATCAGTGTATTCTAGAAGCATATGTTTTTAGAAAAGATATGAGCATGCAACATTAAATTGAAAAAAAAATCTAAAATGAACTCATTTGTTTTCTAGCAGACAGGAGAAATCCATATTTTTTATAGCTTTGGAAAAAGTTGTTCTGATATAAAAGTGTAGAGAATCAATTCTACTATTGGAGCATCAATACTACATGACTAACTTATATATATATATATATACTATTACAAATATAATATCAAAAGATTAGGAAGTTTTACCATCCGGTTTTTTCTCAATAATTCTTTTAATATGATAAGGTCAAAATTTCATGATCGGCACTTCTATAGAACTAAATGTTTATCTTAAAGGTAATGTTAATGTTTTTCCAAGTTTTTATACAAAAACTATAATGACAAGTGTTATTGAAATAATGATGTTCACACATTATACAGAAATAGCATAAAAGCAATAACATGTACTTTTTATGTGAAAATTGAACATGGAATCAGAACCCCACTCACCCCCACCCCATTACACGGATTTATTCTCGTACTTGTACACATAAATTATTTATCTTGCGAATAGTGTAAATTTAAAAAAAACATAGAATGACATAAACTATTAAATATTGATACTATGTAAACAATTTCATATTAACAGTATAACAGAATAGACCCCCCCCCCCCCCCCACCCTTGACACACACACTTTAAGTCATAAAGAGTCATTGTTTGAAATATATAGCCATCTTTGATATAACCTCATCTTATACTTTTTTGCGCGACCCAGAAAATATGCCTCTCAGTCCATCCTCACCAGAATGTTTATAAATTGTTTTCATTTGGAGTGAATCTGTAGGATAGGAGCTCTTTCGGTGTCAACTATTTGAGGAGTTGCCCAAGTGACTACGAGTCGGCATTATATGCACTGTAGCTGATATCGCACAGCAATTTCACAAGGTCTTCCTGTTTATGTGAATGACTGGGAAACAGTTTCCTTAACACTGTCAGGGAATAATTAATCCAGATACACACTTGGAAATTGCTCTGTATTGTTAGTACGTCATATACCACTGGATAATAAAATCATATTCCATTGTAAGCTACTAATATGACTTTAGATTTCTTATCCATTCATTTACAAAATTTCTGGATAGCTGTTTGATTATGTAGTATGTCAGTGTTAGAGTAACGTTTGCATCCCCACACTGAAGATGCATAGTCCATTATAGGTACTATTCTTGCATTATAAATTTTACTTTTGTAGCAAACATTCAGTCACTTTTATTAAACAAGTTTGATACAACACTAGAAAATGCTTTACTAGCTGATTCCGTTAAAACATTAGCAGTTTCAGTAAAATCTAGATATTCATTTTAAACCATACCAAGATATTTATAGTTATGACAAATTTCAATAACTATATCACCAATTCTAAAAATACCTGCAGTAACATTTTTTTTCTTCTTACGAAAATAGATGCTTTTTGTCTTACTCGTATTTACTCTCAGTTTGTTTACTGAACACTACAAATTGAGATATTCTAACATACACTGTAGATGCTCTTCGTTTGGGGCTATAAAATCTATATGATCAGCAAAAAGTAATATAATGACTAAAAGTTCAGGGTTAATATGACTCCTTTGTCAAGACTTTATATTTCAAATGCAAGATCGTTGATAAAAAATGAAAAAGCGTTGGAGAAATAACATTCTCTTGCTTTACACCACTACATATATCAAATAAATCTGTATATTTACCATTTACATATAAGATATCTTTATTAATACAATCAAAAGCTTTTGCCATATCAACAAAACACGTAAATGTATCTAAATTTTGTGTTTTCCTATTTCTAATTATTGTTGTTAAAGAGGATATGTGTTCTTCACAAAACCATTTTGTTCATCTTCTATAGCATCGTTTGTTTCTAGATATTTTACCAATCGTTTATTAAGAATATTTGTATAAAGTTTACATACCGTAGATATAAGACTAATCCCACGATAATTTGAAGGAACTCTTGGGTCATTTTTTGTGTTCTTCGGTATAGATTTTATAATATATTTCGTCCATAAAGATGGTGTCATGTGCGACTTAAGACATTCATTAAATAAAAAGTTTAACAATTCAATTGATGGACAATTTTGAAAAACTTCATTTGGAAGGCAATCGATTCCAACTGCCTTTCGTAATCTAGCTTGAAAAATTACTTGTTTACATTCCTCTATCGATATAGATTCGTTGAGACTACCTACATTTTCAAAAACAAAATTATCAGTATATTTATTATTTAAAAAAATCGTTTTCATTAATAACATTATTGTCAGAACTTGGGTTCAATAGATTTGAAAAATTGTAGCGCCATTTTTCTAAAATAATATCATTTTCTTTATACTGACACCGGACTGATCAGACCTAGAACAACCCTCCTGATGCTGAGCGTCAAACGATGTAGCTTCTCGTCCCATTTTTAAGTCTTCGGTAGGACCCGGTCGGGGATCGAACAATCAAGATATATCGTTTGTTTGTTTGTTTGTTTGTTTGTTTGTTTGTTTGTTTGTTTGTTTGATTGTTTGTTTGTTTGTTTGTTTGTTTGTTTGTTTGTTTGTATACTTAGCGTCATTTTATGCCATGTAGTGCTAACATACGATCACTCTTTTCTGAGATCCTGGAAGGTTAACCAGCATTCGAGTATACCAATATCCACAAGTAACGTATTTTCCCCTTGAATCAGCGTTGAGAGACGAATGACAATGAAACACAATGTCTTATATCAATCATTACGGAGACTGTTGCCGGATGGGGATTCCAATTCACCACCCCTGGATTGTTAGTCGGTGCGCTACCGAATGAGCTAACCGGGACTGGCTCAAGATATATTGAAAAAGAAAAGATCAGTCATGCATTTCTTACTACATCCATGGTATATATGGATAGATGGTCCCGCTTATAGCGTATCGAAAGTTCCACCAAAAGGACAGATTCCAGCACCATAAGAACTTCTGACAGAGCCGCCAAGAGAAAAAGCTAGCGTATCATTTCAAAGATATTAGTGTATGACTCAGTTGAGCCAACAACGTTTAGATTAGTTAGATGTTTTAGATAAGGTTAAAGGTAAAAGAGTGGTGTTGATATAGGTATTATGAAGAAATAGTTTTCCGTCTGGTTGGACTACTTTTGTGTCGGACAAACTTCGATTTCAGTGGATGGCGGGGGAGATGATATTAGTGGATGGCGGGGGAGATGATTTCAGTGGATTGCGGGGAAGATGATATTAGTGGATGACGGGGGAGATAATTTCACTGGATTGCGGGGGAGATGATATAAGTGGATGACGGGGGAGATGATTTCAGTGGATTGCGGGGGAGATGATTTCAGTGGATGGCGGGGGAGATGATTTCAGTGGATGGCGGGGGAGATGATTTCAGTGGATGGCGGGGGAGATGATATTAGTGGATGGCGGGGGAGATGATATTAGTGGATGGCGGGGGAGATGATTTCAGTAGATGGCGGGGGAGATGATATTAGTGGATGGCGGGGGAGATGATATTAGTGGATGGCGGGGAAGATGATATTAGTGGATGGCGGGGGAGATGATATTAGTGGATGGCGGAGAAGATGATATTAGTGGATGACGGGGGAGATGATTTCAGTGGATTGCGGGGAAGATGAGTTCAGAAATAATTAAACAGAAGATAAATTGTGTACTCTGGATTGAAAACAAATTTGGTGTTTAGATTTTATCTAAATACATTTAAATATATGCAGCGGTCCAATAAGTTTATATTGAAGATGCCATACTTGCCCAACCCCTTCAATTTTTGTATAAAGATAGAAATTGTTCATCTGCTTATATATAAACTACGTAAGAATACAATCTATCTGGAGCGGGAAACAGCAGACCCTGTGGATTACATGTCGACAAACGTGCGTACTGAACATCTAGTATTGAAGTACAAACGCTTGTTGAATATCCCTCATCCAGCTTACACGGATTTCTAATATAAACATTGTATTTGAACGATCAAGCGGACACTGGAACCCATATCAACAACGTCTAGCAATCAATTTAAAGTTATTATGCGAGACTTTTCCATAAAAAGTATTGAATGACAAATATAGGAGAGAGCGTCTGATTGGCTAATCGTATCCTTGAAGTAATAAGGAAGTAAATATGAAAGACACCACCTGACAGAATTATCACGTGATTTATGGAATTTCATTTAACTTTTATGAGGGATTAGCTATATTTTGTTACATAAAAGTACTTAACTATTCGGTAAATCATAATTCCGGCTTCTGTTTAATTAACCTGTATATTTAAGTACATGCTTGAATACTTGAAGACATAAATATAAGAAAAACATCCAATTGACTATGGTTTTAGACTGGTTCTTGTTTAAATGATGGCATTGATTAAAGAATTAATAAGTATATCTAACCAGTCAAAGTTCTGTTAAGAGTGTTATTTACTAAAAGACGCATCGCCTATCACTCTGTGTTTAGTAAATGTTGTTGAGTATGTTAAATCACGATGATGAAGGTTCTATTAAACGTCTCACTACACAGTTATGCCCCTTTTTCCCAAGTTAACACGATTCTTACGTTTAAAGAAAAATAAGGTCGATGTAATTTGGTTTTGAAATATTTTCAAAATGAGTAATTGTGGTTGTGATTACTTGCTGCAGATGAGTAGGGCAAAAGTTGGCATAGCACATACTGCAATAAGACATCATTGGTATTAAAAAAGGGACTTTTATAGGATTTCAACATATACATTCATTTATGAGCATTTAAAGATTCCTTTTTTTTAACATCTCAGGGTGTCATTGCACTCTCTTTAAAAAACAAGCTGGTCAGTCTATCAGTTATTGTGCATTTTTATGTGGGTATACATTCCTGAATGAGGAATTCTTTTTTACCATGGAAATCCTAGACCTTATTTTATAAAGAACAAAGAACAAAATTCAACTGTGTAGGGAGACCTATAAAAAATGGTTGATTCCGTTATTGTAGTTTATCTTATGTATGGGAAATTCAGCTCAGTTCAAACATATTTTATTGCCAATAAGTATACATGTATATAGCAAATGGGTTAGACCACCAGTTCCCTCAACTTCGGTCCTTTCCTCATCATATCATAAACAGTAATTGACAATGGCTTATATGTAAACATAATTTTCACAATACTAGCAATACATTTTGATGTGAAAATAACAGATATAATGCAAAAGTTAAAGAAGTTAAAGAAGGAATGACATATTTATGGACCGCTAGTAGCAAAGTTACATAAATTTCGCAAGATGGAAGCAAAGTTTCGAAAGAAACCACCTAGTAAACCAGTATGATAAAATTATTTCAAACAGGATTGTTTATCGTTAATCTAAGACTGTTTGAAACTGTTAGGTTTTATGAAGTCATGAACCGATTTGAAAATTGCAATATTCGAATCTGTGGAGAAATCAGTTTTCCCAAATAAAAACAATTCAATATTGAATGGATGGAATTCTCTAGTACATTGGAATAAACCAGTTCTCTGATTTCTATAATGAGTACAGTGAAAGAAGTAATGCGTTTTCAATACAATTTGAACACGTATATTACGGATGGTTAAGATAAAGGTCATTATTAGGTTGCTGAATTGTCTTGTATGCATGACAAATATGAATTTATTTCCAAAACTAAAATAAGAAGGGGGTATCAAAATCTGATAGATGGGCTTTCATTGTGGGTTTAAAGGTCGTTATGGTATTAGCTTCTTTAACTGCATTTGGCAATGAATTCCAAAGTATTATAGATGAGGGTATACTTGACTTTTTACTTGTTTCTGTTCGACTCATTGGAATTGATATATCAGTGTTATTCCTCAATGAATATGGAACAGTATTACCAACGGTAGGAGCAAACAATTCAGAAATATATATTGGTGTCATATTATGAGTGTATTTATACATAAAAAGTAATATGTGATGTTGTTTCTTTTCTCTGAAAGTGAAGCCGCACTCTCTGTAAAAATTAACCTAATGATACGGATCGTGTTGCACCAGTTACAATACGTCTGCTTCGTTCTGAAGTAGTTCGAGCGTTCCATAATTGTACTAAGTACAACCGTCCAAAACTGCTTAACTATATTCAAAAATTGATCGTATATATGACATATAAATTTTGTTTAATGCATTCCTGCTCAGAGTAAATTTCCTCTTTCTCATAATCCCAATAACTTGAGAGGCTGATTCTAGAATATTTTCAACATGGTCACTCCATTAGCCCTTTTTGTATTGAGTAACACCAAGATGTCTGTGTGTATCTACAAAGAGTAAAGTGACATTGCCAAATATAAGGTTTGGAACATTAGCAGACTGTCTCAGAGAAAACAGTATTTTTTTCTGTTTTATCTGGATTAAATTTCGCTAATCACTGTTTAGCCCACTTAGAAGTAATATTTAGATCGTGATAAATGATTTCGTCTTTATCCTGTATGGTCGACGCTGAGTAATATAACGGACTGCCATCAGCATATAGTCTAGTTAAACTAATCAAGATTATTTTATGCCGTTAACATATGATTGATTGATTTAATATTTAGCGTCATTTTTATGCCATCGATGGCTTACAGACGATCGGTTAACCTAACTACTGTCTCCTGGGATCAGTACTCGAGCACACCCCATATAACAGGAAAAAAAGAGGTTATAAGACAGATCCTTTCGGCTATTGAGTGTCTTTATTGCGGTACGCGATTTAATATTTGGTCAATAAAATTCAAGAATTTTACACTACAATGACACTAGAGAGACAAACAACATTATAAGTTATTGGCGCCTTGCAACTAACCCTGTTTTCCTCGTGATCCCATGTATGTATGTGAACTGGGTTAATAAAAGGATATTGAATTGAATTTGAAAATGAATTTAGCCTTCAGTATTAAAGAGTTACACTCCAATAAAATAACAAAAGCATATATCAAAGTAATTTCGAACTGGTTAATATGTAATTGGGTCAATTAAACATTCACCATGCGTGTATGACAGGAGTAGAGTAACTAGGTATAATACTTTATTTTTGAAAATGAAATAGTGGAAAGTGATCATTTTTATCAGAGTATGCTGAGTGATGCGAGTATAAAAACGTCACATATGCAAGCTTCACAAGACAGTCAGTCTACCGCTGCTAGAAGTATGAATAATTAATAACTATAAAGCCATACTAACAAACAAAGCACCAGACTGTGATTTACTGTTCTGTGTTGCGAATAAATAATAAATACTTAAGCACAAGTACATCTCCTCTATAAATAACGCTACAGTCCTAAAAGAGTTGACAGAAAAATAACATAATTCTAGTAAACCAGCGTATTGCTAAGTTTAGTTTGTACTTTATGTGATTTAGTGCAGCTCAAATGCAAAGAAAGTTTAAAGCTTATATAAACCGCTTTTGTGTCTGTTTTGAGAAACACATGGGTCGAGCTGACGATCGAACTAGCAACCTTTGGTATGAGCGGTCAACACTCTATCCACATAATAATATGAAGATTCTAGCCGTTTAATGAAGAATGTAAATTCTATATCAACTCACATCAAGTTCTATACCATAAACAAAATGTAAAAATGACGACCAGGGAGACCATTTTATGCGATGCTCCAACCCACGACCTCCGTAAGTCTGACGCAACTGCTTAAACCCCTCAGAAACAGAGGAAAAATCAAGAGAAATCACATGACGCTGAGCGAAACGAATTGGCGTTAAACGAGATCGAACTTAAGGGAAACCAGCTTGGTTCACACGACAACAAAATGGCCAGCGAGAAGTTTAATGTGCTGTTGTCTCTACAACGTGAACCTTTTTATACGAATATTTTGAAATGACGTCAATGTCCCCTGAGATGCAACGATTACAAAACACACAAAAACAGGCAATTATGAAATTCATACAATACCATGCCGTACCATGTCTTCCATTATCAACTACTATGATTAGGTCCACTACTGTTGCTATTGCCACGCGAAAGTTTATACTTAAGTCTGCTATACAAACAGAAGTAGGCAGCAAAGTAAACTCTAGTAAAGCATCCTGAGTGACAAAATATATGTTACAATCAGTATTCCTGTTGTTATTTCTGTATATCTAGCTATGTTCACGTATCGATACCACAGCACTGATACATTTCTAATGGGGTTTAACGCCATTTTTAACTCATTTCCGGTTATATACGGCATATCCAGTTTAACTGGTGGACCTCAGACTGAGTCAGATTGCGTAGAGCCACCGTCCTTCCGCAGGTTACTGGAAACTTTCTCACATAAAGGTTTTTGGAGCGAGTGGGACTCGAGCCTAAGACCTTAGCTGTGAGAGGCAAGTGATCTTGAGACGGCGCCTTAGACCACTCGGTCGCAGAGGACCAACAGCACTAATACAATATTCAAATATATAAAGATCACATGTGTTGAAAGTGAACTAAGCCAAATAGCTGCTAAAATTGACAGCTATCGGCACGGCAAGGTTTAAATGACGTTTAATTTGTTATTTATTAATCAACTAATAAACTAAAAATGTTCATGTCTTTAAAAGAATAAGAAAAAAATGATGAGTATTTACTTGTGAATATTGATAACATATGAAAAGTAATTATTCGCATTTCAAATTAAATTTTCGTCAATTTGAATTCTAATGGAAATATATGGATATACAAAATCGAAAACTTTTAACCTTTTTTCATATACTCAGTTTCTATATAACTAAGTTGCCTCGTATACAATAAGAACAATAGCGGGTGGCAACGACGTTGTCATGTTGGTCAATAAGATCAAAGAAAAATGCATTTGTAATTATATATAACGTCATGGTATACTTTAAACGAAACGGTTTTATGTGACATAATGGCAATACAGAAAACCTAGTCTCATTGCCCCGTTATGTTTACCACGATATAAACATGAAAACAGAGGCTTTACTCTCTCCTCCACACCATCCCTAACCCCAAAACCTTAACCTAGTTCCGTCGTAGTAACATATCGCACCGCAGCAGGAGTGCGTGGTCAAGTGGTAGATCATCAGGCCCATAATCAGACGGTCGTGGGTTCGAACCTCCGCAACGGCTAGCTTTACTCGTTATACACAGGAAGATTTTAAGCGTGATGGGTCTAAGCTGTGAGCAGTCCAACAAACAAAACTAAATAAAAATCAACGCATCGCAGCGTAATTAAAGATCTGGACATGTCTAACCAACATTTAGTTAACGCAACAGATCCTTAAAACCGTCAAGTGCTTATACTTATATTAGTTTCGCTCATATCAGTATAAAAACCTGCAAGATTTACGTGTTTTAGTTTTTACTTAGATAATAACGTTGGTTAAACTTGAGTCTGAATCTAATGCTACGGCATAGGTACGATATCATATACCATCATGGATTTGCCTCAAGTGTCAGCTCATGCTGGGGTCGTTAATATATGAAAAGTAATGCTATAGGTGCAAATAAAAAAAATGGCCTACACTTTTATTAAATACTGTTTAAAAACAACGCAACTTAATACCGTTCAAAACAATCAATATCCTGCGCATACGAACGTTCACGTGTTCAAAATTGAAAGAACGCGCCGGAAGACCGCATTTACGCATGGTAATAATAACAACAATAATAAAAATAATAATAACAATAATAATAATAATAACAATAACAATAATAATAATAATAATAATAACAACAATAATAACAATAATAATAATCACAATGATAATAACAATAATAATAATAATAATAATAATAACAATAATAATAATAATAACAATAACAATAATAATAATAATAATAATAATAACAACAATAATAACAATAATAATAATCACAATGATAATAACAATGATAATAATAACAATAATAATAATAACAATAATAATAATAACAATAATAAGGATAATAATCATAACAATAATGATAATGATTATTATAATAGTAACAACAATAATTATAATAATAATAATGATAATAATGATAATAATAATAATAATAATAACAATAATAATAATAATAATAATAACAATAATAATAATAATAATTATGATAATGATATAATTATATTAATAAAAATATATAAACAAATATAATGATAATAATGATAAGAAGCACACGTCTCTTTTTTTACGAGATAAGTTATTTTAACATCTTCCCTAAAACATGATTTACATCAATGCGCTAAATAACACATGAAAACAGTATAAGACGATATGATCTATTTTAGGTACAAAGATATTAATTATAAATATAGTTTTGACAATGCGGGTAATTCAAACAGTAATATATCAAAGCAAGTTAGGAAAATGTTATGAGCCAGAGATCAGGAGCGTATGCTTTACCCATCGCCAATACAAAATTTTGAAATAGTTCACTGACTTGGAATTGTTTTTTTTTTTTGGCATTTGAAGATTATTTAAAGAATATTTCCCGAATATATAAAAAAAATATATAAATAATTCATGATTTACTCGGGAAGAATATACATTTAGGCATAGTACCCATAACTAAAAAAATACACAATTATTAATTTAAGAATTATTATATATAGATAAATATACAATAATCAATTTAAGAATTATTATATATAATTAAATATACATTATAATTGAATTATTTCTGATGTATCATAATTAAAAATAGGAAAATAAAAAATAATCACTTACCTATCTTTAATTGTAAATTGTTTATAGAAGGCATTGCTAAACCACACAAATGCATTCCTTCTGATTTCTCGATCACCATATCAGATTAAAACAATAAAGGATATTGGAAACGATTACCTGGTAACATCCTTATATACGTGAACAAAACACGGAAGTAAGTAAATGACGCATGTTTATGTCTACCTAATACAGATTGCGACATAGTTCATCAAGAAAAAATCTGTCTGTTTGTGGACACAGATCATATACTTAATATGTCGATTAAGATATAGTTATTAATACGAGACAGTTCTGGAAGACACGTACGTGTAACTTTCCATTTGGAGATGCAAATTAATAAAAATATATAAAATACGCGGTATTCAACAAAGCGAATGGAAAACTACACACATGCATTATACGAATAGCATGCATTTTTCTTCTAAGATGTATTATGTCTAATTAGTTACTCTACTGTTCATTAATTACAATTTTCATTAGTTGATATTTGTTCCGCTTTATTTAATTTAGAAACAAGTAATTGTGCATATCCTAACTAACGTTTACATAATTCAAATATGTAATTGGGAGTGATTGGGAATATTTTGCGAGATTGCATTGCATATACATAATTTTAGTATTCTTTCTTTAGGCAAATGGTGTAGTTTTTGTTTTTGGTGAACATTTGATTGGTTTATTTACTACCTATGACAATCAACTGTATATGCTTAAATCGATAATAAAAATATTTCCTGTTTTGTTCTATTTGCTAATAAATATTTCACTTCGATACTTCTTTGAGTTATCTTGTATCGTATTATAATTTTCTTCCGCATGTGTGCGCCCATCTCGCATGCAGAAGGTCGTAGGTTCGATCCGCGGCCGTATCATACTAAAGACTTTTAAAATGTTATTAGAGGCTTTCTTCGCTTGGCGTTCAGCATGAAGAGGATAGTTCTAGGCCCGGTGTCAGTATAATAATTTTGTGAGGTATTATACCATGTGTCTGCGATATGGTACTCCAGTTTGGCAACGCTTAGAATACTGCCTGAACGCTATATGACTGAAACATTGTTAAAAGCGACGCTAAACAACAACAACAACAACAATTTATATATCTGTGATATATCTGCTCAATCAAATAGTGTATGTATCTATATCAGTAATCCATTGCTGTATTTTTATTTTTTATTCTTTTACTATTTTTTTTGGTTAGAATATTACTTAATTTATGACTGCGTAGTGTCCTTTAATAGCAATGACTGCTGTAAATGTAAGTATTATTTGTTTGGTCTTCAAACACGGAATAAAGATGTCACGGGTCACGGTAGTGTATGTACCATGCATACATTAAAGAAACCGCGCACATAGGTAACATTGCATTGTTACGTCCCACCTTTAATACATTCTAGTGGTATCCTGTTTATAACCCATGTGTGTAGTTCATTCTGACGTTAGACTGTATCGGCGACTGAGAATCTTGAGGAGTGTACACACTGTATGCGTACATAGGTTTTGCTCGAACCCCGTCACATCTATACAATCAAAGCATTAAACGTACTGACAGCCGGGCATTAACATGTATACATACGCTTTCCCAATTTGATAGATATTATTGAAGCGTTCGATTTATTTTATGCAACATATTTAAAAATGACACAAAACAATGATTTGTTGCACATATAAAATACATGACAAAAATGAATAAAATGTAGTTTCCGTGGCGTATGATCATTTAGGCAGTGATCAAGACTATAAGACTGCAAAACTTGGTCACGCCGACATAAACCGAGTTATGCATGTAGCAGAAAGCCTGGCTTTAGAGTATCTACTACTTCAACAAGACATTAGTGCGCTGATCGTTATGGTGTTACCCCACCATTGATTTTTGTTCTTTATTCTATAGTAAATAATAAAAATTTCAACGCATATCATTCATAGAGAGACCAAAGTGAAAGAAGTGTAACTTACATTATATTGCTTGTCAACCTCTGCACTGCCAGAAATGTTGGGGTCATATAAGAGATTTTTTTCTGCTCAGTGTGTACACGGTTGACAAAGTGAAAGTAGACTTCCGAAATCATGAATTCATACCCAAATTTCCAAGCATCATCGTTTATTCTAAATTCACAATTCAATCATGACTAAAAGCTCAAAAT